>JARHVA010000562.1:3577500-4135000 GCA_037957365.1 Torreya grandis | reverse complement strand
ATATTTATTTAATCTATCATTTCCCAATGCATCTATCTACACCACCCTCTTTGATGATGCCCTCCCTCCATCACATTCTGAGGGATGGATCTATCCTACACCCACCTCATAAAAATTTAGCTAGCTTGAAACAATATATAATCCATAATATACTATTGTAATAACTAACAAACATGATCATCATGTACAAAATATAAAATTATATCTAACTCCATAGCTAATCAATCATGTAAATTAAGTAACATTTAACTGACCACAACCAACATATGAAATCAAACTTAAACAAAATAGTAATTAACCAAACAATAACCATACAAAATAAATGAATCAATAGGTTATTAGGTCTAGTGAGGAATCAGGATGTGATAAGATCAAAAAGGAGAAATATATGTAGAAGTAGTTATTCTACTAGTAGATGAGGAAAAAGACAATGTCAGTGCATCTGACTATCAGATAACCAAAGTCCATCTAGGAAAATCCACAAGAGAAGTCATGAAATAAAATGTACAATCTATAATTGGCATGTTATTTTAGAATACGGATCATGATAAGATCACCAAGGATCAACTAAAAGAAAAAGTTGAACAACTAATAGTTATAGTTCAAAAATTAGTGAAACCAATTCAATCTTTGCATTCAATTATTGATCAAGTCTCTGGTAGGAAAACTCTTCATGTTACATAACAAATTGACCATATGGATAAAGTAAAAAAATAATGGATTATTATTATTTTTACAAGGTATCATTATTCTTCAAACAACATTGGCTACCTATCCTAAAATTCAATCTGAGTATGATCAAGCTAAAAAATCTCAAGTCAAATATGAGAAATAAGTGTAGAAATGGGATGAGTTGATACCTACATAGGAAGAATTCTATTTTTCTTTCTTAGATGACCTAATTCAATAAAATATCATCTAAAAATAAGAAATTATATATCTCATCGAGTTTTTAGGAGATGCAAATTTAGAGTTCACATTGTTAGAGAAAATATTAATAAATTTGAAGATTCTAAAACAATAGGGGTAGATGTTATTCTTGAGATACTAGGAGAGGTAATAATATTTAAATACAAACTTATAGATGATAAATGAAAAAAATTATTTGAAGAATTCATTGTTGATCAGTTCAATAAAAGTTTTGAAAATATTACAACTCATAGTTTTGCATTCAATTATGATTCAATTTAGACATTAATCAAGTATCAAAGTAATTTAGAAAAACTTGATACATTGTTTAATAAATTACAAGGAACATCTCAAAAGATGGTAGATATATGTTGGGTGAATATTTTGTCGACCAGCTAACTGGTGAGAAAAATAGTTCCTATCACCACAACATAGGGAGATTGTTCATCCAGGTGTGCAGTTTTACTACATCAACAGGGGACAAATATCTCCTCTCATCAAGGGGAGGTTCCCTATTAAATATAAGGAGGTTATATGCTATATATATAAGTAGAAAGTAAGACACAGGGGTGGGATAAACCATCCATCTCTCTTTTTTTAGAGATGATGCTAACAAACAGAGGAGAAATCCTGGGTGATTGGTGAAGGTACTTCTCTTCTTTCAGAAGTAACATTCAACCAAGAACCAGATTCCTTCTTGGATAGTAGAAATCTTGGTGAAGCGACAGAAGGCACTTCTCTTCTTTCATAAGTGCTTGTTCTTGCAAACAACATGAATCTTTTTGGTAGGATAAGTAACAGGGTGCTAAGGGCGTAGTAACCAACAATCTAAAATGTAGCACAAAGTCTCCACCTTGACTGCCCAAGAGTGAGTTACAAAGGAAAATGAGGGCACAAATTCATCCCAAGGTCCTTTACATTGAAATGAAAAATAAACACACTAAAGACAACTATGGAAACACAAATTATAAAAGTAGTTGGCTTCATGACACCTTCCTTATCACTTCCACTAGATCTACTTGTTAAATTGAATAAACAAGAACACATTCAGAAGACAAACATAAGAAAAATCACCTAAAATGATACAAGATATACAACACAAAGTCTATGAATCACTTTCTTTCTCATTCAGATAAAATAATATGAAATACAATTTGAGCTCAAAGTCTCAGTATTCGCCTTTCAATTTGGGTAGAGTTTTGCTTCTATGGTCAAAAGATCTCCCTTGTAACAAATGAGAGATTAAAATATATAGCCACCAAGCAAGGCTTAGCACTCTCTCCCATGGGATGGCCCATTTTGTAGTCAACACCTTTAATGCACCTTCAGTTTTGTCTGGAGGGGCCATGCCTGGAATAGTGCATTGCCTTAACTATGGCATGTCCATTCATCTAATATGTCTTCTCCTAAATTTGGATCATCTGGTCTATTCCCTCTAACATTTGCATGGATGTCCATTTTTTATTTACTCCAAAGGAGACCAACAGGCCGTGCCTTCAATGTTTGCAAGCTCAAATATCTACTTTACGGACTGTTCCACCGACTAGAATAACTTTTGCACAAATATTTCAGGCTTTTCCCTCTTTCCACTTTTGTCCTTTCTAGCTTTGTCTTTTCCAGCTTTGTCTCTTCTTGGAATTTAAGCTCCTGGGCTATCTTTTTAGCCAGTCGCTTGGTTCTTCCTTCAAGTTTCATGCTTTATTTGAATTTCAATGAATATTCCCTTACTTTAAATTTGACGTCTGCAGGGCTGTCAATGGTGGCTAGCCATTTGAACCATGTTGAGCCTTAAACCTTTGAACCCGTTGAAAGTACATTGTTTCATTGGTTTATTTTACCTCTTTTGTTAAATCACTTCTTGGTTCAATCGCTTTCCTGCTCCTTGGTTGAACCATCCATTGAACCACCTGTTTGCTACTTCTTTCCTTGACTGAGGCCGCATTTGAACCTTTGAACCCATGAACCATTGAAATTTAAACTCTTTTAGTTTAAGGTTCAATCTATTCATTGGTTCATCCTTTGTCTGTCACTTCCTTGTTCTTTCTAAGCTCTTTGATCTTCATCGCATTGGTTGAACCTTTGAACTTGTGAACTCATTGAACCTTTTGGTTCAAGGTTTAACGGTTCAATCAGTTCATTCTTTTTATTTGGCCAATTCCTTTTGATCTTTTTGAACCAAACACGTTGAACCATTTGGTCATTGAACCTATTGAACCATTGAACCCATTGAACCTTGAAGCGGTTGAACTTTTAACCTTGACAAATGTGCTTAACTCTTGCTGCTGATGTTGAACCTTTGAACCCATTGAACTTGTTAAACCAAAATGGTTCAAGGTTCAATGGTTCAACAATTCAATCCTTGCTTAGAAGCTTGCCGATGAAATCTTTTGGTTGAACCTTGTCATTGAACCAACTTTGAAATCACCTAAGTGTTGAGAGCTTACTTCTTTCCTATAGAGTTCTTAGAAATCAACCTGTGAAGCCCGTAGAATTTGGCCTGCAGAGTCCGTAGATCTTCTTCCTACAGAGTCTTTAGATTCAATCCTGAAAAGTCCATAGATTCAAGCCTATAGATTCTGTAGATTTCTAAAAAGCTTGAAAAATGAGGAATTTGAATGTTCAGAACAAATTTTGAGAAGGGAAGAGATTATTTTGGTTTGTTGAACCAAAATAGTTCACATGTTGTCCCAAAAATAAGAAGTCTATTTTTAGGGACAATAGTTGGCTCTAGTTGGGGAACTTCCTTCAGATGAGAACTTGGAATAGCTGAGGGGAGTAGAAACCAGAATTTCCAGTGCCTTGAAGTGTGCCATTGGGCTATGGAGTCATAAAGAAAGGCTCCAAAAAATGAAAACAAAAATGAAAAGCACAAAACAAAACCAAAGACTATACAAATGTACATATGTACAGGTGAACTTATCTAATACTTCAAGAATTGAAGTGATTCAAAGGCTGCTATTGTGAGACAATGAAAATGACGTTTCATCTTGATAAACTAGTAGGAAACCATTTTGTCCCCAAAATCAATGATGGGTGAATGGAACTCTCCACTAGGAATCACATTTTTTGTGAACTCTTTTTGGCTCTCTCTTCTTGCTCCATGGCAAGACATGGTCTTCTCTCTAAAAACCACAACTCCTTACTCTCTCTGAGAAGAGTTCCTTTTGTTGACTTTAGAGTACAACAGTATGGTCTACTACCATAGCTTGTTATTCTGCTGGTTCAGTCTAGCACATGTTTTGATTATCATCATCAAAATCTTGACAAACCATTAGCTCAACATCTCCTTTGGTGTGGAGGAGTTTGATATCTTCATCCTGAGTAGTCTTCAATCTAAGCAACAAAGATTCACATCTAGCTATGTTGTTGGTGTTGTTGAATTGCAACTTGCATGAAGGAAGAATATCTCTTTGAGGAGATATCAACATAATCCTAGCTCCAGCATTAGTAGAAGAATCGTTGCCATCAGATTCCATGATCCAAGCATCATCAGAAGCTAATCTTCTATCAAATTTCTCTTCATTAGTGATGGAAGATCCTTCTTCATTTGTACTTCACCCTACCAATTCTTTTAATGCCTTTTTTGGATGAAATCCTGGATTGCCAGCTACAAGAATTTCATCAGTTGAAACATGAGCATCCTCTATGGTCAAGAAGTAATTACCCCTACCTAAAGGCTTAAATAGAATTTGAGCTGTAGGGGCTGATGTTTGGGTGACCACAAAATTTGCCTCAGACAGGTCCACACTTAATTCTCCACTAATGTTTAACTACTTAGGATTGGCTTGCAAGAATTCAAATTAAGTCATTTGAATTTTGAATTTTTTGACATGATCAATTATGTCAGATGACTAAAATGGACTTGGAAGAGGGGATGGGAGTTCATCCTTTTGAACTTTAGTGGGTGTGGTATTGGTCTGAGAAATAGAAGTGGAAGGTATGGGATGGTTTTAGGTACTTACTTTTTTGTTAGTTACCTGATCTTTTGGTTGGAAAGGTAATGAAGTGCCTCGTTTAGTGATAGAGACTACCAGATGAGGTTCTTCTCTTACTTTTTCTTTGTCAGCTTGTTGAGTTGACTGATTCTAAGATCTAGTAAAAATAGCATAGGATCCATCAAACACTTCTCCCTTACTTCCAACTTCATCCTGGTAATCCAAGAAATTGATATTAGAGTTATCTTGTTCTTCTTCTTGTTCTTCAAAGAGATTAGCATTATCTTGTTGGTCTAACTCAAGTTGGAGTGAGAAATTGTGTTTAGCTTCCAGGTAATCGACTACTGAATTAGCAGGTGCTGCATCAATAGCAAGTTTCCCATATGGGGGAGGTAGGTGATTTGGTTGCCCTTAGTTTCTGGTAGCATTACCTTGATATGATTGATTTTGAAATATTCTTCTTGGCATATCCTGATAAGTGGGAGTAGACATACCTTGGGACATTTGTCTTTTCAAAGCTAACAGTTCATTTGTCAATTTTTGCACCATAGGATCTGTGGTGCTTATAGAATAATTTTCAGCAGATGAAGAAAATTTATTTTTACTAGAGTCTTTTTTGATTTTACTTGCCAGGATAAGATCATCCTCAATATCAGTAGCTAAATTTTGAGCCATAGTGAGATCCATAGGGCCAACTCACCTCAATAGAAAACTTACTTTAGGAATTTGTGAGTTGATAAAAAATCACTTGAGATTCTCCAATGTGGGCTGAGCGATGGCAGGAATCCGGTTCCTTAACTTATTAAAATTTTGCTATGAAATCCCTCATGGGCTCATGGGGTTCCTTCTTCATCTGCATAAGCTGAGCCAACAAGGCATGTGCATCTTCAGTAGGTTTAAACCTAGCTTCAAACTTGGATTTGAGTATATTCTAGTTAGTTATAGTTCAAGCTTGAAGGTGGTAAAACCAATCCATGATAGTGCCTTGCAACGTTTCTACAAAAAGTCTCATTGCCACATCTTCAAATTCCACACTTATTACACTGCATGCTATAGAGAAGGCAACAATATGCTCATCAGGGTGAACCTTCCCATCACCATAGAATTTGGGAAAATTCTTTCTAGAACTATGAGGTGGTTTGTGTAAAGGTGGGTTCAGATTGGGAGGACCAAAATAATTTCCCCACGGACCTTGGGCCATTATGATAGGACAGTTAAATGACAGGATAACAAATCTTGGTGGGGTCAATAAAGACAAAGCCTTACCAGTATTGAGACTAGAAGCTTTACCAGGTATGGGAGATCTGGCATTGGTAGGAGTGAAACTCCTAGTTTGTTGAAGGCGAGATGGTGGAGGAGAAATCTCAAAATTAGTTTGTCGCACCAACTCGAATACAAGATCAACAATACCTTGAGCTCTCTGGCCTCATGCGTATAGTGGATCTACCAGAGTGTAAAATGAAAAAGGAATTGGAGTTGCTTTAAGTTGAAGCTTGAGGCTTCAAAATGCACATTTGTATTCCCCAATAGAGTCGCCAAAAGCTGTTGGGTGAATATTTTGTTGACCAACTAACTGGTGAGCAAAATAGTTCCTATCACCACAACATAGGGAGATTGGTCATCCAGGTTTGCAGTTTTACTACATCAATAGGGGACAAATATCTCCTCTCATCAAGGGGAGGTTCCCTATTAAATATACGAAGGCTATATATATACATACATATATATATATATATATATATATATATATATATATATATATATATATATATATATATATATATATATATATATATATATATATATATATATATATATATATAAGCATAAAGTAAGACACAGGGGTGGGATAAACCATCCATCTCTCTTTTTTCAGAGATGATGCTAACAAACAAAGGAGAAATCCTGGGTGATTGGTGAAGGTACTTCTCTTCTTTTAGAAGTAACATTTAGCCAAGAGCTAGATCCCTTCTTGGATAGTAGAAATCTTGGTGAAGCAATAGAAGGCACTTCTCTTCTTTCAGAAGTGCTTGTTCTTGCAAACAACATGAATCTTTCTGGTAGGATAAGTAACAGGGTGCTAAGGGCGTAGTAACCAACAATATAAGATGTAGCACAAAGTCTCCACCTTGACTACCTAAGAGTGAGATACGAAGGACAGTGAGGGCATAAAGTCATCCCAAGGTCCTTTACATAGAAATAGAAAATAAACACACACTAAAGACAACTATGCCAGCACAAAGTCTAAAAGTAGTTAGCTTCAGGACACCTTCCTTATCACTTCCACTAGCTCTACTTATTAAATTGAATAAACAAGAACACATTCAAAAGATAGACATAAGAACAATATCCTAAAATGATACAAGCTATACAACACAAAGTCTACAAATCACTTTCTTTTTCATTCAGATAAAATAATATGAAATACAATCTGAGCTCAAAGTCTCAGTATTCGCCTTTCAATTTGGGTAGATTTTTGCTTATATGGTCAAAAGATCTCCCTTGTAACAAATGAGAGATTACAATATATAGCCACCAAGCAAGGCTTGGAACTCTCTCCCATGGGATGGCCCATGCTATAGTCAATGCCTTCAATGCACCTTTAGTTCTATCTGGAGGGACCATGCCTGAAACAGTGCATTGCCTTAACTATGGCATGTATATTCATCTAATATGTCTTATCTTGAGTTTGGATCATTTGGTCTGTTCCCTCTGACATTTGCGTAACTTTCCATTTTGTCTTTACTCTAAAGGAGACCAATAGGCCGTGCCTTCAATGTTTGTAAGCTCAAATATCTACTTTGTGGACTGTTCCACCTACTAGAATAACTTCTACATAGATATTTTAGGCTTTTCCCTCTTTTTGCTTTTGTCCTTTCCAGCTTTGTCTTTTCCAATTTTGTCTCTTCCTAGAATTTAAGTTCCCAGGCTATCTTTTCAGCCAGTCACTTGGTTCTTCCTTCAAGTTCTATGCTTTATTTGAATTTCAACAGATATTCCCTTACTTTAAATTTGACATCTATGGGGCCGTCAATGGTTTCTAGCTGATTGAACCATGTTGAACCTTAACCATTTGAACCCACTAAAAGTACATTGGTTCATTGGTTCATCAATTTATTTTGCCTTTTTTGTTCCATCGCTTCCTGGTTCAATCGCTTTCCCACTCCTTGGTTGAACCATCTATTGAACCACCTGTTTGCTACTTCTTTCCTTGACTGAGGCCACCTTTGAACCTTTGAACCCATGAACCATTAAACTTTGAAATATTTCAATTCAGGGTTCAATCAGTTCATTGGTTCATCCTTTGTCTGTCACTTCCTTGTTCTTTCTAAGCTCTTTGATCTTCATCACACTGGTTAAACCTTTAAACTTGTGAACTCCTTGAACCTTTTGGTTCAAGGTTCAATGATTCAATTAGTTCATTCTTTTTATTTGGCCAAGTCCTTTTGATCTTTTTGAACCAAACACATTGAACCATTTGGTCATTGAACCTGTTGAACCATTGAACCCATTAAACCTTGAAGTGGTTAAACTTTGAACTTTGACAAATGTGCTTAACTCTTGTTGCTAACGTGGAACCTTTGAACCCATTGAACCTGTTAAACCAAAATGGTTCAAGGTTCAACAATTCAATGGTTCAATCCTTGCTTAGAAGCTTGCCAATGAACTCTTTTGGTTGAACCTTGTCGTTGAACCAAATTTAAAATCACCTAAGGTTTGAGAGCTTGCTTCTTTCCTACAGAGTCTATAGAAATCAACTTGTGAAGCCCGTAGAACTTGGCCTACAGAGTTCATAGATTTTCTTCCTACAAAGTCTGTAGATTCAAGCCTACAGAGTCTATAGATTCAAGCCTATAGAGTCTATAGATTTTTGAGAAGCTTGAAAAATGAGGAATTTGAATGCTCAGAACAAATTTTGAGAAGAGAAGAGATTATTTTGGTTTGTTGAACCAAAATAGTTCACATGTTGTCCCAAAAATGAGAATTCTATTTTTGGGGACAATAGCTGGCTCCAGTTGGGGAACTTCTTTCAGATAAAAACTTGGAACAACTAAGGGGAGTAGAAACCAGAATCTCCAATGCCTTGAAGTGTGCCATTGGGATATGGAGTCATGTTACCCAAAAAGAAAGGCTCTAAAAAATGAAAACAAAAATGAAAAGCACAAAACATAACCAAAGACTATACAAATATACATATGTACAGGTGAACTTATCTGATACTTCAAGAATTGAAGTGATTCAAATGCTGCCCATTATGAGACAATGAAAATGATGTTCCATCTTGATAAACTAGTAGGAAACCATTTTGTCCCCAGAATCGATGACAGGTGAATGGAACTCTCCACCAGGAATCACATTTCTTGTGAACTCCTTTTGGCGCTCTCTTCTTGCTCCATGGAAAGATTTGGTCTTCTCTCTGAAAACCATAACTCCTTGCTCTCTCTACAAAGAGTTCCTTTTGCTGAATTTGGAGTACAGTAGTATGGTCCACTACCATAGCTTGCTATTTTGCTAGTTTAGTCCAGCACATGTTTTGATTGTTAGCATCAAACTCTTGACAAACCATCAGCTCAACATCTTCTTTGGTGTGAAGGAGTTTGATATCTTCATCCTGAGTAGTCTTCAATCTGAGCAATAGAGATTTGCATCCAGTTGTGTTGTTGGTGTTGTTGAACTATAACTTGCATGAAGGAAAAATATCTCCTTAAGGAGATATCAACATAATCCCAGCTCCAACATTAGTGGAAGAATCACTGCCATCAGATTTCAGGATCCAAGCATCATCAGAAGTTGATCTTATATCAAATTTCTCTTCATTAGAGATGGAAGATCCTTATTCATTTGTACTACACCCTACTAATTCTTTTGATGCCTTTTTTGGATCAAATCTTGGATTGCCAGCTACGAGACTTTCATCAGCTAAGACATGAGCATCCTCTATAGTCAAGAAGTAATTACCCTACCTGAAGGCTCAAACAAAATTTGAGCTTTAGGGGTTGACGTTTGGGTGACCAAAATATTTGCCTTAGATAGGTCCACACTTAGTTCTCCACCAATGTTTAACTACTTAGGATTGACTAGTACGAATTCAAATTCAATCATTTGAATTTTGGATTTTTTGACATGATCAATTATATCAGATGACTAAAATGGACTTGGGAGAGGGGATGGGAGTTCATCCTTTTGATTTTTAGTGGGTGTGGCACTAGTCTAAGAAATAGAAGTAGAAAGTATGGGATGGTTTGAGGTACTTAATTTTTTGTTAGTTACCTAATCCTTTGGTTGGAAAGGTAATGAAGTGTCTCGTTTAGCGATAGAGACTATTGGCTAAGGTTTTTCTCCTACTTTTTCTTTGTCAGCTTGTTGAGCTGACTGGTTTTGAGATCTGGTAAAAATAGCGTAGGATCCATCAAACACTTCTCCTTTACTTCTAGCTTCATCCTGGTAATCTAGGAAACTGATATTAGAGTCACTAGCTAATTCTTCTTCTTGTTCTTCAAAGATATTAGCATCATCTTGTTGGTCCAACTCAGGTTGGAGTGAGAAATTATGTTCAACTTCCAGGTAACTAACTGCTGAATTAGCAGGTGTTGCTTCAATAGCAAGTTTCCCATGTAGGGGAGGTAGGTGATTTGGTTGCCCTTGGTTTCTGGTAGCATTACCTTGATATGACTGATTCTAAAATGTTCTTCTTGGCATATCCTGATAAGTGGGAGCAGACATACCTTGGGCCATTTGTCTTTTCAAAGCTAACAGTTCATTTTTCAATTTTTGCACCATAAGATCTGTGGTGCTTGTAGAAGAACTTTCAGTAGATGAAGAAAATTTATTTTTACTAGAGTCTTTTCTAATTTTACCTGCTAAGATAAGAACATCCTCAATCTCAGTAGCCAAATTTTAAGCCATAGTGAGATTCATAGGGCTGGCCTGCCTCAATAGAAAAATTACTTTAGAAATTTATGAGTTGATGAAAAAACACTTGAGATTCTTTGGTGTGGGTTGAGCGATGGCAGGAATCTAGTTCCTTAACTTATTGAATTTTGCTATGAAATCCCTCATGGGCTCATGGGGTTCCTTCTTCATCTACGTAAGCTAAGCCAACAAGGCATGTGCATCTTTATTAGGTTTAAACCTAGCTTCAAACTTGGATTTGAGTGTATTCCAGTCAGTTATAATTCAATCTTAAAGGTGGTAAAACCAATCTGCGACAGTGTCTTGCAAGGTTTCTACAAAAAGTCTCACTACCACATCTTTGAATTCCACACCTATTACACCTCATGCTATAGAGAAGGCAGAAATATGCTCATCAGGGTGAACCTTCCCATCACCATAGAATTTGGGAAAATTCTTTCTAGAACTATGAGGTAGTTTGTGTAAAGGTGGGGTCAGATTGGGAGGACCAAAAGAATTGCCCCACAGACCTTACGCCATTATGATAAGACAGTTAAATGGTGGGATAACAAATCTTGGTGGGGTCAATAAAGACAAAGCCTTACCAGTATTGAGACTAGAAGCTTCACTAGGTATGGGAGATCTGGCATTGGTAGGAGGGAAACTCCTAGTTCACTGAAGGTGAGATGGTGGAGGAGAAATCTCAAAATTAGTTTGTCACACCAACTCGAATACAAGATCAACAATACCTTGAGCTCTATAGCCTCATGTGTATGATGGATCTACCAGAGTGTAAAATGAAAAAAGAATTGGAGATGTTTTAAGTTGAAGCTTGAGGCTTCAAAATGCATGTTTGTATTCCCCAGTAGAGTCACCAAAAGCTGTTGGGTGAATATTTTGTTGACCAGCTAACTGGTGAGAAAAATAGTTCCTATCACCACAACATAGGGAGATTGGTCATCTAGCAGTGTAGTTTTACTACATCAATAGGGGAAAAATCTCTCCTCTCATCAAGGGGAGGTTCCCTATTAAATATACAGAGGCTATATACTATATATATAAGTAGAAAGTAAGACATAGGGGCGGGATAAACCACCCATCTCTCTTTGTTTAGAGATGATGCTAACAAACAAAGAAGAAATCCTAGGTGATTGGTGAAGGTACTTATCTTATTTCATAAGTAACATTTAGCCAAGAGCCAGATCCCTTCTTGGATAGTAGAAATCTTGGTGAAGCAATAGAAGGCACTTCTCTTCTTTTAAAAGTGCTTATTATTGCATACAAAAAGAATCTTTCTGTTAGGATAAGTAACAGGGTGTAGTAACCAGCAATCTAAGATGTAGCACAAAGTCTCCACCTTGACTGCCCAAGAGTGAGATATGAAGGACAATGAGGGCACAAAGTCATCCCAAGGTCCTTTACACAGAAATAGAAAATAAACACACACTAAAGACAACTATGGCAGCACAAAGTTTGAAAGTAGTTGGCTTCAGGACACCTTCCTTATCACTTCCACTAGCTCTGCTTATTAAATTGAATAAACAAGAACACATTCAGAAGACAAACATAAGATCAATATCCTAAAATGATACAAGCTATACAACACAAATTTTGTGAATCACTTGCTTTCTCATTCAGATAAAATAATATGAAATATAATCTGAGCTCAAAGTCTCAGTATTCACCTTTCAATTTGGGCAAAGTTTTGATTCTATGGTCAGAAGATCTCCCTTGTAACAAATGAAAGATTACAATATATAGCCACCAAGCAAGGCTTGGTGCTCTCTTCCATGGGGTGGGCCATGCTATAGTCAATGCCTTTAATGTGCCTTCAGTTTTGTCTGGAGAGATTATGCCTGGAACAGTGCATTACCTTAACTATGGCATGTCTATTCATCTAATATGTCTTTTCTTGAGTCTGGATCATCTGGTCTATTTCCTCTAACATTTGCGTAGCTCTCCATTTTGTCTTTACTCCAAAGGAGACCAACAGGCCATGCTTTCAATGTTTGTAAGCTCAAATATCTACTTTACAGACTGTTCCACCTACTGGAATAACTTTTATATAGATATTTTAGGCTTTTCCCTCTTTTCACTTTTGTCCTTTCCAACTTTGTCTTTTCCAACTTTGTCTCTTCCTGGAATTTAAGCTCTCGGGCTATCTTTTCAGCTAGTCACTTGGTTCTTCCTTCAAGTTTTGCACTTTATTTGAATTTCAACGGATATTCCCTTACTTTAAATTTGACATCTACGGGGCCATCAATGGTCGCTAGCCACTTGATCCATGTTGAACCTTAAACCTTTAAACCTACTGAAAGTACATTAGTTCATTGGTTCATCGGTTCAATCTACCTCTTTTGTTCCATTGCTTCCTGGTTCAATCACTTTCCCACTCCTTGGTTAAACCATCCGTTGAACCACCTATTTGCTACTTCTTTCCTTGACTGAGGCCACCTTTGAACCTTTGAACCCATGAACCATTGAAATTTGAACTCTTTCGGTTCATTGGTTCATCCTTTGTCCATCACTTCCTTGTTCTTTCTAACCTCTTTGATCTTCATCACACTGGTTGAACTTTTGAACTGGTGAACTCGTTGAACCTTTTGGTTCAAGGTTCAACAGTTCAATCAGTTCATTATTTTTATTTGGCCAAGTCCTTTTGATCTTTTTGAACCAAACACATTGAACCATTTGGTCGTTGAACCTGTTGAACCATTGAACCCATTGAACCTTGAAGCGGTTGAACTTTGAACCTTGACAAATGCACTTAACTCTTACTGCTAACGTTGAACCTTTAAACCCATTGAACCAAAATGGTTCAAGGTTCAACGGTTCAATGGTTCAATCCTTGCTTAGAGGCTTTTCGATGAACTCTTTTGGTTAAACCTTGTCGTTGAACCAACTTTGAAATCACCTAAGTGTTGAGAGCTTGCTTCTTTCCTGTAGAGTCCATAGAAATCAACCTGTGAAGCTCGTAGAACTTGGCCTGTAGAGTCTGTAGATTTTCATCCTACAGAGTCCATAGATTCAAGCCTGTAGAGTCCATAGATTTTTGAGAAGCTTGAAAAATGAGGAATTTGAATGCTCAAAACAAATTTTGAGAAGGGAAGAGATTATTTTGGTCTGTTGAACCAAAATAGTTCACATGTTGTCCCAAAAATGAGAAGTCTGTTTTTGGGGACAACAATATATATTGTGATTCTAAAATAACTTATACATAATCATACAAGCCATTGAGGATAAAATGTTAGAAACTATGCAAAGATTCAAAGAATATTAGAAGATAAAGTCATGACTTGAGAAAGAAGAAGTTCAACATGTCATCAGTGAGGATGATAAAGAATAATTCTTCAAAAAAAAATTGATCTTGTCATTCTCATAATTTTAATTATACTTCTTTAGTTAGTTTGCATATTGTAAAATTATGCAATTGTACTAGGTCCTTTTTAAAATTTTGAATCATAAAAATTTGCCATCATAAGATTTCAAGTTGTGTAAGTTTATCATTGTACTTTTGCAAGTCATACAAAAACACTAATGCATTTTTGAATTTTTTTGAAACTACTTAACACATTTTGTAAGCTTCAATTTATGGAAATTATCTAAAGTAATTTTACAAGCCCCTAAAAGGGAAAAAAAGGTGGTTACAACCTATAACCACCCATTTCAACCCATAAAAATGAATTACGAGCTCATTTTCAAGGGTACTAAAAATTAAACTTTTGAGAAATTTTTTGAAAGAAGAGATTATATTTACAACCTAATAAAGATCAATATAAGGAGATTTTATAAACTTTGCATTCAAGATTTATATACAAATTATGTATGTATTTACTATCTGCATGTGTTTGATTCTTTGTTTCATAATTGTTGATGCAAAAGATTACACCCTTGGCAGGAGGCCGAGCTCCTGCCTTCTTCATGCAACAATGGAAACTCCCCTCTTGCCTGTGGGACCGGTGAAGATGGAGGGGAGAGTCTCTAGATGAGGGCTAGCTCCCTCTGATGTATCTTTTAGGCCCTATTTTCTCCTACTACTAACAAACAAAATGTAAAAGGGGGATGAAAAGAGAGAGACAGAGATGCTGAAAACAAAGCCTAAGCCTAAAAAAGAAAAGGTGACACACTAGAAAATGTGACCCACTTAGGCCCAAACATACACTTTCCACCAAGAACCAGCTCCCATACACTTCATCTGACATGAGAAAACCTTCTGCATCAGTGGGTTAGGGGTACATGGAGATACAGGGAGGAAATAACTACTAGAGGTGTTCTAGGACACACTACAATAGCCTATCCACTTCACCTACACTCCTCTAGGGACACTTCTAACATACCTGTAAAAGGAAACTCAAAATGCATCATACATGCTAACATCATTTTGCAAAAGCATTAAGAAAATGACTTAACACAAAATCAAGGCATATACATATACTAAAGATGCAAAACTCAGAATGGAGGTAAAAATAGCTAAGTTCTGATTTAAGGTAAAAATTTTGGTAGAGCTCTGCCTTACAATCTCAAGAGATTTTTGGGCAGAGTTTTGCCTTAAGGCTGAGAGCCAAATCCATTCTCAAATGAGAAGCTTACAATTTATAGAGGAAGAAAGAGGCCATTTTGGCACCCTTTTTACAAGTGACCCATGTGCCTTTCGAGCATTGGGATGAGGAAGCCACCTGAAGATAATGTTGTGTCAGCTCCTATCAGGATTTAGAATTATGAGCCGCACCGTTTGCCTACTCATCAATGCATAATGAAGAAAATGGGTCACGTCGTTCACTATTTATGCCTCTTGATGATCGCATGGTAGGTACTATGTCAATCACTAGAATAACTCCTTGAGTCGACACTTTCTTGTGCCACTTAGATCGCTTTGTCTATTCTACTCCTTGTCTTCTTTGCCTCCTCTGCCTCCTTCTACTACTCCTTTGGCTCTTTTTGCTGAGAGCGCATCCACTTTTGACATGTGTCATAGTCTGCTATTTGGGCACTTAGAAAACACTTTGAAATGCAGATGTTGACATGTGGTAGCTTTTGTCGAGCTAATAATGGGAGGTGGTAGCATTCACTTACCTTAGAGGGTCTTTTGAGAGTCAAGTGGAAGTCAACATGTGGCTGCTTCTGCCTACTCTTTTTGTTTAACCTAGAGGCTTTGGAAGTATTTTTGAGATTTCTATGGAAGGCAACACGTGGTTGCTTCCACAGAGCCTTTAGCTACCTTAGAAAAACTTTCAGGCCCTTCTCTGGTGCTTCACAGACACTGACACTTGGCATGCTCTGCATAGCTCTTAACAACTCATTCGGACCCACCACAATCTTTTTTGAAGCCAACAAGAGAAAATTGTGGATGTTGACAATTGTCAGCTTCCGCTGAGCCCTACAAGGGACACATGGCACATTCTACTACCCCTAAAAAGCATGTCAAAGTCTTCCGCAATTGCCACTTGGTGCCTTCCGCACTTTGGCTTCATGGTGTAAAATTTGACATTCGCACACCTGTCATCACTTGAAAACCTAATGGCTACCTTTGAAACACTCCTTGCCCTTCACAAGGGCATCTAAACCTCAAACTGCCCTTCAGCTTTAGGGCACACCCTTGAACCAAGCCATTGAACCAACAATTGGTTTAATGGTTCAATAGTTCAAGACTATGCGCCAAGCCACTTGAACTAAACTGATGATCTTTCCATTGAACCAAGCGATTGAACCAATTGGTTGAATTGGTTCAACAGTTCAAAGCTGCGTGCTGATAAACATTGCTGATAGACTGATAGGCTAAAAACAAGTGATGAACCATTCGTTTGAACCTATTGAAGTGTTAAGCCAAAGTGCCAAGGCATTGAACCAATGCGTTGAACCAACCCATTGAACTGGTTCAACAGTTCAATAGTTCAAGTGACTATTGAGTCAAGGATGTTGAACTTTATTTGAACCAAAATCTATGAAGCAAGTGATGAACCAAGCCTGGAAATTGAAGCGATGAACCAGGCTTTGAAAAGGAGCGATTGAACTGCTGATTGAACCAGACATTGAACCAAGGCTGATTGAATCTATCCATTGAACTAGGCATTGAACTAAGGCTGATTGAATTGCCAATTGAACGAGGAATTGAACTAAGGCCGATTGAACTGTCGATTGAACTAGGCATTAAACTAGTTCAATGGTTCAACCATGCCAACTTTCTTCATGATTTTCTTCAGACAAGAGCCTGAAGAAGCCTTATAAAACCCAGAACGCTCTGAACTGATCCTTCATGTGCCAAAGGACTAACCTACAAAGTCTGTAGAAATTATACAGAGTTTATAAAAATGAACAGACTTATGCAAAATTGAAAAATGAAATGGCCTAGAACAACAGAGACAGAAAGGGACCGATTTTTGGCCTGTTGGGCAAAAAATGGTCAACAATAATGTTATCACAGTTGTTATAAAACAGGCAAAACTAAAAATTTTAGTGTAGTATTTATTTTCAAATCTACATTTTTTGTTTTCATTTTGGTGAAACCTCACTAGAGTTAGAGAGAAATTATTTACTTTTTACAAGGAAATACAAAGTGATTATTATTTTCTATTATTAGTTATATATAATTACTTTGTTGTATGTTGTGTATTTATATAAATACATATATGTCTTTCCTATCCATTAAATGATAGGGGTTTACTATTATAAATATTATATCATACTTCCTTGACATTTCTAATAAGTTTCCAAGTTTAGCTTATTGGACTCACTATTCTTCCTACCTTAAAATACTCTTCGTCCCTTAATATTCCTCATTTATACTTTCATTGCTTTAGCATTTTCATACTTTTTGGTTAAAATTACTACTTGATGAAACCATTTTATTATAAATATTTTACTTTACTACATATTTTTTATCTTTAAATAAAGGTAGCTCTGCCTACTAATAGGAAAGGGACTCTATCCCTTGACTATTGATGAGAAATGTCTATTTATTCACTCAAAAAAAATTCATGCCAATAGTTTTTGACACCTATTATGGGGCACATTTCTGTAATACTCATGCAACTCATATTTTAAAATTTTGATCCATATGACTTTTCCATCAACACAAGGATCACTCTACCAACCTAAACTTGATTTGGAGTAATCTACACAATTAGATATTATTTCCCATACTAAAAAACTTGTTTGGGATTCTAACAAAGTTTCAATAACTTAGTTCTAAATTATTTTTCTAATTTTGAATCAAGAGTTAGATATTTTAGAATGATAAAAAATAATCCTTGCATGTAGAAAAGCCCATAGAGCTTGACAAATAGCTCAAAATCAATAAGTTTTATTCATGACCATTTCAGCTATCCAAGAGCTTGATCATCAACCTAGTTTGAATTAGATAGAAAATATAGAAGACATTACCTCAATTCTTAGAAAAATAGCTTAGGATAACAAGACAAGTTTTACTCAATTCAATATTGTCACTATGGTGATAAACATAAAGGGAGACCATGCTACCATTGCTCGATGAAACACTGAAATTATTTCAAGAAGGAAAACAAGAAGACAAACATGAAGAATGGTTCATATAGCTGCTCAAATATTATCAATAGTAATAATTTCATCTAATGACCATTCAAATAGTAAAATCACATGTTCCTTAACCCAATATTGATTGGTTAAGTCAAACAAAATAAGACATTTCATCAAATTTGAGAGCATTTGCATGGAATAATATAATTAATTTAACACATTTTCATAAAATTATTGAGGTTTTAGAAGATGAATAAGATCATGTTGTTTAATAATAAGGAGATTAAACATTAGATACATGTATAATTAAACAAAGAGGACCAACCCAAAGAATTATTCAATTTGCACTAGCTCCTTATCAACAATAAATACTGGTAGAAAATGATTTACTAGAGATAATAAATCAAAAGGTGAATCTGATCCTTTCTATCAACTGTAAGAAGCTTCAAATTTTTAACTAAATACAAAATAAAAAGGTATACTCAAAAAATTAGTTAGTCCTCTCATAAATCCTAATAAAAATAATCAATTACATGGAGGGATAGATGTTAGTCAAGCTCTTATTCTACCAAGTGTTATTATCACACTATAAGCAATGTCCTAAATGAAGAATGAAGTTCATGAATCTATGAGGGATTTTGTAGCTAAGTTTAACAAGTCACTACATAAAATACCAATAACTAGCAACCCTACAAATGAAAATTAAAATTTATTCTTTATCAATTATTAATTACCAAAAACAAAAAACAAGTTATCAATTGAGAAGAGCTAGAGTAACTGATTTGGCTACAAGTCAAACTCTAGTTGTTGAGATTGAGGTTGATATAATAATGGCTAGGAAACTAAAAAAGGATCCATCAAAAGGTAAAATATAGAGTACATGTCAATATTCTATGGAATTTTTTTTGTATAAAATGGTTAATGATATAATGAATTTGAAGAAGAAATTACCTCATAAAACTATCACTTCTCCTTATCAAGACATTGCAAGAAGAAATTATGTCCCTTTTTAAATGGACCATCCTCAATTTCAATCTCCTCAACAAAATATTGCACTATAATGACCTCCTCAACAAAATGCAAATCCACCTATAAATGTTATTTTGAAAACAAAATAATTTTTAGGTATGAAGAAATTGAAAAAAAAATGAATCAAAATATCCAAATCTTTAGGAATTTGGAATTGAAGAACATGGTGGCAACTCCATAAATGAATTTATAGAACAAAATTTATATGAAGATGATTATGAAGATAATTTTGGAGATATGAATAATAAATCATTTTTAGTCTTCATAAGAGCTCAAAATTAGAATAAAAAGCAAAATGATATTCAAGAAAAATCTACAAAAAATATTATTCCATGAGGAACACCACCTCTTATTTAGATGATAAGGAAATAAATAATAGCTAAATCAGGTGAGTCCTTCCTGAATGCTACTTGTTGATGCAGTGGATTGCACCCTGGTAGAACACTAGCTCCTGCCTTCCACACGTCAAAATAGAAACTCCCCTCTCACCTGTGGGACCGGTGAAGTTGGAGGGGAGAGTCTCTAGATAGGGCTAGCTCCCTTTGATGTATCTTTTAGTCCCTAGATTCCTACTGCTAACAAATAAATGAAAAAGGGGGGATGAAAAGGGTGAAGGATGCTGAAAATAGAACCTAAGCCTAAAAATAAAATAAAGGTGATACACTAGAAATGATGACCCACTCAACCCAATCATACACTTTTCACCAAGGAGAAGCACCAATATACTTCATCTGATGTGGGAAATCCTTCTGCATCAGTGAGCTAGGGGTCCATGGATATATAGGGAGGAAGAAACTACTAGAGGCATCCTCAGACACACTTATGGTAGCCTATTCACAGGCACCTACACTCCTCTAGGGACACTTTTGGAAAACCTGCAAAAGAGAAACTCACAATGCACTAGACATGCTGAAATCACCCTGCAAAAGCATAAGGAAAATGACTTAACATAGAACAAAGGCATAAACACATCCAAAAGTGCAAGCTCAAATAGAGGTAAAAATGCTAAGTCCTAATTCAAGGTAAAATCTCGCAGAGTTTTGCCTTACAAGCCTGAGAGATTTTTGGGCAGAGTTTTGCCTTAACGCTGAGAGATGGATCCTTTCAAATGAGAAGTTTTACAATATATAGAAAGAGGAGAAGATAGCTTGGTGCTTCTTTTGAAAATACTTTTTCACTCTTTGACAAGTTGGCCCATGTGCGTTCCGAGCCTTGAGAAGAGGAAGCCATTTGATTGTCAATGCCTGCTTTGAATTTGGCATTCTAATATTTATGCAAAAGCATGGGCCACACCTCTTTTCTAAAAATAGACTGCTTCCTTCAAGGCATTTACATGGCTTATCTGCTCATTAATATGAAATGAAGAAAACATGTCGCACTGCTTACTATCCATGCCATTTGGTGACCACTTGGCAAGCACTGTTCCAACTACAGGAATAAATCCCTAAGTTGACAGCTCCTCTTGCCACCTAGACTATTTTTCCACTTCTACACTTTGTCTTCTTCCTAGCTCTTTCAGCCCTCAGGGCTATCTTTTGGTAGGTCACTACATTCCTTGGGCTCTTTTTTGGTTGCCTTGGCCACTTTCTACTGATTTCAAATAAGTGACATGTGGCACATTCTGCTATGAAACAGGCAAGACACATGGCAGCATCTGCTAGACTCATAGAAGCTTTAGGCACCCTTTGAAGGTTCTACAGAAGAGGACATGTGTCAACTTCCCCTCTCTTTAGAAATTCATTTAGGGCCCACCACAGTTCTTGCAGGACAAAAGGGAGAGACTGCAGAGGTTGACACTTGTCAGCTTCCATCGATCTTTACAGGGGACACGTGGCACGTTCCACTTCTTTTGTAAAAAAACATGTCAAAGCCTTCCGTGGTTGCCACTTGGTGCCTTCCACACTCTGGCTTTTCCTAATGTAAAATTGATGTTTGTGGGCCTGTCACTATTTGAAAACTAATTACTAGTTCACCGTGCTTGATTTTGACATCCTCAAGCCCATCACCCCTTGGACTTTCTTTAGCTTTCTTGCTTCAACCTTTTCTGTGGACTTCTTTCTTTCAGAGACTTTCCCATGGCTAATTTTCTCACAGACTTTTTTCTCATGGACAAAAATTCCACAAGAATTGTTTTGGCCACTTTGCTTTCCTTCGGAAATTCTCTTTCAACTTTCTTGATTTTCTACTATACCTTCCTGAATTTCTTTAGACTTTTTGTTTAAAGGAATTCCTTCAGACAAAAAGTCTGAAAGAATTCGTTTCTTGCATTAGTCCTTTTCTTACTTTTTTCCTTCAGCTTTGTTGCTCTTCTAAATTCCTTCAGACCTTTTGTCTCAAAGGAATTCCTTTAGATAAAAAGTCTAAAGGATTTCTTCCTTGCCTCTACTGACTACCTTCAAAAAGTGCCCTTCGATAAAGTTGAAAATGACACTTCCGAAGGGCATTTCCTTTGCCTTGAATAAAAAATCCAAAGGAAACTTACCTTTCTAGCTTTTTTGTGTGGCCTCTTTGAAAGTGTTCCCTACCCTCTGCAAGGGCTTTTGAATCCCAAACTACCCTCCACAAAGGCACTTGGAATGATCCATTTTGCGTCTAAGTGTCAGAACTTGCCTTCTACTTGCTGAGTCCATAAAAAACTTCACTGTTGAGTCTGTAGAAATCCATGCTCTACAGAGTCCGTAGAAATGGACCTATAGAGTCCATAGAAATGGACCTATAGAGTCCATAGAAATGGACCTATAGAGTCTGTAGAAATGGACCTGTAGAGTCTGTAGAAAAACCCAAACTTGTGTAAAATCAAAAAATGAATTGGCTCAGAATAGCAAGGAAAGAAGGGGACCAATTTTGGCCTGTTGGGCCAAAAATGGTCAACAAATTGGCGACTCCCAGGGGAAGCATGCCTACCATGCTTAGAGACTAGTTGCCTTTTAGTCCATTGGGCACAGAGTCAGAATGCAGCTTTGAAAGAGTTAACAACTGTGTTGATAGATCCCAAAATCAATCATGAAGCCTTTTACCCCAGACATAAGGGAAAACACACACAAGACTAAAACACTACTTGTGCAAACTGCACTTAGGGAAAATAAGAAAGAAAATTGAAAGCAAACTACTATATATAGCTAACCAGGTATATTTGCCTCCCTCCTGGATCAAAGGGAAAATTTCTTAAGTCCCCTCCTTGGCTAGGGGACTTACGGTGCCAAACAATTTGTTGAGTGAAATGGAGGGTTGGTGACCTGCTCCTCTTGCTTGTCACCTTGATTGGCCTACATTCGAGTGGATCAAAATCAAACATGCTCCCAACATATGTGTACTCTGCTTGTTCCTGGAAGCTTGTTGAATGCTGGTCTTTCACGCTGGTGTATTTCACCAAGAAATCTATGGCTATTGGCTCATCACCATAAGCTCTCTGTTGTGCATGGTCCCTCTACAATGCATCATGGTCTAACTTGTTTCCTTTTGCCTCATTGAAGACTCTGTCAGACCCATCCTCTACTTACTCAAGGCTTTCTTGAAGAAGTGTGACTATTGTGATGTCTGAAATGGAGTCACAAACTGATTTCTCATCCCACAAAACATCACCTCTTTGTTCAAAACTTTCTTTTTCAAGGCTTTCCTCAAGGTGGACAGACCACTCCTTTTCCTGCTCAAGGATTAGAGTCTCTAGCTATTCAAAGACATCCATCTGATCCTCTTCCAATTCAGGCTCCATGGCATAAGCATCCTCCTCATCAAAGCAACAAGGAAGTTTATCAAACAAGGGGGGAGAGAACTCACCATGCTTACATTCCTCTTTGTACTGCTAGAACATCTGCATGTATGCATGGCCTGAGTCTTCTCCATTGCTGATGATGTCCTCACAAGGAGGATTGATGATGATTTCTTCTTCTTTGACATCCATGATAGCCTCTTGGACAATTGCAGATTAGATCTTCTAATCCTCATTTGCCTCCTACAAAATAGGTTCCTCCTTGAGAAGGGGTGAAGTGGAAAAACCATGTGGAAGAGGAGGTAGTCCTTGAGCTAGAATCGAATGATTCTCCTCCTTCCATCTAGTTAGCACTTCATCAATATTAGGTGTGGCCTGATAGCTCTCTTGGGGGTGTGTAGATGGGGTGTGTTTAGACATGGAATGTGTCGTTGGGTCTAAACCGTCCATCACACATTGGTTGAGGAATCTCTCTCTGGATTCCAACTCTACAATTCTCCTGGTTATGTCTTCTTGGAAGAGCCTTTCATGGAGATCATAAGAATCATCGTGGGTAGGATCAGTCTCATCTTCTTCAAGGTTTTGAACAAAACCTTTCTTTTCCTCTTTCCTGCCCCATGATTCCACTATTTCCCCCCAGGTTAGGAGCTTTCCATTAGGATCAATGACCTGAGGGAGTTGAGGAAGACTAAGAAAGTTGCTTGAGGGGATTGCATGAAAAACATGAGTTTGATCATGGTAATATGAAGGAACACCAGGCCCATGATGTTGGGTGAAGGGATTATACATATGAAAAATGTGATTTCTTGATGGCACCATGACTGCTTAACCAACTGATTCAACTTGGAGTCACCATTGGTGTTGATGTAAAACCCTCCAAAGGTTGATTGGTTGAAGAACACACCAAAAATTCTCCAACTATTTGGACACAACTTGTCCTAGTTGGTCCCATTGGGTGTGCCAAAAATTGTTGATGCAGTGGATTACACCCTGGCAGGATGCCTAGCTCCTACCTTCCACACGTCAAAATGGAAACTCCCCTCTCGCCTGTGGGACTAGCAAAGCTAGAGGGGAGAGTCTCTAGATAGGGCTAGCTCCCTTTGATGTATCTTTTAGGCCGTAGATTCCTACTGCTAACAAATAAATGAAAAAGGGGGGATGAAAAGGGATAAGGATGCTAAAAATAAAACCTAATCCTAAAAATAAAATAAAGGTGATACACCAGAAATGATGACCCACTCAGCCCGATCATACACTTTTCACCAAGGAGAAGCACTCATACACTTCATCTGATGTGGGAAATCCTTTTACATCAGTGAGCTAGGGGTCCATGGAAATACAGGGAGGAAGAAACTACCAGAGGTGTCCTCAAACACACTTATGGTAGCTTATTCACAGGCACCTACACTCCTCTAGGGACACTTCTGGCAAACCTGCAAAAGATAAACTCACAATGCACTAGACATGCTGAAATCACCCTAAGAAAGCATAAGGAAAATGACTTAACATAAAACAAAGGCATAGACACATCCAAAAGTGCAAGCTCAAATAGAGGTAAAAATGCTAAGTCCTGATTCAAGGTAAAATCTGGCAGAGTTCTGCCTTACAAGCCTGAGAGATTTTTGGGCAGAGTTTTGCCTTAAGGCTGAGAGATGGATCCTTTCAAATGAGAAGTTTTAAGATGTATAGAAAGAGGAGAAGATAACTTTGGGATTTTCTTGAAAAGACTTTGGTGCTCTTTGACAAGTTGGCCCATGTGCATTTTGATCCTTGGCAAGAGGAAGCTATTTAATTGTCAGCTCCTGCTTTGACTTTGGCATTCCAACATTTATGCAAAAGCATGGGCTGTAACTCTTTTCTAAAATAGACTGCTTCCTTCAAGGCATTTACATGGATTGTATACTCATTAATACAAAATGAAGAAAATAGGCCATGTTGCTTATTGTTCATGCCATTTGGTGACCACTTGGCAAGCGTTATTCCAACTATAGGAATAAATCCCTGAGTTGACACCTCCTCTTGCCACCTGGACTATTTGTTCGCTTCTGCACTTTGTTTTCTTCCAAGCTCCTTCAGCCCTCGAGGCTATCTTTTAATGGGTCACTATGTTCCTTCGGCTCTTTTCTGGTTGCCTTGGCCACTTTTTGCCGATTTCACATAAGTGACACGTGGGACATTTTGCTATGAAATAGGTAGGACACGTGGCAGCATTTGCTTGACTCATAAAAGCTTTAAGCACCCTTTGAAGGTTTTATGAAAGAGGACACGTGTCAACTTCTACTCTCTCTAGCAATTCATCTGAGGCCCACCATAATTCTTGTGGGACAAAAGGGAGAGATTGTGGAGGTTGACACTTGTCAGCTTCCACCGAGCTTTGCAGGGGACACATGGCACATTCTGCTACTTTTAGAAAAAAACATGTCAAAGCCTTCTGTGGTTGCCACTTGGCACCTTCTACACTCTAGATTTTCTTGATGTAAAATTGACATTTACGGGCCCATCACTGTTTGAAAACTAATGGCTAGTTCACCATGCTTGATTTTGATGTCCTTGAGCCCATCACCCCTTGGACTTTCTTCAGCTTTCTTGCTTCGGCCTTTTCTACAAACTTCTTTATTTCAGAGACTTTCCCATGGACTTTTTCCATGGCATTTTTCTTGCAAACAAAAAGTTCACAAGAATTATTTCAGCCACTTTGCTTTCTTTCAAAAATTCTCTTTCGACTTTCTTGCTTTTCTCCCACAGCTTCCCGAATTTCTTCAGACTTTTTGTCTGAAGGAATTCCTTTAGACAAAAAGTCTAAAAGAATTCATTTCTTGCCTTAGTCTTTTTCTTGCTTTTTTCCATCAGCTTTGTTGCTCTTCCAAATTACTTCAGACCTTTTATCCTGAAGGAATTCCTTCAGACAAAAAGTCTGAAGGATTTCTTCCTTGCCTCTACCAACTGCCTTCAAAAAGTGCCCTTTGGGAAAGTTGAAAATAGCCCTTCTGAAGGGCATTTCCTTTACCTTGAATAAAAAATCTGAAGGAAACTTACCTTTTTAGCTTTTCTCTGTGGTCTCTTTGAAAGTGTTCCCTACCCTTCGCAAGGGCTTTTGAATCCCAAACTACCCTCCGCAAGGGCACTTGGAATGATCCATTTTGTGTCTAAGTGTCAGAACTTGCCTTCTGCTTGCTAAGTCTATAGAAAACTTCACTGTTGAGTCCATATAAATCCATGCTCTACAGAGTCCATAGAAATGGACCTATAGAGTCCATAGAAAAACCTAGACTTATGCAAAATAAAAAAATGAACTGGCTCAGAATAACAGGGAAAGAAGGGGACCGATTTTGGTCTGTTGGGCCAAAAATGGTCAAAACTACTATTAAAAACACTCCTCCTATCAATGATAATGTTAATGTGTCTCAAAATGTAGAATTCTCATCTTCAACTGGTTTACCTATTTTTGACATAATCAAACATGTCAACAAAATTAAAATTCAAATGTCACAAGATGAATATTTGAGAGCCTATCCAGATCAATTAGATAGAATAGTAGAATTTATCAAAGGCAAAAAATCCATCCAAAATAAAGTTAATAATAATGGAATTCTAAATTCCCCTCCTTATTATAATATGTGAACTCCATGGCTGAAGTAACTTCCAAATCCAATAAGGTTAACCCTTTCTACATTTCCTTATTCTTGAAGGGATGTAAAGTCAATAATTGCATAATTGACACAAAAACCTTAGATAATTTAATGCCTACCAAAGTTTCCCATGCCCTTAGTTTGAATTGTAAAAAGATTTTTTTTTTGTTATTACTCAATGGAAGTGAAACAAGTTCCACTTTTGGTCAAGTAAAAGACACCCAAATTATTCTCACATATTTTCTTTAGAAAATGATCAATATCAATATCCTATTAGCTAATATCCTAATAGCCTATGGTATTTTCTTAGGGATAAATTTTTGTAGATAAATTTATGATGAGGTTCAATTATATTTGTCACATGCAATGATTCCAATCAAAGGGGTAGAAGAACATCTTGAACCAGAATTGAAAATAAAATACAATGTGAAAAAGGTTGATTATCTCATGGTAGATATCTTATATGAAGATACAGGGATAGAAAACTATTTATTTATGTTGAAATAATATATGGATATGATAGAAATAATAGAAACTAATCCCAATAAAGTGTGGATGTTGGAATTCGATGGTAGTTTTTCTTCAACAAGATTCAGTGCAGGAGTTGTCCTAGTATCTATAGTAAAGAAATATTTTCTCTCTTACAAGTTGTAGTTTAAATTAAATTAAGAAGCACTCTTATTTGTATTTAAAGTTGTTTAAGAAATGAGATTAATTTTTTTAAATCATTAGGTGATGTAAAATTAGTTGTGAAAAAGTCAAATGTCTAGGATAATATAGAGAATTTTAAAGCATTTTCCATTCAAGATATTATAAGATAAGATAATTCTAAATTAGACACACTTGCATTATCAACTTCATTGTTGATTCCACATTTAGATATTGGTAAAGACAAATACACAATTAAACTAGTGTATCACCCTAGCATACCAGATAATTTATAGAATTGATAAGATTTTAATAATGATAAAAATCATCTCTTTTATTAAAAAATCTGATATTTTTATAAATTTATACTTTGAAGGTAGTGATTCATCATACAGGGAATCTTCTTCTTCTCAAAATAAAAAATAAGGTGTTATCGAAGAACAAGATGAATAAGGATTAGTCATACTAAAAGGGAATAAAATACCAAAAGGTTTGGTGTCATTAAAATAACTTTTTAAAAAATATGATAAGCTCATTAAAAATAAAATACAAAAAGATTCTCTCAGCTCAACAGACTATGAGAAAGTAAATATCATTTCAGAGGAACAACCTAAGCTAGTTAATATTGGAAAACATTTTTCACTAGAGAAAAAGATAAAATTCATTAGTTTGATTTGAAAATACATCAAAATTCTTACATATTCATATGAATATCTCAAGTCTTTTCATTTAAAATAAATGCAACACATAGTTCCTCTAAAACCAGATGTCAAACCATTCAAACAAAAACAAAGACTATATAATCCAAAGAGCATAGGTGCAATTTTTGTATAAATTTATAAAATGTTGAATGCACAAATCATTTTATTTATTCATAATTTGTCTTGGATTGCTAACATAGTCCCGGTATGCAAAAATAATAGAGAAATCAAAATTTATGTAGAATTCATAAACCTAAATCAAGCATCTCTCAAAGATAACTATCCATTACCCATCATGGATCAAGTCCTTAAAGAAGTTATAGGTTCATAAATTATCTTGATGTTGGATCTATTTTTAGGTTATAATTAGATTAAAGTTGATAGAGAATATCAACATAAAACAATCTTCACAACCCCATGTCAAACTTTTGCATATAAATAAATTTTATTTGGTTTGATCAATATAAGGGTTACATTTCAAAGAGATATGGATCTTGTATTCAAAGATCTTAAGAATAAGATAATCATGGTATACTTGGATGACTGAACAATGTTTTCAAAAAATATATAAGATCATTATGAATGCCTCAATAAGGTATTCAAGAAGTGTCAACTACATGGTATCTCCCTCAACCCTAAAAATTCTATTTTTGGGGTGACTGAAGGGAAAATTATTGGGTATATTTTTCTCCAAAAAAAGAATTAAAATTGATCTACAAAGAGTTGAAATAAATCAAAATCTATCTTTACCAAATAGTAAACCAAATGTACATTTATTCTTTGGGAAAGTAAATTTCTTGAAGAGAGTTGTCCTAGATTTTTTAAAACTTACCAAGCATATTGTTGAGATGATGAAAGGAAAACCTTATTTCAAATAGAATAATGAAGGAAAATAATCATTCGAGAAAATAAAAATTATTATTGATTGAGAATCAACATTGATTTGTCCTGATTTCAAAAAGGAATTCACCATCTAATGTTAGGTCTCAGAACACACTCTCTCAGCCATACTGGTTTTAAAAATGATGAAGGTATTGAGTCTCCCATTGCTCTCTTGAGTTTCAATTTGAAATATTATGAATTGAAATATTCCAAATAAGAGAAACATGCATACCTAATTATGAAATCTATCATATAATTTAGATATTATACTCTACATTTACATTCTATTGTAATAGTGTCAAGTACAACAATCAAATCTATTTGATTTAACAGGAACAAGGATCTAAGAGAGGTAATTATATAACCAAGGTTCAAGAATATAATTTGAAAATCAATCCCAAAAAATTGGTTTAAGGAAAAGGATTGTGTCAACTCATAGCAAAATAAAAATATTCTCATATAACTCCCTCAACTGATTCTGATGATCAAGACAAAGAAGATTTTCCCTTTGTTATTTTTTTAGATTATAATAATAAGTGGCTTATGAATATTGAGTTATTCCTAACATATGGATAGTTATCATCTCATTTAGATGATAAATAACATATAACACTCAAGTTTAAGTCCAAAAAGTACATAATCTGAGATGGTACTTTATTCAAGAAAAGTATTGATGATTTTTTCGTAAGATGTGTTGACAATGAACAATAAAATAAACTCTTATACTTTTTTCATGATCTTGCTTATGGTGGAAATTTTTTGGCTCCAATGATGTCTTAAAAAATTTTTAAGATCTCATTAATATTGGCCTACACTTTTGAATGATTCTTATGAATGGGTAAGGAAATGTGAGCCCTGCCAATAGTTCATCAGATGATTAAAACTAGCAGCATTTCCACTCAAGCTAATAGTGATTGAAGAACCCTTCAGCAATGAAAATTAGATTTCATGGGAAATATGAACCCTCATTCAAGTGTAGGACATACACATATTATTACTACTATAAACTACTTCACCAAATTGGTAGAAGTTATTCTAGTCAAACAGACAAATTTGAAAGTTGTTTGTAATTTCATCAAAAAAATATCCTAGTGAGATATGATATTTTGCAAAAGATAGTAACAAAAAATGCTTCAAGTTTTTCTTCTTCAGAGATGATTGGATTATATTATGGTTATGGTATTTAATTGTGTTGTCACAGATTTTGAAAATGACAAAAACTAGTAGAAAACTCAATTTCTAATAATTGACTATTTTTTTTTGAATTTAGCATGAAAACGTAAAAATCTTGAAAAAATAAAAAAAATTAATTAAATAATAATAAATTGATTAATTAAAAATTTATGGCTATTTTTATTTTATTCTCGAATTGTTTAAAAACATGTTTAAACCTTCTATGCAAAAAGTCACTAGCATTCCCTGTAATTTGCAAAAATCATTTTATTTTTTATGAGTTGTACAAACACACATACTTTTTCATAAGTTGTGCAAATTTCAAAAAAAAAAGTCTCCGTACAATATGAAAAATATTTTTTTGACTTTGGTGTAATTTGAAATTTTGTTTTGGTTTTCTATGCAATTTGCAAAAATGTTTTTGGTTTTCATGCAAATTGCATAAATGTTTTTAATTTCCATGAAAATTGTGAATTTTTTTTTTGGTTCATGTGCAATTTGTAAAAAATGTTTTAAAAATTGATGTAAGTTAAAAAAATGTTTTAAAATTATCTTTTTCATGCAACTCAAAATTATATTTTTCAAGTCATGCAAATGCAAATCATGTTTCCCCTAATCGTGCAAATGCAAATTACATTTATAAAAGTTGTGTCAATGCAAACGTTAACTTTGCAAATTGCATTTTTGCATGCAAATTTCCATTACAAATTGAAGCTTCTTTTTCAGGCTTACATGTAAACTCATGAATGTTTTTTGTCAATCATGCAAATAACATTGCTTCCTTGGGTAGTTTTAAAAAGTTCATTTTACTTTCAAGTTTATCTTTTTAATTTGCAAGTTCATTCTGGAAAATTTTAAACATTTTAAAAATTGATTTTTCATCTGTGTTTTAGCTAGTGACTACCAGGAAGAAATTTTTCAAATTCACAGAAGGGAAGTAAATTGAAGAAAAGAAAATATTTTTAATCGTGTGAGTTCACAGAGAATTTCAAAATATTTTCCAAGACTAAGCTAGGTGCTACATCAACTCAAGAAAATTTTAGAAAAATGCAATTTTTATTTTAAATTTTCTAAGTTTCTTCCTAAAGCACCCAAACTTTGATGAAAGTTTTTCTGATTTCCTCTTCCAAACAAGAATAGATTTGAGGTAGTAGGTAGTATATGCTAAACAAAATTTTTATAGTTTCTTATTAGCTAATGGTCATACAACTTCCAACAAGCTATGCTATTCATACGACCTACACTATAGGCTCAATTTGATAATTATTTTCTTGATTTTTCTACACAAAGGGGCACATATAGGCTATACGACCCTATCAAAGGTTGATTTTTATTATTTTTTTCTACTTTTATCTATCTTATACCAAGTCATATGATCTATTATTGATCATTTTAGGCAAAAAATTTAAAAAATATTTTGATTTTCTCCTTTCGTTCCAGATCGTATGACTATCGTACTATAGGTTGTACAATTACGTGAGGGCAAGAAAATAATAAAAAATAATCAATGGAAAAAGGTTAAGTGGAAAAAAATAATTAAATAACTAAGAGGAAAATATGAAAAGGCAAAAAATGAGCACTCAGATTTTGCTATAAATATTTGCTATTTTGAAAATTTTGAAAATCTTCAATTTGCATGTTTTAAGTTGGTGCATTTTTGGCTTTGAGGAGAACTTTGAAAAAGTTGATAGGGTTTTTTGGAAAAAAAATGTTTTCACTAAACTAGTAAAAACTGGGAATAGAATTGGTGGTGGTGAAATTTTAATCATTTTAGTTCATTGCATAATCATGAGTTTCCTCTAAAAAATGTTGAGTGGTGATTTTTAAAAATATTTTTTGTAGGATTTTAAAATTTTGAAAATTTTAAAAATCACAGTGAACAGGGAAATAGTTTAAAAATTGAAAAATAAACTATTTTTGTAATTTATTCAATACATTTTTGTTACCTAGAAAAAATTGTAATAAGCTTTATAGAGGATTTTTTGTTACATCCCAATTCCTCATCAAACAAACTTGCTAATATTATCTATGGATATCTGCATTTAAAAATTTAGATTTGGTTATATTTCTAATTAAGCTTAAGATTTGTGTTATTTCAAGATAATAAAATTTTGCTTAATTAGATGATAATACATGATTGCTTATCATGAACTGATTTATGTATGTGTTTACTTTTTAAGCATATTAATGTATTGATTTAGTTATATATTATTGTTTAATGATTAACATGAGATATGATCTAATTATCTATGTTGTGAGGTAGATGTAAGAGAATTCTTCCCTCGAATATACCAGAGGGAGAGCATCATCAGAGAAGATGATGTAAATAGAGACATCCTAGGTTGACAGAGAGCTGGCAAAACCTTACACACACAGTAGATAATCATGGTAAAAATGCATTTAAAAATGATTGTTTTTAATGCTTGTTTGAAGTGTTATTTTCTATTATTTACTAAGTAGGTAAAATTATAGAAATAAATTCCCTTGTATTTGCTTAGCATGATGTGTCATTAATACACTTAAAGGCAAATTTAATTAAGGTAAAATTAAATACATGTTATTATTTATGATTTTATCATTAAATTTCTGAAGTATAATTGAATGTTTAATTAAGTTTAATATGAAATTGGGATTTCATATAAAAAAAAAGAGAATTGTTTTAAAAAAAAAGAATTAAAGATCTTAAAATTAACAAAAACAAAAAGATAAAATAAAAAGAAAACAAAAACAAAATTTTGGAAAAAGAAATTAACATCTATTTTTTATTCAAGAAAAAGAATAAAAGAGAATTTTGTTAGTTTTATGCATTGGAGAAAATAAAAGAGGGGAACAACTTTGGAAAGAAGGCCATAAAATAAAGGGCATGATTTTAAATCAAAAAATAGAAGATACCAGGAAAGATGAATTATATCTATATGGAAAATTTACAAATATGATTTTAAACTATTATGTATATATTTTATAATAAAGCATCGATATAATATAGTCAAGAGAATCAATTTTTTGCTATTTATTTATCTATATAATATAATTAAAGGTCTTAAAATTATCTATTTATATAGCTCAAAATAGATAATAGTTGATGTATAATTAAAATAGAATATTTAATTATCTATGAACCAGACTTTAACATATTATAATATATATAACATCGATAACCATTCAATGTATATGGTTCAAATCGACTAATTTATGGCACTATATAATTTGTTTTTTTTTGAATAAAATAGTTGAACCATAGATAACATATGTTACGATGGTATATGTTGAGTATTAAAAATATAAAAATATATATAAAAAAAAGAGAGTGACTTAGAATTACTATGGAGTATGTTATTTTTTGGCACCAAATTACATATGTATTAAATCTGATGAGTAAATAGAATTAATTAAATTATGGGGCAACACCATATTTTCCTTATAACACCTAGGATTTAAAACTTGTTTGGATATTTGATTTGGGCAGTGAATAGATGTTTTTATAAACACAATTTTATAAAGGGCATCACATTTAAATTTGACTTCCTAGCCAATTTGAGTGTATATATATATATATATATATATATATATATATATATATATATATATATATATATATATATATATATATATATATATCCTTCCTTGGACACTTAACCATGTAGCACCAACATTCTAGTTTGTATCTCCTTAAAATTTGTATTGGATTTTGACATTTCCCTCTGAAGCATTGAACTGCTCTTGAATTGAGTATTGAGGCAAATTTAATGAATGAAATTAAAATTTATGTTTCTCTATAGTTGGGCATAGTCCCATTAAGTTGATTTGCGTTTAAATTAGGCATTGGGTTTAATGGAATGAATAGAGTTAAAATTCTAAAGCATCAATTAAATATAATTTACTAGTAATTGGGCATTGGATTGTGATTGCTAGTAAATATAATTTACTTAGTATGATGCTATAGAATTTGCTTAGTGTGGATTAGTTAAAAAAATCATTGAAACCTTTATTTATGAGTAACTCAAGCGATTGGGGAAAATTTAAAGTTGTTTATATTTATTATAAATTTCAATGTTAAACTGGTAGAATGCATAAAACAAGTTTATAATAAAATTGATTGGTTGAAATCTTAGTAAGATTTTCATAAGTAACTATAGTTGTGGCTGGAAATAAAATGATATTCTATAAACTTTTAAAATTTAGCTTAATATAATTAGTTAACAAAGCTTTACTTTCTACCAAATATTTTTATTTAAATTTGGACATATTAATCTTAAATATAGATAACCAAAGATTTAATTTCTACCAAATATTTTTATTTAAATTTGGACATATTAATCTTAAATATAGATAACCATACCTTTTGCAAAGGCCACAGCCAATGTCAATAGAAACTTTTTAGAGGAAATTTATTATTAACCGTCTTTTGTAGCGGGCCTCAGATGGTTATTTTTAAGCATTAATTTTTGTAGAGAATTAAATCTAAATTTTATTATAAACTTTCAAGTCTTGTATTGGATTTTAACTTGAACTACAAGTGGCATTGGAGTTATAATGCCTGGTGAGCACAAATCTTGGAATCAATAACTATTGATGAGAATGGCAAAACAAAACCACATTCTTTATCATTATTGTATAGATAACCATAAAAATGTGTGAATGGAGTTGAGTGGGTAAAACATAACCACCTCTTTTTGTGGATAAAAAATTAGTGGGGTTGCTACAATTTTCTATAGGTGCATTTGTAAACAGAGAATTTGGTTAAGGGGAAATTAATATTCATAGAAGGAGTGTTAAAAATATGCTAAAGTAATTTGCGCAATCAATTTCTGAGTACATACTTCAATTTGCATTTCCATCATTTTTTGTAAATAAGGAGTTTTTCTAAAAGTTTATCAATTTTATTATCAAATTGGTCTTTTTCTCCTACTTCAAAAAAGGAGATTCCAAGTAAAGGAAAAGAAATCATAAAGTATAAATTCTAAGGTGTGACACTTTTTTTGCCACTAAAGTCTAATGTTGGAAATATCATTGACACTAATCTAGATCACATCAACTTGGGTGAGTTTTAGGAAAGAAATAATGTAGTACATAAGATGAATTTTGGTCAAAGTATTTGTGACAGTGGATTGTCATAGGTAGTAGCATTTCCAAGGTCATTACAGTCTCTTGAGTTAGTTTTGATTGTGGAAAATAATTATAACTTAGAGACAAGGGAGGTAAGAGATCTCCAGGGGGAGTTGGTAGTGAGTTTTGCTCCTAAGAAAATTGACAACATTTTTCATATTTTAGATCACGAATACTTTGTGAATATAACCCCTAAGCTCTCCCAAATATTTTGGGATGATAATAACATAGCATGTTTTAAACAAGTCAACAAAGCATAGTTGACTAAGTCAAAACATTCCTTCACTTGGCTTCCAAAAAATCTTGTAATATCTAATTTAAAAGATGAGATAAGTGACATGATCACATTATTTCACAAGATAGTGGGAAATCAAATGGAAAAGAACTTGCAGACATGTATGTATAGATTCATTTGGATCATCCTTAGAAATAAATAATATATCAATTAGGAGAAGTTGATCAATGATGCCATTTACAAACATCTCATGGAGGTAAAAGTCATGTTAAAATTATATAAGACTTTGTATCTTATTTACATTGAAGTAAGTTAAATATATTTTGATGGATTGCATATAGTAGGTGATTTTGGGAAAGAAATGGTATATGAATTCCACCCCTAGCTAGCATTGAAATAAAATGCTTGTCACTTCAAAAAATTAAATGATTGATTGATTTATTTCATCATCTAGTTATTTTCAAAGGAACTCTTCAACATGAGAATATTCGTTTTGACCACTATAGAAATAACAAGATGGGTAGCTTGGTTCATACAGTTCTCAACATTCAGTTATTTGAGAATCAGTGGTTGTGAAGTTGCTCCTTACATGCTCCCATAATATGTCAGTGACAAATAGACATTGATGTAATTGGTGATCCAACTTGTTGAAACACATAAGTTTCTAACAAGTCAATATAAAACATGGATAAAATTTCCAATCTCAATTGGAAGGTATACTTACCCTTCACTAGTGAAGGCCAAGATAGTTGAGCAATAAATGTCTCACTATAACCTCAAGACATTTGAAAGTAAGTTTTTATTTGATAATAAGGGCCTAATTGAACACAATCTTAAATATTTATTTTAGTATGTTCCACATTTTGAAGACTTTTAAATGGATTCTGATGATGAAAAAGAAGTGAGAATCAAAGACCATTCATGTTTTATCGTGAGACAAATAGTCAAATTTGGCATAATGAAAGTGCCAAAATAAATAGTGGATGATGAGGTCATATTGGACCCCATCTTTAAAAAAGAGGGCATTGTGGAAAATCCATTTCATCTAGTACATTAGGACAAAAGGAAATATTCTTCTCTTAGAAGTAGGATAAGAGATATACTTGACATAACTCTCAAATGGTTGAAAGGCAAGGGAGTTTATTTTGTGAATGTTGATTTACCTACACCTCTTGGGGAAGATGAATTTGGTAGCTTATATAAACAACAAGATGAGCCATAAAAGATAGATGAGGCAGGTCCTAATGGAGAACATCCCATGATAGAAGAAGTGCATGAACGTGAAGCTACTCAATAAGATGTTCAACCACAAAAAACTATCAAGCTAAAAATAAAAAGGTTAGGTGAAAATGTTTCTTCGTCTCCTAAAATTTAAATTCTTCAAGAGGTTACAGTTGATAGTTATCTTTTGTAAATAACATAACTAAGAAATTTTTAGCTTTAGATGATATAATTTTCCCTATGTCATCTAATTTTACATTGTAAGAGGTTACTCATATATGTTCGTCTTTTCCCTCAAATCTTGAGTTTCCCATTACTCCTCCAAGAATTCCTTTTGATATAATCAATACATAAGAGAAAATTGAAACATATTTTCAAGGTGCCCAATTAAGAAAAACCTTATTCAAATTTATCCAGACTTGTTCCACCTATTTCAAATTTTGTCCCATTGCCTTCCTCAAATAAGATAACTTTAGATTGGTTGTCTACAATAGTGAAGAGAACAAAAAAATATGTTGAACCTGAAGAGATAGATTTTGGAACTTTTATAGCTTCTTCCTTAAAGAGGCCAAATAAAATGAGGACAATTCTGTGAATGGTGACATATGAAAAGGGAGAAAAATATGTAGAGGTGGCCATTCCTATGGTTGAAATGGATAAGTTATAAATCAGGGTTAAAGACTACCAAGTATCCAGGGTTCATTTGGGAAAATCAACAAGAGAAGGGATGAAAGGAGATGTTCAATTGGTGAATGGCACCATATTTGAAAAAATGGACAAAGACAAGGTGATGAAAGATGAATTGAAAGAGAAGGTGGAAAAATTTAACTCAATAATACATAGATTTATTAGGCCAATTTAACCAACTATCACTTCATTGATTCTTCATGCTGAGACACTAGAAAAAGTGAGATAAGTAGGTCAAATGGGTAATGTAGTGAAAGATTGGATTGAAAAACTTACTAATCAAGGGGCCTCAATAATTCTCATTATAGTGATGATATTCTCTTAAATTTAATTATAATATAAACAACTATAAATAAAGGAAAATGGATACGCTTAGGAGAAATAAAATTGGGAGGAACTCATTCTTGGGTTGGTTGAATTTTTAAAATTTACTTATGTTGATCTTGTTTAAAAAGGAGTAATCAATAAGGATCAAATTGTCTATCATATTAAATTTATTTGGGCCACTAAATCTAGAATCCAATACCTTAAATAATGTGTTCATAAATTTAATGATGCAAGGACATTTGGAAGTGATACAATGATGGAAATCAACACTGAAGTCAAGAATATGGATTATCATTTTGTCAATGACAAGGACCAATAGGGAAATATGATTTTAATTGAAACCATAATTGGAGAATTCAAAGAATGAATTTATAACATTGCTAATCCTACATGTACATTTGGTTATGAAGAACTTCGTTAGTTGTCCAAATGCTAAGTGAATGTGGATAATTTAAATATGAAAATAGATAATATTTGAGGCAAGCTTTAGGAAATGAAAGAGTTAGACTCCTTAGTAGACATTGCCTATAGGTACACAAATGGATTAGATGAAGACTTGATCAGGGTATTTCTCCATAAATTTGATGACTTCTTGAAAGGGAAAAAATTGTCAATACAACAAAAAGAATTAAGAATTGCTTCCAATGTTTCTACATTCTCTTCTCTTATTTCTTTGCACCTAACTTGTGTTGTTTCATTATTTTCCCCTTTGTAAATGTGCATTGTAATTTTGTAAATTACCTTTGTAATTTTTCCTACTTGATTTTTCAAGTTGTCCAAGTTGATGATGTGATTTTTCAAGTAGTGCAAAAACTCCAATTATTTTCTCAAGTGGTGTTAAATGCTTAAATTTTTTTTGTACCATTTCAAATTGTAAATGTTAAGCATGGAATATATTGAGAGGGGGGGGTGAATCAGTATATTATATATCTTATAAAACTTTCCCTTAATCAAATTCCACTTAACCAAACATTCAAGATATGCAATAAAACTAAAACAATAAACACCACACGAGAGAGAGAGAGAGAGAGAGAGAGAGAGAGAGGAGAGAGAGAGAGAGAGAGAGAGAGAGAGAGAGAGAGAGAGAGAGAGAGAGAGAGAGAGAGAGAGAGAGAGAGAGAGAGAGAGAGAATTTTAACATGGAAACCCAATGTGGGAAAAACCAAGGAGAACAATCTCAAGTATATGAATGAGTACCAACTCAAACAACAATATTCACAAGCACCAACTTGCAGGAGCACCAACCACTTTGCTGAGCACCAACCCCTTTGCTGAGCACCAACCCATAGGAGCACCAACCCCTTTGATAAGCACCAACACAACAACAATTCATGAGCACCAACCCATAGGAGCACCAACCCATTTGTGTATACCACACAACTATCTCTCAATGTTGCTATCTCAACAAATGATAGTTCATTACAATATATCTTTCCTCTCTCTCACCTTTGCTCTTCTAAGCTAGATATAACAAATACAAATCGTATTCATCTCTCATAAATTATCTTCTAAGCTAGATATTACTATCTCAAATCAAACTCTATCTCACACGTTACAAATGGCTTCTCAAGCCTTTATTTATAGCTTTCCAAATGACCTTTGGCCTTCCCCTTTGTGACCCTTCAATCCTCATGGAAAATGGCACCAAAATTGTATGACCCTTCATATCCTTGACTTTGAAAATTCATGTGGTGACCCTTCATGAGCAAAAGCGTCCTTCCCTCTTTTTTCTTTACCTTGGTGACTTTTCGTATTCCTCAAAGTGTCCCTTCATGAGAAATTGTACCCTTCCTCTTTTGTATTCACTTGGTGACTCTTGGAATTCCCCAAGATGACTCTTCATGGGAAAATGCATCCCATTCTTCTTTTGTCTTTACCTCATGACTCTTTGACTTCTCCATGGGCCCTTGTTTTGTCTTATATGCAACTAAAAATATATTCATTAATATTAAATAAATATTAACACACATTAGCCAAGATATATCTATTACAAACATTATTAAATGCAATGGGGCATTTATCACCAATAATGCTAGACCTTTGACATCAATGACAATATTTCCAACAATCTCCCCCTTTGTCATTGATGGCAACCTCAATCCTAAAACTGCCATATCCTGTCACCTACACATCCTGTCATCTAAAAACATATAGTAACTCCCCATTACTATAGTAACATGTACTCGTTCCCTATACCTATTTTTGCACCTATACCTGTACCTAATATTCTCCCCCTTTGACATCAATGGAAAAGGGCCTAATAACACTTAGCTCCCCCTCAACTGATGCTAAACCTCAATGGTAGGAAGTAAAGGAAATTACTCCCAACTTCTCTCACAGATACTCAAATGTGTCTTTTGGTAGTGCCTTTATGAAAATATCTACAATCTACTCTGTAGTACTAATATATTCCATCTTAACCTATTGATCTGCAACCTGCTCTCTTAAGAAGTGATATCTAATGGGAATATATTTTGTTCTTGAATGCATTACTAGATTTTTTGAAATATTTATAGCACTTGTGTTATCACAAAAAATGGAAATAGGTTCATCATACTTTACCTTGATATCTTCCAAATTTTGCTTCATCCAAAGCACTTGAGTACAAAACAATACTACTGCAATATATTTTACTTCACCTGTAGAAATTGATACTAAATTCTCCTTATTGCTTAGCCATGATACTAAGCTATCTCCAAGTAAGAAAGCTCCTCCACTTGTACTCTTTCTATCATCCAAGCACCTTGCCCAATCTAAATTTGTATAAGCAACCAAAGTGAAATCTTTACTTGTGGGATACCATAATACATAATCCAATGTTCCCTTGATATATCTAAATATTTTTTTCACCAACTGAACATGACTATCTCTTGGAGATGATTGATATCTTGCAACCATACCTACTGTGTGCATGATGTCTGACCTTAATGTTGTCAAATAGAAAAGACTACCAATCATAGATCTATACAAAGATTGATCTATAATAGGTGAATCTTTATCCTTGCTCCCCTTATTTTCAGTACACATAGGTGTGCCAACTGGTGCACAATCCTCAAAACCAAATTTCTTCAACATTTCCTTGGCATATTTACTTTGAGATATGAAAATTCTTTTATGTGATTAAAATATTTGCAATCCTAATAAAAATGATAATTCTCCAAGCATAGACATCTCAAATTATTTTTACATTTTATTAGAAAATTATTTTGTCATTTTTTCAATATTTCCTCCGAAAATGATATCATCAACATATACCATAACAATAAATTGATGCTCACCTTTTGTTTTGATGTAAAGATTACTATCAGCAAATCCTCTCTTGAATCCTTGATCTTGCAGGTACTTATCAAGTTTTACATACCAAGTTTTGAGATCTTTTTTTAATCCATACAATACAATGATTTCTTCAATCTGCATACATGGTTACTAATATTCGAGAGAATAAATCCCTCAGGATACTCAATGTAGACCTCTTCTTCAAGATTCCCATTTAGGAAGGCAGATTTGACATCCATCTGAAACACTTAGAAATTTTTAAACACTGCATATGCAAGAAACATTCTAATAGCCTCTAACCTTACCATTGGTGCAAAAGTTTCATCAAAATCTATTCCCTCAATCTGAGCATATCCTTTACAGACTAATCTAGCTTTATTTCAGGTCACTTCTCCATTTTCATTCAACTTATTTCTATAAACCCATTTTGTTCCTATCACATTGTGATCTTTTAGTCTAGTCACTAATTACTAAGTACCATTATTTTCTATTTGATTTAATTCTTCATCCATAGCCTTAACCCAATGCTCATCATGTCTAGCTTCTAAAAAAAATTTAGGCTGAATTTTAGATAAAAAAGAGAAATTAACTTGTTCATATTCACTTACCATCATTCTTTTGGTGCGAATTCCTTATTTTATGTCCCTGATGATGTCAATTTCATTATGATTTCTCTGAACATATTTGGATGGAGTCTTGGTGCCCTTTTTATCCTTCTCCTTCTCCTCATCTTTATTTGATTCTCAAAGCCTTCCTCTTCAATGATTTCAAGAATGTCTACTAGATCACTGATTCTTTGTGTTCTATCTTCTTCTATCCTGACACTTGCACTTTCAAAAATTTTCTTGATTATTTTATTATAAAATTTATAAGATTTAATTTTTCAAGAATAACCAATAAATATACCTTCATCTGCTCTGAATTCAAACTTACCAAGTTTTTCATCGATTCTCTTTATGAAGCATTTGCTACCAAAAACTCAAAAATAATCAATTGTTGTTGGTTTGTCTTTCCATAGACCATAAAAAGTCTTGTCACTATTGAATCTTAATACAGATCTATTTTGAATATGCACTACTGTACCAATTGCCTCTCTCTAATATTTATCTACTATCTTGGATTCATTTAGCATTGTCCTCGCTATCTCCTAAATTGTTCTATTTTTCCATTCAACTACTCCATTTTGTTGTGGAGTTTTGGCTGCTAAATAATGTCTCTTTATTCCATGATCTTCACAAAACTCAATAAATTGATCTGACATGAATTCTCCTCCTTGATTTGATCTTAGACACTTAATCTTCAAATTAGTTTCATTCTCAACTAATGCTTTGAATGCTTTGAATTGTCTAAAAGCTTCTAATTTTTTTCTTTAAAAACATTACCCAATTCATATGTGAAAAATCATCAATAAGCAACATGAAATATTTATCACCTTGAGTATTTTGAGTCCTCATAGGTCCACATAGGTCAGTGTGAACAAGCTCTAACATCTGAGTGGTCAAGTACTATTTTGTTTTGAACCACCTTCTAGTCAGCTTCCCATGCTGACAAGGTCCATAAAGCGTGTTAGATGGCTTTGTAATCTTTGGAAGATTCTTGACTGCTTGATTTTTGCTGATGTTGACAATATTGTCAAAATTTATGTGCCCTATTCTCTTGTGCCATAACCAACTTTCTTCAATTTGACTCAAACAACATTTTTGACCTTTGATGTCTAATAGCATATACAAGTTATTACCTGTTCTCTGAGCATCTGCAACCAATACATCTAAATATTTTTTTCTAATTTCACAACCTTCTATATAAAAATTTAGTGTGTGCCCCTGATCACACATTTGACTTACACTCAAAATATTATGCATAAGGCTTTCTATATATAAAACATTTTCAGTTTTAGTTCTACCATTATCTAAACTTAGTGTACCTTTTCTAGAAATTATGGTAGTAGTATTTTCTCCAAATTTTACTGTGCCACCATTGATCTTCTTCAAGTTTATAAACTTGCTCTTGTCTCTTTTCATGTGCCTTGAACATCCATTATCAATGAACCATGGATTTTATTCATTTATTGCATGTAAAGTTGTTTGGACCAACATAGAATCTTTAAGTTGTTTCTTCTGCCATGTCTGAACCTTTTTTTGATGAATGGAACCTTAGAACTCTGGTCCTTCTTGAATGACTCGAACACACTTCTACAATACCAAGCTATGTGTCTAAAGTTATTATACTTGTAGCAAATTATTGCCTCTTTATCAAAGCTTGATAGAGGAGCAAAAGAGTTGTAGCTTCTGCTTGACTCTACATGACTTTCCTTTTCCTTATTTCTGAGAATGTTAGCTCTTTTTCTACATTCTAATTTCTTATGACCATATCCATTAAAATAAAAATAGTAACCTTAAAAATAATCCTGTTTGTGTATCTCTGACCTGATTGCCTTTTTTAGCTTTATTCCTTCTAGCCTTCTTTTTTTGAAATGTCCTTTGTATTCTTCACTTCTTCCCTTCTTGTTTCCTCTTTTGTAAGAGCTTCAACAAAGCTCTTCTTCTTTTCAAAACTGATACATGTCTTATTTGATATTGCCTTTTGGCTTTCTAATATCTTATTCAACATATGAGTGCTATTCTCAAATTTTGAATCATTGGTTGCTCTATCATTGATTACTTTATCAAGATCTACTTTTAAAAAAGCAATTCAATAACATACCTTTCACATTCTTTTCTTACTATTTTCAACTGTGCTATTAGATCATATTCATTCTTCTTGGCTTCTTCAAAGTGTGCTTGTAGATCTTCAATTATCTCTTTTGACTCCTTTTCATTTTTCTCGATTTGGTGCTTCAATCTTCAATTTTTATTTTTAACAGCTTTTAACTCTTCTAAGGCACAAATGAGTTCTCCTTCTAGATTCACTTTAGCTTCATCCTCTTCTTCTTCTTGATCAACTATTCTTTTGCTTGTAGAGGCACCTTCATGTATGGCCATCTTGTGTTTTCCCGATCTACCTTCAAGTTGTAAAACTTTTTCAAAAAGGAACCTACTCTGATACCAATTATTAAGCACAAAATATACTGAGAGGGGGGGTGAATCAGTATATTATATATCTTATAAAAATTTCCCTTAATTATATTCCACTTAACCATACATTTAAGATATGCAATAAAACTGAAACAATAAACACCACACAAGATAGAGAGAGACACCAAATATAATGTGGAAACCCAATGTGGGAAAAACCACAGAGAAAAATATTAAGTATATGAAGCACAAACTTAAACAACAATATTTTCAAGCACCAACTTACAAGAGCACCAACCCCTTTGCTAAGCAATAACACAACAACTATTCGTGAGCACCAACCCATAGGAGCACCAACCCCTTTGTGTATACCACACAACTATCTCTCAATGTTGTTATCTCAACAAATGATAGTTCATTACAATATCTCTTTCCTCTCTCTCATCTTTGCTCTTCTAAGCTAGATATAACAAATACAAATCATATTTATCTCTCACAAATGCTCTTCTAAGCTATATATTACTATCTCAAATCAAACTTTATCTCACACATTACAAATGGCTTCTCAATCCTTTATTTATAGCTTTCCAAATGACCTTAGGCCTTCCCCCTTTATGACCCTTCAATCCTCATGGAAAATGGCACTAAACTTGTATGACCCTTCATATCCTTGCCTTTAAAAAGTCATGTGGTGACCCTTCATGAGTAAAAGCATCCTTCCCTCTTTTTTCTTTACCTTTGTGACTTTTCATATTCCTCAAAGTGTCCCTTCATGATAAATTGCACACTTCCTCTTTTGTCTTCACTTGGTGACTCTTGAAATTCCCCAAGATGACTCTTCATGAGAAAATGCATCCCATTCCTCTTTTGTCTTTACCTCGTGACTCTTTGACTTCTCCATGGGCCCATATTTTGTCTTATATGTAACCAAAAATATATTCATTAATATTAAATAAATATTAACACACATTAGCCAAGATATATCTATTACAAACATTATTAAATGTAATGGGACCTTTATCACCAATAATGCTAGACCTTTGACATCAATGACAATATTTCCAATAGTAAATTTTCATTAGTGTTTTAGAAATTCTGTAAAAAGGAAAAATAAGTGGTTTTGCACCATAACCACTCATTTTAGCCTATAAATACAAGTTAAGTATTCATAATAAAATTTTAAAAAAGATAGAATTTCTGGCAAAGCATTGTAAAAAGATATCAATCTTTCTACTCTTCAAAATCAATACAAAGAGGTGTTTCTAAACTTTGTGTTAGTAATATATTTTGAATTATGTCTTTTGATTAATTCACCACATCTAATTTTCATTACTATTTTTATAAATTTTAAACTATTGAGAATAGGAATTTAGATTACAAAGTTTCTATCTAGAGTTGTAGTTTACATTTTCAACACGTGAAAATCTCGATGGGAATAGAGATAATTTCTTAGTTATTTCTATTAAAAAATATAGAAGGTTATTAGTTTATGCTATTAGTGTTGATAGTATTTTGGTGTATATTTCATATCATTAATGATATGATTATATATTTTTGACCCATTGAATGAGAGATATTTTCCTCTTTCGAAAGTCAAAATTTTATCTCAACATTTTCATCTAGTCTCAATTTCTAACTTGATGAGTTTGTTACTTAAATATTCCCCCTTTTCTCTCTCTTTATATATATATATATATATATATATATATATATATATATATATATATATATATATATATATATATATATATATATATATATATATATTCCTTTCTAAAAATTCATTTTCATAATTTTAGGTTAAAATTACTACTCCATGTTTTACATTCATTTTTTTATAAATATTTTTTGCTTTCTTATTTTGGCTTTCACTAAAGGTAGCTCTACCTACTAATAAAAGAGGGACTTTATTCCCCACACTATTGACGTGAAGTCATATATTTGTCTTCCTAACAAATTTTCATGCCAATAGTTCTTAACATCCATTGTGGGGCACACTTTTACAACTTTCATGTTACCCATATTATACTGGTCCATATGACTCTACCATCATCTCAAGGACCACTACAACATCATGAGTTAGACTTGGAACAATATACTCAGTTAGATATTGTCCTAAACCTCAAATAAATATTTTGGGATATTGATGAAATCTCCATAACTTAGTTTCAATTTATCCTAGCTATCCTAAACCAAAAGTTAGAACATGCCAAAAGAGTAGAAAAAATCTATACATGAAGAGAAGATCATAGAGTTTGTCTAGCAACCCAGAATTAGTAAATTCACATATGACCATAATAGGATTTTAGAATCTAAATCATTAACTTGGTTTGAATTGAGATAAATCTTTAGAGGAAGATCTAGTTTCAAGCTTTCAATTATTCACTTTTGACAATAGAATAATTAACACCCAATTTAATACCATTAGGGCAAAGCTAGATATAGAAAAAACATGTGTTGCCATTACCTAGAGAAATTTTGATATTGATTCAAGAAGATAAGTGAGGAGAAAAAATGAATAAAATTTTGTATAGCTAATCAAAGACTTTCTACAACTAGATTTTATTTTCATGAAAATTTAGGCATATCAAGCTCTAGTTCTTCAACCTAGCCTTGATTGGATAACTCAAACTCAAGAAGATATTTCATTATATTTGAGAACTTTCACTTGGGATAATAGGATGAGTTCTACACATTTTCATAGAGTAGTTAGAATCTTGGAAGAAGAAGAAGATCGATTAGTTTTATCATAGAGAGTAGAATTAATAGCTACACATAGAATAAAATAAATAAAGATAGCTCAGAGAGCTCTTCAACTTCAACATGTGCCTCAATGCTAGTAGTTTTCTTTCAAACTAGCAAAAAATAGATTCACTAGAGTTAATAAGTCAAAAGGTGAAATTGATCCTATTTATCAGTTACAAGAACATTCTAGCTTCAAGTTGAGTCTTGAACATCAAAGAAAGGTTAAAATAAAAACTATTCTTCCCTTGACCTCTAAGAAAAACAATCAACCTAAAAGAGGAACTTTGAGAAGTTGAGCTCTTGTCTTATCAGGAACCGTTATTCCCCTACAAGTAGTTTTTTAAACTATGGCATTACCATGGGCAAATGTGATTGGTATTTTAGCTCTTGGACAATAAGGTTCAAGGAAGAAATTTCCAAGATTTCATGGAGATGGAAAACAACATCCAAATGAACACCTTGTATATTTTAATGTTGCATGTGGAATTTTAAGTATCGAGCATGAATATGTTGTTGTTAGGCTATTCATTGAAATGTTACATGATGGGGTTGTAGATTGGTTTTATCATCTCACTCCAGGGTCTGTTACTAACTAAAATATCATGAAAATTAAAATTTAGAACATATTTAAACCAACTAAAGATGCCCATGTTTTGATTTCTTAACTTACATAAATGAAAAAAGAAGTCTATGAATTAATGAGAGAGTTTGCCACTAAATTCAATAGTTGGTAAATAAGATATTATCTACTACACAACTTATAGACAAATAAAAAATGTTTCTTTATCAACTCTTAGTTAGATGAGGTAAGATATCAATTGAGAAGGGATAGGGTAGAAAATTTGGAACCAACCTAAAAATTAACTATCGACATCGAAGATGACATGATAATGTCTATAAAACTAAAAAAAGAACCTTCAAATAATAAGGCTCAAATTTTAGGATAATATTCAATAGAAAAAATCTTACAAAAAATGGTTAATGATATATAAGCCCTAAAAAAAAAACTTAGAAGGTCATTACAGTTCCATACCAAGATATTCTAAGAAGGAGCTACATTCCTTTTCAAAGAGATTATCCTAGACTTCAAGCTCCTCAACCAAAACTTGCACTTGAGGCTCCTCCTCAGCAAAACACTAGTGCACTAGTCAATGTAGTTATTAAAACTAATGAAATATTTAGATATGAATAAATTGAAAAATAAATTGAATAAAAAATTATTTAACTTAAAGAATGTGAAATTGAAGAACCTAGTGGCAACTCCATAAACACGTTCCTAGAATATAATTCAGATGAAGATGACTATGAAGAGAGTGTTGGGGATATGAATAGTCAATCCTTTATAGTTTTCACTAGAAATTAGAATCAAAAAAATAGTCTAGTGATTCACAAGAATAAACTTTAAAATTTATCTTCCCATAAGGAACTACCCCACTAGTGCAAACAAAAGGAAAATAACCACTGATAGGTAGTTCATCTAATGTCAATGTTCCTCAACCAGTTGATATCCCTTTTGAAAATTTACTTGTTTTTGACATAATTGATCATGTTAAAAAAACTAAGATTTATATTTCACAAGCTGAATACTTGAGAGCATATCTAAAATAGTTGGATAGGTTAGTTGATTTCATCAAAGGCAAAAAACCAAATGCTAAAAAAGACAATTTAAAAAGAATCCTAGCTAACCCTGTTACTTCTAATCAAGTCAACTCTATGGCCACATCCACGTATAAATCCAATAAAGTTGACCCTTTCTACATTTCCCCATTCTTCAAGGGATGCAAAGTTAGTAATTATATTATTGACACATGAGTCTCAGATAATGTTATGCCTACCAAAATTTCTCATGTTCTTGGCCTAATTTGCACTAAGACCTTTGGGTGTTGTTATTCTATATAGGTGAAAAAATTTCCTCTCATTGGACATATTAAGGATGCACAAGTGGTTTTGGTTCCTTTTCCCCAAAAGTGAATAAAAATAAATATTTTTGTTAAAGATATTCTAACAGCTTACACCACTCTTTTGGGTAGAAATTTTGAAAAGAATTGAGAGGTGAAATCCAACTAGATTTATCATATGCTATGATTTTAGTCAAAGGATTCAAAAAAGTCTAGAGATTGAATTGAAAATGAAGTACACAACCCAAAAATTTGATGATCTTAGAGTTGATATTTTGTATGAAGATGTAGGTATTGGTAACTATATTCTAATGATAGAGAGAGATGTAGAGTTATCATAAATAATGCAATCAGATCTAAATGATGTTTGGATGATGGATTTTAATTATAGTTATTTGTCAACATGTTTAGGCACATTAATAATCTTAATATCTCTAAGGAAGTTTTTCCTATTTCCTATAAATTATAGTTTGATTGTACCAACAATATAACTTATTATGAGACACTTTTATAGGGTTTGTAGGTAGAAAAAGAGAAGGAAATCAAGAAATTTAATTTTTTTAGGTGATGTTAAACTCATTATGAAATACTTAAAAGGTCAATACTAGGTAAAAAATGATCATCTAAGACACAATAGGACTAAAGTCTGGGATAATGCTGAAATCTTTGATGTTTTCTCTATCAATATAATTTTTAAAGAACATAACTCTAAAGCTGACGTTCTGGAAATATCAGCTTGTTTGATGATTCCCCATGCAAATATTAATATTATAAAATACATGATTAAACTAATATACAGACCAAGCCTCCCAAAAAATGTAGACAATTAGCAATTTTTCAATGACGATCAACATATTATCTCTTTCCTTGAGAAAGTAGATATTTAAAAAAAAAATTGTACTTTGAAGGTAGTGATTCCTTATATAGAGAATATTTAGTTCATGTCAAAAGAGGGAATTGTAGATGAACATAATGGATAAGGTGTCATCAATTTTAAAGGAAACAAATTTCTCAAAGGCCTGGTCTCTTTAGAAGAATTATTTGATAAATACTATAGATTTGTAAAAAGTAAAATTAAAAAAGGAAATCTTGATTCTGTTGATTATGAAAGAGTAAACATTGGTTCAAAAGAACATCTTAAGTTTGTCAATATTGCAAAATTTTGCTCACCTAAAGAAAAATGAAAGTTTTTTAGCCTTCTTCGTAAGTATATTGACATACTCGCATATTCATATGTAGACCTTAAGTCTTTTTGTCCCAAAGAGATGCAACATATGGTTCATTTAAAGCATGATACAAAACCTTTCAGATAAAAACTAAGATAATACAATATTAAAATCATAGGAATGATCCTTTCCAAAGTGAAAAAGATGCTTGATGCTCGCATTATTTTCCCTATCCACCATTTAACTTGGATAGCTAACCTAGTATTAGTTCATAGGAAGAATGGTGAGATCAGAATATGTGTTGATTTTCAGAACCTTAATCAAGCATCCCTCAAATATAATTATCCACTGCCAGTCATGGATCAAGTTTTCCAAGTAGTAACATGTGCTAAAATGCTTTTTATGATTGATGATTTCTTAGGATATAATAAGATCAAGGTTAACAAGGAAGATCAACATAAAATGGCTTTCAAAACACTTTGGGGAACTTTTACATATAGATGAATGATATTTGAATTGATTAATATGGAAGCTAATTTTTAGAGGGCAATGGATTTGGAATTCATATAATTGAAAAATGAAATCATTGTGGTGTATCTTGATGACCTGACAATTTTCTCAAAAAAGTGAGAAGATCACTATACACAAAAAGAGAAAGTCTTTAAAAAGTGTCATTTACATGAAACTTATATCAACCCTAAGAAATTTGTCTTTGGAGTGACTGAAGGTGAAATCCTAGGTCATATTGTTCACCTAAGAAAAGTTCAAGTGATTCAAAAACTTTCCTTGCCTACCAGTAAACCAAGAGTATATTCCTTATTTAGAAAAGTTAACTTTTTGAGAGGATTCATTCCTAATTTTTCTGAGCTTACAAGAAATATTTTAGACATGATGAAATGAAAACCTTATTTCAAGTGGAACAATGAAGGTAAAGAGTAATTTGAAAAGATAAAGACTACTTTTGCTCATGCTCTAACATTGATATGTCCTAATTTTAAGAAAGAATTAATTATTTATTGCTATGCTTTAGATAATACACTCTCAACAATATTGATTCGAAAAACTAATGAAGGTATCAAATCCCAAATTGCCTTCATGAGTTGTAATCCAAATATTACAAGCTAAAATATTCTTCTAAAAAAACATGCTTATACCATCATGAAAGCAATTTATCAATTCATGTATTACATATTAAATTTGCATTATATGGTAATGGTACCAAGTAAAATAGTTAAATATATTCTAACTCAACATGAATTTGGTTCTAAATGAGGGAATTATATAACTAAATTACAATAATATGATCAAGAAATAAAACCTACAAAACTAGTCAGAGGAAAGGGACTATGTCAACTCATGGTAGAATAAGGAGATATTCAATCAAAATCTTTGATAGTTTTAGGTGAACAAGATGATCAAGAACTTCCTTTGGTATTATGTGTTGATTATACTCATGAATGGTTTTTTGACATTAATTTATACCTAACATATGGAGAATGTCCTTCACACTTAGATGCTAATAAACATAGAATAGTCAAACTCCAGGCTAATAAGTATATCATATGGGATGGAACTCATCGATGACTTTTTCTTAAGGTGCATGGACAAATAACAACAAAAATATTATTACAATATTTTCATGATTAGGCCTATGAAGAGCACTTTTCTGCCAGGGTAACAACATATAAAATTCTCATATCCCATTATTATTGGTAACTCTTTTCAAAGATTCATATGAATGAGTGAGAAAATGTGAGGCATGTCAATAATTTATAGGCAAGCCCAGGATAGTAACACATCCTCTTTAATGATTAACAATTGAATAACCTTTTTAATAATAAGGACTAGATTTCATTAGGACATTGAATCCTCATTCGAGCACAGGTCATACTCACATTCTCATAGCAATGAACTACTTCACTAAGTGGGTAGAATCGATACCTATAAAACAAACAACTTTAAAAGTTGTTTACAACTTCATCAAAGAAAATATCTTGGTATGATATGGAATCCCATATAAAATTATAAAAAATAATGCATCTAACTTTTCTTCTTTAGAGATGATTTTATGTTTCTATGGATATAACATTTCTCTATCTCATTTGTTGAACTATCATCAAAAGGTAATGGTCAGACATAACCAAGAAATAAAAAATATGTTTATAATCATGTGTAAGGTAGTAGGTAAGAATTATAAAAATTAGAATAAAAAGGTATATGATGCATTTTGGGTAGATCATATAACTCTAAAAGAGGCTAATGGTATGTCTCTATTCCAATTTTTATATGGAATAGATGTTGTGATTCCCATAAATCTTTAGTTACCTACCCTACAACTATCTAGAGCAGTTGAAAATCTAAATTTTGATAGATCATTAGATAAAATAATCTTCTATCTATAGCAATTGGAAGAAAAAAAGATACAAGTGGTTGACAGGATCATAAAACATTAGGCTCGTGTCAAAGTTATCTTTGAAAAAAAGTCTAAGAAAAGAGAATTACAAGTAAGAGATCTGGTTCTACTTTTAAATAGTCATAGAGAGATAAAATGGAGTCATGAGAAGTTTTATTCACTTTGGATGGTGTCATTCAATATCAAGCACTTTTATAGTAATTTTTTTTTAATTGTTATATTGTGATGGAAATCATCTACCACTACCCTTCAGTGGGAAATATTTGAAATACTATTTCTAATAAAAACCAAGTGGCCCTATTTTTTACATATGTGAATATAATTTTGGATGTGTTTCTTTCCTATTCGTTGTTTTGGTGTGCACATTGTTTTTCAATAAATGCAATAGTCTATCTATTGCCCCTTCTTTTCTATGCTTTGGTCTTCCTTCCTACATATTTTTGTTACCATGATCTATATTTGAGAACATCATGGGTGATCACAAGTTTTATAAGAATGATAAATTGAATAAGGTTTTCATGGATCTTGTTATTAAGTGAATAGATGATCTAGCTTGGTAGCACATAATAATTTCTCATACGATTGAGATAGGTGAACTAGATGTCAATTAGTCAAATCTAGATATACAATTGTAAGAAAAATACTTCTCTCTTCACATTTTGATTTGTGTAAAAACACATAACTAAATATTCCCTCACATACACTATCTTTTTGGATATGTGAAAGCACCTATTGGGATGAGTACCTAACCCTCCAATACACTATCTTTGACATGTGAAAGCTTTTTGATGGCATGAGGACCCATCCCTTTTTCAAAGATCAAAAATTTGAAGTTTTTTCAAATCCATCAAAGTTACTATCAAAGACTCCATTTACTTAATGGATAAAGTGCCATCCTATAAAACTAGAGAATTCAAGTTCTTTTCATTCCTTGTAGTTCGAAATCCCAATCAGAGCCAACTATTGTCGTAGATTTTAAAAATGGGAAAAAACTAGTGAAAAACTAAATTTTTAAGAAACATGTAAGTTTTGTTGAATTTTTCCCAAAAACATAAAAATATTAAAAAATCAAAATTTTTAATTTAATTAATCAAAAATTGATTAATTAAAAATTTATGGCTATTTTGATTTTATTCTTGAATTGTTTAAAAACACATTTAAACCTTCTATGCAAAAAGTTGCTAGCATTCCCTGTAATTTGCAAAAATCATTTCACTATTTATGAGTTGGAAAAAACACAATACTTTTTCATAAGTTTTGAAAATTGTAAAAATGTTTTTGATTTTTGTGCAATATGAAAAATATTTTTTGACTTTGGTGCAATTTACAATTTCATTTTGGGTTTTTGTGCAATTTGTGAAAATATTTTTTTGATTTTCATGCAACTTGTGAAAATGATTTTGGTTTCTATGCAAATTTTGAAAAAAAAATTGGTTCCTATAAAATTTGTAAAAAAGTTTTAAAACTTCATATAAATTGCAAAAATGTTTTAAAATTCCCTTTTTCATACAACTCAAAATTATATTTCCACAAGTCATGCAAATGCAAATCATCCTTCCCCTAATCGTGCAAATTCAAATTACATTTCTAAGAGTCATGTTAATGCAAACTTCCACTTTGCAAATTGTATTTTTCACGTGAAAATTATCATTGCTAATTGAAGCTTCTTTTTAAAGCCTACATGCAAACTCATGAATGTTTTCTATCAATCATGCAAATACCATTGCTTACTTGGGTAGTTTTAAAAAGAAGTTTGTCTTCCTTACAAGTTTATCTTTTCAATTTGCATGTTCATTCTGGAATTTTTTTTTTAATAAATTGATTTTCCATCCCTTTTTTAACCAGCGACTACTAGGAAGAATTTTTTTAAGTTCACAGAAGGGAAGCAAATTGAATAAAAAGAAAATATTTTTAGTCATGTGAATTCACAAAGAATTTCAAAACCTTTTCCAAGACTGAGCTAGGCACTACATTGACTCAAAAAAATTTCAAACAAATGTAATTTTCATTTTAAATTTTTTGAGTTTCCTCCTGAAGCGTCCAAAGAAGAAAAAATAAGGTTTTTTTGAAAATTTTGATGAAAGTTTTCCTAATTTCCTCTGCCAAACAAGAATATATTTGAGGTAGAAAGTAGTACATGTTGAGAAAACTTTTTATGGTTTGTTCTTAGTTGTTGGCCATAAAACTTCCAACAAGGAGAATAAAAATTATTTTTCTTTTTCCTCTAGCTGTGTTAGTTGTATGACCTACACTATAGGCTCAATATGACAATTATTTTCTTGATTTTTCTACACAAAGGGGTGTATACAAGAAGTACAACCCTATCAAAGGTTGTTTTTTGTTAATTTTTTTTAATTTTCTCTAACTACTACCAAGTTGTATGGTTTATTATTGACTAATTTAGGTAAAAAATTTAAAAAATCTTTTGATTTTTCTCCTTTTCTACTAGATCATATGGTTGTTGTACACCTATGTGAGGGTAAAAAAATAATCTAGGGAAAACAACTAAGTGGAAAAAATAATTAAAGAGCTAAATGACAAATATGAAAAGGCAAAGAAAGAGCATTTGAATTTTGGTATAAATATTTTTTATTTTGAAAATTTTGAAAATCTTCAATTTACATGTTTTTGACTTGGTGCATTTTTGGCTTTGAGGAGGATGTTGAAAAAGTTGACAAGGTTTTATGGTAAAAAATTATTTTTACTAGACTAGTAAAAAATGGGAATAGAATTGGTGGTGGTGAAATTTTAAACCATAATTGGAGAATTCAAATAATGGATTTAGAACATTATAAATTCTACATTTGCATTTTTTTATAAATAACTTTTTCAATTGTCCAAATGCCAAGTGAATGTGGATAATTTGGATATGAAAATAAATAGTCTTCGAGGAAAGCTTTAGGTAATGAATGAGTTAGACTACTCAACAAACATTGCCTACATATACATAGATGGACCAAATAAAGACTTAATTAGGGTATTTCTCAATATATTTGATGACTTCTTAAAATGGAAATAATTGTCAATACAACAAGAAGAATGAATAATTGCTTCTAGTGTTTTTACATTCTCTTCTCTTGTTTCTTTGTACCTAACTTGTTTTGTTGTACTCTTTTTCCCCTTGTAAATATGCACTTTCATTCTATAAAATATCTTTTCAATTTTTATAAATTTATTTTTCAAGTTGTGCAAGTTGATGATGTGCTTTTTTAAGTAGTGTAAAAACCTCAATTATTTTCTCAAGTGGTGCCAAATGCTTAAATTGTTTTTGCACCATTTCAAGTTGTAATTTCTCATTGGTGTTTTAGCAATTCTATAAAAAGGAAAAATAGGTGGTTTTACACCATAACCACCCATTTTATCTTATAAATACAAGTTAGGAATTCATAATAAAGGTTCTAAATAAATAGAATTTTTGGAAAAGCATTGTAAAAGGAGATCAGTCTTTCTACTCTTCAGAATCAATACAAAGAGGTGTTTCTAAACTTTGTGTTAGTAATATATTTTGAATTGTCTTTTGATTAATTCATTGTATCTTATTTTCATTACCATTGTTATAAATTTCAATCTATTGAGAATAGGAAATTAGATTACAAATTTTCTATCTAGAGTTGTAGTTTACATTTCTAACACGTGAAAATCTTGATGGGAATAGAAGCAATTTCTTAGTTGTTTATGTTAGAAAATACATAAGATTATTAGTTTATGTTATTATATTCAAATAGTATTTTGGTGTATGTTTCATATCCCTAAGTATATGATTATGTATTTTTAACCCATTGAATGAGAGATATTTTTGACTTTTGAAAGTCAAAATTTTATCTCAACACTTTCGTATAGTCTCAGGTTCTAACTTGATGAGTTTATTGCTTAAAAATTCCCTATTCTCTCTCTCTCTCTCTCTCTCTCTATATATATATATATATATATATATATATATATATATATATATATGTATGTATGTATGTATGTATATATGTATATGTATATGTATATATGTGTGTGTGTGTGTGTGTGTGTGTGTGTGTGTGTGTGTGTGTGTGTGTGTGTGTGTGTATACATACATACATATATATATATATATATATGTGTGTGTGTGTGTGTGTGTGTGTGTGTGTGTGTGTGTGTGTGTGTGTGTGTGTGTGTGTGTGTGTGTGTGTGTGTGTGTGTGTGTGTATTACTTTCTAAAAATTCCTTTTCATACTATCAAGTTAAAATTACTACCCCATGTTTTACATTCCTTTATTTGTAAATATTTTCTAATTTCCTATTTTAGCTTTCAATGAAGGTAGTTCTTCCTACTAGTAAGAGAGGTAATTTGTTCCCCAAGATATTGATGAAAATTCATAGATTTGTATTCCTAATGAATTTTCATGCCAACACATTGTCTCATTCTTCATACTATCACCCGCAAGGAAATGATCAAGCTGAATCAAGTAATAAGAGCGTAGTTACTATTATTTGTAAGTTGGTTGATGAGAATAAGAGGAACTGACAAAATAATTTTTATTATTCATTGTGGGAAGATCATATAATGCTAAATAAATCTATAGGTATGTCCCAAATCTAGTTACTTTATATGATAGATACGGGAATTACAATAACACTTGAATTACCTACACTTCAACTAGCTAGAGCTATTAAGAATCAAAATTGTGAAAGTCCATTGCATAAAATAATTCTTCATTTGAATAAGCTTGAAGAAGATATATCTAGAGTTATTGATAGAATCACAAAACATAAAGATCAATTCAAAGTTATTTTTGATTTTAAAAAAAAAGAAAAAAAAAATCAAATAGATCTTGTTCTTATATGGGATAAGCATAAAGAGCCAAAAGGAAGTCACAATCCAAAGTTTGACTCACTATATATGGGTCCTTTCAAGATCAAACACTTTTATGGAGACACCACTTTATGCTTGGCCTATCATAATGGCACACATCTACCATTATCCTAAAGTTGGAAATATCTCAAGCACTACTTCAAGTGAAAGTAGATAGTATCCTTCATGTAAATATGTACATGATAATTTTGGTTTGTCTCTTTTTCCTATCCTAATTTTATTATGTGTTCTATTTTTCAATAATAAAATAACCCATCTATTATTCCCTCCTTTTCATATATTTTCATTCTCTTCTAATGTGTTTCTTCTAACACCTTTTTTGAGTCTTAATTAGATACACATCTTTCATCTTTATGAAATTTCAAGATCCAAAGATTCTTTAGTTTTTATAATTAACAAGTTTTCATGAACCTCTTTAAGTAAATAAATAGTGAAAATTAGAATCTTATTTAATAGGATCTGGCTTGGTATCATGTGTTCATTTCTCATATAATTAATATAGGCAAATTGGTTGTTAGTTTTTTAGATTAGGATCTACAAATTTCAAAGTAGGGGATCTAGCCCAATAGTGCATGTTTATTTATCATATGATTGAGATAAGTGAACTGGCTATTAGTTGGTTGGATTAGAACATGAAAATATGAAGTGACATTATAATTCTCAAGAATTTTTAAATAGTAAAATTCAAATGATTTTGTAACCCAATGGAAATACACTATTCTACAAAATCATAGTCTAGAATTCTTCTCTCATCCCTTGCAGTTTGATGTCCCCAGTCAAAGCCAACTATTATCCTAGTTTTTAAACAAAAGTAAAAAAAACTAATAATGTCAAATCTTTTGACCATAAATATTCAAATTTAGTCAAATTAGATCAAAATATGGTTAAAGGTAAATATTTATTCAAAACATTGAAGTCAAATTGAAAACCCAAAGAATTTGACTAAGTATTTTTTGGGATTTTTGAAGTCTACTAAATAAGCATCTTTCTCCTGATAGTTGTTTACCAAGCTATTAGAGCCTGATAGCTACTTGGACATTGTATTAGAATCTGATAATTACATTTGCACATTCTGATTTCCAATTTTTGTTATAACACATTTAGAGTCCCTTATTAACATGAGACAATTCAAGTTTTTGTTTTGATCTCATAGATAGGTAAGTTCATTATATGTCAACATTTAGTACTCTGATAAATAAACTCATAATAAAATTACTCTAAAAAATACACCTACCAAATAAAAAATAGTAATTAGAGGAGGACATAGATATGAGGTATGAATTTCAAGGAGTAATTCCACCTTTGCACTTGGACTCAATTTTTTAGGAAATAACTGACATTGAGCTCAAAAATATTGATATGGAATATTTATGGAACATAATAAATGGTGTTCACAAAATATATTATGGACAAAGCATTCATGACATCAGATTGACATAGGTAGCAACATTTCTAACTTCAATTCAGTGTCCATAATTAGTGTTGACAATGGCCCAACACTATGATGTACAAAAGAGAGAAGTTAAGAATCTTAATGGAGAACTTTTATTATGCCTTGATATAGAATATGTTGACCATCTACTTTAGTTTCTTGATAGGGAAGCATTTGTTACCTTGAATCCTACATTCTCTCAACAATCTTGGGACTCTAATACAAGCTCTTGTTCAAAGTGGGTTAATAATAAATGGCTAAAAAATCCTAAACATACAACAATGATACTACCTAAGAATATTTCTATATTTGAATTCATGAATGAAATCAATGACATGGTTACTCTTCTGCATTGAGTAGTGGGAAGCCCAACTACTAGGATTTTATAAACATGGATATACAAGTATATATAGATCATTCACTAAAAAAAGAAATATATCAACTGGAGATATTTAATTAGTGCTTAATTCATAATTAGATTATATAATTCACTACAACTTCTAAATTCTATATGACTTCTTACTTTGTTTATACTATCACCAAAAGGAGATTTTATGATGGTTTGAACACAGTAAGTGATATGCATACTGCAAATATCTATGATTTATATCCTCAACTATCCTTAAAATAAAGTACACATCATTTACATAGGCTAAATGATGCATTTTTGTAATATATAATTCAGATGTTTGAACCAGAACCATACAATTTAAGGCTATCAATTCAAGCCTCTATAAATATTTTTAGGTGGGGGAGATGGTTCATAGAATTCCCAAATTTCACATACTTGAGAATTTAGGGCTATAATTTTTTTCCATATATGCTTCCTAGATACGTGGAAGATAAATGGACTTTGATGGAACTAGTGAGACAATTGGTTGAAACACAAAATTTGTTATCTTATAAACACAAGTCTAGGATAAAATTTCTTATTTCTATTGGTTGATATACTTGTGCTTCTTTGGACAAAGAAAAATTGATTGACATGGAAATAACATAGGTTACTCTCTGATCATTTCAAAGTTGACCTTAATTTGATGTTAAGGTCATGATACAAAATATTCTTGGTTATTCACATCAATATGTGCATCACTTTGAAGACTATTTGATGGATTATGATGATGAAAGGGAGGCAAAATTTCATGATTATTCCTAATTCACCCTAGAATAAGTAATTATGTTCAATATATTGGAAATAAAAATTAATATAGTAGATAATGAATATCTACTAGATCCCATCCATGAAAAAGATGAAATTGGATCAAAACCTCTTCTGATATTTGATTGGTACAAGAAATAATATACATTTCTCATTCATAGAACTAGGGTGTATTAAACAGAACTCTCAAGTGGTTGAAGAGCAAGGGTATCAATGTTGACAAAGCAAGTTTTCCCCTCCTATAAAAGATACCAAATTAGGGATTGATCATCAACAATATCAAATAAAAGTAGGAACATTGTCAACATTGGGAACCATGAAGGATCTAGAAGAAACATAGTCTTAAATAGAAATTGAAGTTATCATAGGGATTGTTATAATAAACAAGCCACTCAAGTTAAAAATAAGGATATTGGGTGAAACCATCCTAGGTACTTCAAATCTTTCTTTTTTAGAGGAATCTCCTTTTGATAATTTTTCCCAGCATCAACCCATGGTAGTTAATACTACACAATAATTTATGTCCTCTAATTCATATTTATTATTAGATTATTCCATTCCTCCTCAGCTTGATATTTAAATTCTAGTATCTCTTACTCAAAATGTTGAATTTCCTATTGAAACTTTTCCCAAGACTCCATTTGATATAATATAAAAATAGTGAGGTAAAATGGTACTTGAAAAATATTAGGTTTTTTCATATCCTCCCCTTTCTTTTGAAGCTAAAAAAGAATCAAGTACCACCCTTATGCAACAAGTTCTTAGTAAAGAGGTTCTTGATTGATAAATGAGGTTGTGAAGAAAAGAAAAAAAAATGAATAGCCTCAAGAGATAAATTTCATCATCCTATCTATTGCTCATCCTTGTACATCAAAAAATCCCAAAATTGTCTCAAGAATAACCACATACAAAAAATGAGAAAGATATGCAGAAGTAGATATTCCATCAGTAAAGAAGGACAAAGACAGTGTCATTACATCTGACTATAAGATCACCAAAGTCCATATGGGAAAATAAAAAAGATAAGACATGAAATAAAATTTCCAATAAATAATTGTCATGTTATTTGAGATATGGATCATGATAAGATCATCAAGGATCAACTCAAATAAAAAGTAGAATAACTAATAGCTATAGTCCAGAAATTGGTGAAACCAATTCAATATTCGCATTCAATTATTGATCAAGTATCTAATATATAAACTCTTCATCTTTTAGAATAAATTAGACACATGGGAAAATAAACAAAAGAATGTATTGAGAAAATTTTACAATAAGGTATAATTATTCTTCAAACAACATTGGCTACCTTTTCTAAAATTCAATCTGAATATGATCAAGTGAAGAAAGCTCAAAGAAAATATGAGAAAGAAGTGAAAAAGTCAAATGAGCTTATCCATACATTGTAATAATTCTCTTTTTCTTGACTAGATGACCTAATTAAATAAAAGGTCATCTATAAATAATAAATTGTATTTCTCACCAAGTTTTTGGGAGATGCAAAATTTAGAGTTCACATTGTCAAAGAAAATGTCAATATATTTGAAGATTATAAATCAATAGGGGGAGATGTTATTCTTTATATACTTGGAGAGGTAAGAATATTTAAATGCAAACTCATAGATGATAAAGGAAAATTTATATTTGAAGAAATAATTATTGATCAATTTAAGATTTTTTCTGAAAAGATTACAACTTCAAGTTTTATATTCAATTATGATTCAATTCAAACATTAATCAAGTATCAAAGTAATTTGGAAAAACTTGATACAATGTTGAATAAATTATAAGGAACATCTAAAAATATAGTTGATATATATTATGCTACAAATATAAACTATACATACTCAGATGGAACAAATGATGATAAAATGCTAGAAATCATGCAAAGATTCAAAGAATATCTAAAATGGAAGTTGTGACTTGAGAAAAAAGAATAATTTTATATCATCATCGATGAGGATGATAAAGAATGATTATTCATAAAATTTTGATCTTGTCATTATCATAAATTTAATTATATTTCTTTAGTTAATTTGCACATTGTAAAATCTTGTAATTATACTAGGTCCTTTGACAATTTTGAATCAAGTACATTTGCCAACATAAAATTTCAAGTTGTGTAAGTTTTTTATTGTAATTTTGTAATTCATGCAACAATAATGCATTTTTGTAAATTGTACAAATTTCTTAACGTGTTTTTGTAAGTTTGAAGTTGTGAAAATTAGCTAAAGTGCTTTTCAAGCCCCTAAAAAGGCAAAAAAGGTGTTTACACCCCATAAATACCCATTTCAACCTATAAATATTAATTAGGGGCTCATTTTTAAGGGTCTTGACAATTAAACTTATGAGAAAACTTTTGAAATAAGAGATTGTATCTGCAACCTAAAAAATATCAATACAAGGAGATTTTGCAAACTTTGCATTCAAGATTTCTTTGTAGATTATATATGTATTTACTATATTCATGAGTTTAATTCTTTACTTTTAGAGTGTTATCACAATTTTTGTAGAATAGTCAAAATTAGAAATTTCATTATAGTATTTCTTTTCAAATTTACATTTAATATTTTGATTTTAGTGAAACCTCGATGGAGTTAGAGAGTAATTAATTAATTTTTGTAAGGAAATACAAAGTGATTATTATGTTCTATTATTAGTTATATAAAATTAATTTGGTGTATGTTGTGTGTTTCTATAAACATATATATGTATTTCCTATCCATTAAATGATAGAGGTTTCCTAATAGAAAAATTATATCCTACTTCCTTAACATTTCCAATAAGTTTTTGAGTTCATCTTGTTGGATTTTGTATTCTTCCTACCTTCAAAATACTCTTCTTCTCTTAATATTCATCTTTTATACTTTCCTTTCTTTAGTCTTTTCATATTATTTGGTTAAAAGTACTGCCCTGATGAAACCATTTTTGCTGTAAATATTTTCCTTTACTACACCTTTTTTTAGGTTTCAATAAAGGTAGATCCACATACTAATAAAAAAATGGAATCTATCACTTGAATATTGATGAGAAACATCCATTTATCCACTTGAAAAATTTTCACACCAATAATACTTACACTAACACATCACTTAATCAAGAAACCACTAATAGTTTGTGTGTATCTTAAATTGGTTTCTTGGTAAAAAGGTGAATTGATGTATTTATATGGTGAAAACATTTACCCATTAATTTCAAACTTGTTGTGTGTTTATCATTACATAATTGATATGAATAATCACCTATGACATAATATAATTAGACCCATCATTATATTGCCTTCAATTCATCATTTTACCAAAATTTTAGAGTTGTAATAGCCGTTTTGCATCTATCCATCACAATGGATGATATATAGTGACATTTCCTAATGATGGTTTTGGTAGTACTTTTCATTAAGGATATGTGAACCACTATATATTCCAGTGCATATATGAATTTGAAGGGTTCTTGTTTAATCCATTTGTCTTGGCATAAGGAAAACCCTCTCCCCACCTCTTTTTTTTTTTACATTACTCAATGCTACCACTATTTTAATTTCAACCATTGTGTTTTTGTTTGCTAATTATCTTTTTTATTACAAATGATATTATTATATGCTTCAAAATTTTGTCAGATTATTCTTATATACAAATTTATCTTGATTTAGGAAGTGCAAATTTTACTTGTAAAATTTCACAAGATGGACAAAGTATGATTCACTTCCCAAAATTTCCCTTTTATAGATACATTGCACTACCTTGTAGATATATATTTATTTTAAACTTAGTTATTTTCATGGTTTTCTAATAAATATATTATTTTATGTAATGCATCCATATTTTATTTTCAAATAATTTCCACTTTTAAACATTAACTGATGATTTAATTTACAACCACTTTGAAGTTTGTTTAGTTTTATTTTATCTTAATTATGAAATGATTTTTGAATTTTGACACCATTTTTTCTTTTTATTTTCTTTTATATTATCCCTTCCTCTCATTGCATATCATTCTCAAACATAGTTGAATTGAGAGGCTTTCCCAACTCCTTCTCATGAATCTGATCAATCCTTACCATTGATTTTTGGTACCAAGAGCTTGTATCTCCCATGTGATTTTTCCTCTACTTTTTTTGTTCTATTGCACTCAAATTATTGTTTCATTATGATATCTAGATGAGGTTGGTCTAGATGTGTCTGAGATGGAGGTTGGTATAATTACATCATATTTTAATTGAGTAATGCACATACAACCTCCTTTTAGATTGGTGCATGAGGAAAACATGTGGGATGAACAATGTGATAAGAGATTTACACTATGATATGAGATGGGAATGGCGTGAAGGTGGAATGATCAAGGTTGGAGTGGATGTAGGATTGGAAATTTGGGTGTATATTAGATTCAAATATATATATGAATTTTGTTTATTCCCTACACATACTATCTTTGGGCAATCAGTGGGATAAGGTAGTGTTTATATCACCCCCTTGTATTAAAACATGTATCCCTTGTTGATGCCTCTACTTGTGGTTTATGGGTTATTGAAAATGATTTTATAAGAATTTAATTCAACTCACTCATGTTATAATGAGGTTTTATATCTCTTAGTGTATACAATTTATTTTTTATCTACTAAAATAGGCTAGCCTCAACATCATCATATTACTCATTACTCCTTACATTGGTTTGTACCCTTATTATTATTATATTTTATCTCTATAAATATTTATTGAGTTGTTCAAGGATCATCTAAGACACTCCACACTCTTTTTGGTGATTATGATCTTGATGATTGTACTATTGAGAGTAATAAATTCACCTTGCTCTTTTTCTTTTATTTTTTATAAATCATGTCCACCTTGATGGATTATATCATGGGGGGAAGGTCAAATAATATAACATGTTGTAATGCATTGAAAACATTTACCTTGTGCACATCCTTACAAAATAACCATTCTTTCCCACCTATTCATTTTATGGGATGTTCCACATATCCTTAATTAATTATTTGTGTAGATCCTTTGGTGTAACACCAAGTGTGTGGAAATTAACCTTTAAAAAGTATTTAGGCACTAAGGGACATTTTTTCCATGTTGAGTATCTCATTGTCTTCTTTGGTGGTGTTTTGGATGGCTTCATAAGATATTATTGATGAGTGTTATTTAACTCTTCATTTAATCAATCTTTTAGATTGATGTTTATCAAACCAGGGCTGATGTCTAAAGCTATATGCAGTAAAGTTTATTATGGCATATCTATAAGATGGTTTTTTTTTTTTTTTTTTTTTGGGGGGGGGGGGTTTGATGATTATAATCTAACTTTTATCAATTAAATAATTCTTTTAAACTAATTACTTCACACACTTGATGAAAGAATAGACTACTGAGTAATTCAATCCTTTTCTTGGAATTAAAGCACACTTTCACACTTGCTTGAAATTATAAATTCTAAATCTAATTCACACTTGTTAAAATTGTAAATGTAAATCTAATTCACACTTTACTATAAATTATAAATGTAGATCTAATTCACACTTTGTTGGAAAAATGAAATACTATTGAAATGTAAACCCAGAATTTACTATTTTATGAATGACTTAAGATATGCAATAAGTGAATATACTATGATTATCTAATAATGGAAAATTGATTTAACACAAATATAAATATCATAAAGAAATTATTGGTTCCAAGGATGGTGGGCCTTTACTCTTCTTAGAGTTAGGAATGAATTTTACTAATTACTAAAAATTGGAATGATTTTGCATTAATTCATGAAAGCTGGAAAATTTATAATATTTTTGGAGTTAAAATATATCTATCTTCATTATTATTTAATCTATATGAAAATGTGCATATTTATACTCATTCCCTAGACTAAAGATAGTATCTAAAAAATAGAATTACTAATCAATTTATTGCTCCCCAAAGATAGGATATTCAGATTAATTATAATCCTGGAGAATCCAACTATTATCATAAAATAGTAATACTATCCCTATAATAGTTTTAAGGTCCAAATATATACAAAATATATCAATATTGAATCCTTCAAAACAGGAGCAAATATTTTTGTTGATGTAATTCCAACTGGAATTATTATCCTTTACTATTGATCTACCTACAAAATCTCCATCATCTTAGGCTTCAGACCTATAGAGTTCATAGGAATGGCTTTGTAGAGTCCATAGGAATGGACCTGTAGAGTTCATAGATAAGAATTCTTTAGTATTACCTAAGGCTATAAATCTGTGGGGTCCATAGATAAAGACTGGCTGAGTTCATATATATCAGCTAAGTAGGTCTATAACGTAGGAAAATTGAAATAAAAATTGGATCTTTTTTATCATGCTGCATTTGCCATCTTTTCTATACATTTTTCAAAACCAAAACACTAAAACATGTTATTTGTTAGGTGTAAATGACAAGGTAGTAACTTAATCTTTAGTTTGACATAAATGAGATAAAGTATCTATTTTCCATGTTACAATCAACTAAAAGTTTATGATTTACATAAGATTATATCATTGGAGAGATGAAATAAAGGAAATACTATGTAAATAATGAGCCATTTTTTGAGCTCATCATCTCCCCTAGGCTTTACCTTTTACAAGTCCCTTTTATAAAACTTCATCTACCTCCATAAGCTATGTTTATATCTTCTAGACTTTGGTTGAGATCATAATCATCAGAATTAATCTTTTATATGATAATCTTCATTACTGGTGAATCCTCTGTCAATCAGAGTCAGATATTTCTAGACATCATATTATGGTTCCCAAATTTTCCATCCTTAAATTAGTATAACTAACAAAGGGGGTCTATATCTCATTCCAATCCATATCTTATCTCCATTGGAATTTAGTACTTCCATAATTTCCTCAAGAACTACTTCAGCTCTTCTTCTGATCCATCTTACATTGTTAGGAGATATACCTTCACATCTCTTGAGAGAGACTGGTAATAAATCCCATCTCTTAACACTTGCTAAAATAATTGAATCAAAATTATACCTTATGAAAAGATCAAATGACACGGTGCAATTATATAAGGCTTCTAAATAATGATTTTTAACATCAACATTCTAGTAAACATCCTTGAATTTTTGTTTTATCAAACTGGGACTGGAAAATCTTGGTTTTATGCATAACCCTATTATCTTAGCATGTGTTGAATAATCTTCAAATTTTCTTTTCCATGCTAACGAATTTTTAAAACTAGATTGGAGTGCTCATAATTAAACTTCTCCCACATGAAGATTAATTAAAAATTTGTTGTGATCATGGTCTCCTATTATTAAGTCATGCAAATAGAATTCACAAAGGAGATATTGATTGTCAGGGCCAACACTATAAAATATTTCTAAAAATGTAGAAGGATACATAATTTTATATGAAAGCTAACAAGAGATTCTAAGGAGCTTCCAACTATAGAACTACTCAAAGAGAAACAAGCTATATGCAGGAGAAGGACTTCTGCAAGCTAAAAGAGCTTTAGCTAATTTGCAAGCATTCCATAAATCTTCTTATAGATTTGGGTTTTAGATTCTAATATTTGTTTCTTATTTTTCAATTTCTCATTCACAACAACTAAATCCTTATTCTTCTATTTGATTGTTTGATATTCTTCCTATGATTGATAAAAATTATCTAATGGAGGAATAAATGGATGGCTTATTTGACTCCCTTAATTAACAAATGTTTTAGAGGTGGAAGTGGATTGATTGACCTTTTGAGGAGAAGCAGTAGGAAAGTTAAATGACTACTATAATATTCTATTTTCTTCCTTAAAACTCTCTAAAGATATCCATTGTTCAATCTCTTCTTCTTTTTATTCCATGATTTTTTTCAATTTATTAACTTATGAATCATGATCTAAAGATATTACTTCTAATTTTTTTACTAACATAGAATTAAGTTGATCCTTACTCTGAAGTTTGCTGACTAGATTAGTAATGTCTACTGCCTGTTGTTGGATCAATGCTTGAGCCTTGGAAAGTTCCAATGTTAGCTACATCATAGGGCATTTTAGACTAGATGGCTCTCCTTCTTCAAATGTGCATGGGTATTTTCCTTTGTCTGTTGGAACTTCAATTTGAACATTTTTCCCTCTATAATATTATCCTTTTCAGCTTCAATTTCTATTGTGTTGACTGGAGGACTTCTTGAGTCATGAAGTGGTTGAATAACAAGACTAGCAACATGTTTTTCCATATGAGTTATTTCAGAAGTTCCTTGTTCTTTAATTTTTTGTTGATCTAAAGGTTGGAATAGCTATCTAAGACTATCCAAAGTATCTACTACCTCTTTTTCATCTTTATTCAAGATCAATTTTCTTATTCTTCTTTTGATTCTTTGAGTTACACTTGATGGTTCATTTGTTGTAATAGTTAAATCTCTATCCTTCTCATGCCCTATTAGAGTGGAATCCCTTCTTTTTAATCTCTTTGTTTTTGGCAAAGGAACTAATTGTTCAATAGGTGCTTGAGGTTCTTATGGGGCCTCTAAAATAATAGAGGTTTGAGTAGTTTGAGATCTAGTAATCCTTCTTGAAGAAGGAGGAGTTTCTTTTGAAGCCATAGGCTTTTTTTGCTTGTTCTTTATTTTCTTAGTGGATGGAGTAGTTGTATTAGATGGTATTTATGGTTGAGTTGAACTTAAAGTCATATCTTCTTCTTTTATAGGTAGGGCTGAATTTTTTTGAATAACTCTATTTTCTAGGCTTCCCAAACTTCTTTTTGTTGCTACAAGAGATGATGCTGAATAATAAGGTGAATAAGACCATAATGCTTGAGAATAGCATTAGGAGTGGTTTTCATAAATTGAAGGCCACCATATAGGTAATATGGGAGATTAATTCTACACTAGGGGTTTTGTCTCCCGTGTTTCATATGTATCAAGATTTTCATAGCTTCTCCTGCCAAGAGGCTACATTACCCTTCACAAGTTATGTATTTAATGACCTAAAATGCTACAAACTACCATGACTCTAGAATTGAATCTGTATGGATACCTTTAGCCTTTCCTTTTGAATTAAACAAACATGTAGTTCCAGTTCTTTTATTACCATTAAACTGAGCAATAAGATCATTGAATGGAACTCTCCTTGTTACTTTCATTCATGTGTTTGGGATTTATATGATTTCACTAATAACTTGACTAGAAATTGGAATGACTATGCCTTCATTAATGGAAAAATTAGGGGTAAGGTTTTTTACAAATTCTCTTACCAATGTTTCATGAAAGCCCTATAATATTTGAATAAAGGAAAGACAACCATTTACCTCAAACGCTGCTATAGAAGCCCTATCACTAAGAAATTTGGTGGGTGTCTTTCATTCTAATCATGTCTTCTACCTTAGATGAACACTGATGAAATTACTATGAATGGTTGTATAAATTTAAAAAATTAAAACTAGGGTTTACACTAATTTTTCTTGGAAATTCACAAAAGAAGATTTCTGATGTAGTTCATAGGGATTGGTAATTTTGGTAGGCATATATGGAGTTAAATTCCCACATGTTGATGGAAATATAATCATAAATTTGCTTCACTTGATGTCTACAAAGTGGAACTTCTAACTGCTGAGGTGATATAATCATAAACATGGCCATTTAAATGATGGCTTTACATGGTGACATTTAATGGCTCACTTGGAAGGGGCAATTAGTTATACCGTCACCGGAGAATTTCTAAATTTAATTAATTAATGATTAAAACACATTTTCATTTGAATATTTCCATGGATGTTGTCATGATGTTCCATTATAATGATAATGATGTAATTAATTGCATGCAATTGCTCACTATGACACATGTCTCCCTCTTCTAGATTGATCCCCCTTTTCTATTTGTACATTATTTTAATCCTTCATTTAAGGAATTCATAATTATATAATCATATCTCCCATCTCTATAGGATCTATCTTATTTAAATCAAAAAAAATTTTAATTTACTAAACATGAATAAATAAGACTTATCACTCACTTATTCATACCTTAGATCAAGTTCTTTCTCTGCCATTTTTCCTACATAAGTAGAGTAACATGAATTAGTTAGCATATTTCAAAGGAATCAATATTTAAATTTTATTGCTTTTGGAAACCAATCAGGATTAGTTGATCAAATTCCTTTTTTTTTTTTTTACCCCTTGGTCAGCCATTGCTGATTTTCTGACCAAAGCACTTTATGTAATGCATGGGCAGCCAACAAGCTAGTTTTCCAATCATGCATTGCCGATAGTTTCCTTACACAATATTTTCACTATTGATTTTTTTTTGAGTTCATTATGGTAAAAATTCCTTGGAAGAAACAAGTTCCTCCAGGAAAGCTATCTGGTGTCTCATATTTTGTACAAAGTCCTCTTTATTAAGAGGTCTCTGATAAAGTTTCAACAGATGACCATTGACCAGGAGAGTCCTTCTGCTATCATCAATGGGAATTAATTTTACTAAACCATTTTCAAAAACTTCTTCTATTTGATAAGGTCCAAGCCACCTTATCTATATTTTTCCTTTGAACTATTGAAATTTAGAGTCAAACAATAGTGCCCAATCTCATTTTTGAAACTTCCATTGTTTGATATGTAAATCATGCTAAATTTTCCTCTGATTCTACACTAATTCAGTTGTCTATAATTCTTCTATTCTCATTTCATCAAGTTGATTGAGTTGCATGAGTCTCTCCTCTTATGCTATGTCCAATTTAATTCCCACTTCCAATGATGTCTTCAATATTTGTAATTCAAATTCAATAAAAAATATAGGTTTTTTACCATAAACCAGCTCATATGGTGTTAAGCTAGTAATTTTTTTCCAAGTAGTATTATAAGCCCAAAATGCTTCTGGTACTTTGTCTACCCAATCCTTCTAGCTAGTACTAACAATCTTTGTTAAAATAATCTCTAATTCTCTATTTGTAACTTCAACCTATCCATTAGCTTGTGGATGGTATGGAGAAGACTTTCTATACTGAGTTTGATACACTTTCATGAAGTATTCTATCATTTTTTACATGAACTATGATCCTTGATTTGAAACTATTTCTTTTGGAGCACCAAATCTTTGCATAATCTTGAAGTATAGGAAATCTACCATAGCTTCTTCCTGAGCATGAGTTAGAACTTCTACTTCTACCCATTTGGTGACAAAATCTATGCAGACTAACATATATTATTTTCCTCTGGAAGGAATATTTATATGTCCAAAAAATCAATTCCCCATTTCTTAAATGGTTTTAGAACTAGTTGAGGATGAAGAGGCATCTTAGCTGAAAGAGTGGGCTACCTAGTTCTCTGACATGCATCACAATGGCTGATATACTTCTTCACTTATCTATGAAGATGAGGACAATAATAACTTGCTCAAAGGATTTTATGTATTTTTCTATGGGTTGAGTAATTATCTCCTCTCAGTTCATCATGATAAGCTCTCATGATATCATATACTTCATTATTTGTCACACACCTACAAAACACATGATCAAGTCTAAATTTAAATAATAATCCTTTAATCCATTTAAAAGAAGAACTTTTTATAATTAACTATTTCCTTTCTTTTTGTGAAAAATGTGGAGTAGATTCCCTATAGCAAGATAATTGGCAATATCAACAAACCATGGAGAATCTACTGAAATGGAAAAAAATTGTTCATCTAGAAAATCATCCTCCACTAGTTCTTCACCTAAAATATTGAATCTAGATAAGAAAATATCAACCACGTTAAACTTTCCTAGTTTATCTCTAATAGTAATATCAAATTCCTATAGGATTAACAACCATCTGATAATCCTACCTCCCACTATTGGTCTGTTGGTAAGATACCTAATGGTTGAATGATCTATGTAGATAAACACTTTGTAGCCTATTATGTAATGTCTGAATTTATTTATTGAATAGACTATAACAAGGAATTCTTTTTAAATTGTAGTGTAATTTCTTTCATTAGGACTCATGTTTTTGCTAATGTAATAAATGGCATACATATTATCATTTTCATCTTTTTATCCCAAGACTACACCTATTGTTATGTTGGATTCATCTGTGTATATGTGAAAAGGTTGTGTCCAATTTGGACCTCTCAATACTAGAGCAGTACTAAGTTTAGCCTTGATGGTTTCAAAATCTTGTTCGCAATCATCATTCCATATAAACTCTCTATCCTTTATAATAAGTGCAAACATTAGAGCAACTATTCTATTGAAGTTATCTATGAAGCATCTATAATAACTAGCATGACAAAAGAAACTTTTAACTTTTATTTGTGTATGTCAAACAGGACAATTGGAAATGATCTCAATTTTCTTTGGGTCTACCTGAATACCTTTTGCTAAAATGTGATCTCCTAGCACTATTCCATGATCCATTAGTAACAAGCATTTTTCATGGCTCAATGATAGTTGATGTTCCTCACATCTTGTCAAAACTCTTTCTAAATTGGTAAGGGCTTCTTGATAGGTTTCTCCATGGATAGTGAAATCATCCATGTAGACTTCTACACAATCATTTGTGAGGTCATAAAATATCACCAAAATTGCTCTTTAAAAGGTTATTAGGGCATTAAAAAGGCTAAATGGAAGCACTAAATACACAAAGGTTCACCAAGGATAGGTGAATGTGGTTTTGTCATGATCCTCAACTGTAACTATGATTTGGCTATATCCACTAAATCCATCCAAAAAATAAAAATATTTCTTTCTTGCTAAGTTATCAATAACTTTATCAATGAAAGGCAAGGGAAAATAGTCTCTCAAGGTTGCCTTATTTAGTTCCCTATAATCCACACATACTCTCCACTTCTCATTATTTTTTGAAATAATCACCAATGGTGAAACCCACTAGCTGTCTGAGATGGGGTAAATGAATCCCACATCTAATAATTTATGAATTTATGTTTTCACTATATCTTTCAATGTTGGGTTTATTCTCCTTTGTGGTTGTCTCACTGGTTTGATATATTCTATATAAATGTAATGTTTACATACACTGGGGTGAATTCCTTTCATCTCACTAGAATCCCAAGCAAAATCCTTAGTATGTCATTCTAGGACTTTAAAAAGTTGTACTTCCTCATCATTGGTTAACCAGCTATTGATATTCAAAGTCTTTCCAAGTAGTATCATAAGAGGTTTTGTGTTTGGGTGATTGGATTCTACCTATTTGAATTCACTTATTAGTGCATTCAGAAGACATGGATGAGGGAGTATCATATGGAATGTTTATACATTTTTGACAAATCCTTTTCTAGGAGGAAGAGATCTTGCTAATGGGAAATGAAATACATTTAGAAATTGTGTTTGTTGTTCTTTTGTCCAGTTTCATATGCTTGATTGAATTAACCTATGACCATATGATGAAGAGCTAATAGAAGGATTGAGAAAATATATCTTAGAGGAGACTATGGATTCTATTCTAGTAGAGTCCATAGTTTCTATAGAGTTTGTAGATTCTATTTTGATAGAATCTATAGTTTTTGTAGAGTTTGTAGATTCTGTTAAATGCTCATATTCCTCAGACTCTATAATAATGTCTTCACTAAATTATTCTAAATGTTTTTTATATGTGATCATGGATAATGATGAAAGATAATTTGTTTTTTTGTCTGATTTGTCTACCCAAATATTTTCTATGTTGTTCACTGATGGTTTTGTAGGAGGATACAAGCAAACACATTTGGATTTTAAACCATTAAAAATGTCATATCTCTTGACCTACAGTTAATTAGTGCTACAATAGTAGCTAACCAAGGTCTTCCTAGGATTAGAGGATATCAAAAATTCTTTGTTTTAAGTTGCAACACCATAAAATCAACCAGATATTCCTAAGACTCAATAAATACTACAACATTTTCTATGGTTCATTTTAGTTGGGTTACAGACTGATCTGCCATTTGGAGAATGGTAGATGTAGGCTGCATTTCTATGAGGGATAGTGTTTGAAGAGTGTTAGTAGTCATGAAATTGATTTTTACCCCTAAGTCTACTATAACATTAAGAATATCCTTTCCTCCTATTATAATTGTGATGACTGGATTGCCTGGGTCTGCATATTTGGGTATTAATAATTTTCCTACTAATAAATCAGTGACTTACCATCAACATGTATGGTTTTTTGGGTACTGTTTATTCCTTTTAAGGTGTTTTGATACACAAATTTTTGATGATTTGGTTTAGTTCAAGAATGTCCCTAATAGCTTCTAATAGTGGTACCTCAATGTTAATTTTTTGCAATTCATGGATCAAATCTGATTCATGTTTGATTTCAATCTCTTTCAATCTTTCAGTAAAAGGGGTTATTGGTGTATTTATATTTTCCTTGGAGTTTCTAGTACCATCTTTAGTTTTGGCTTCCTCATTATTTGGTTCAAGTAATTAGGCTTTATCTTTTTCATCAGGTGTCTTTGAAATGAGAATTGGAGGCTCTCTTACAATTTTTCTTGATCTTAGTTGTATATCAGAACAATTGATAGCTCCTACATTTATAGTTTCTCCTTGGTCATTGATGTAAATTTGTGCTTGTGGTTTATTCTTTGGATTTGTTATTGGTTGTGCAGGCATTGGGGGTTGATTAACTTATTATAGTTATTACATGATAGGGGGTAACATTATGGTTTGATGCTAAGATTGCCTTCTTGGTTGATTATATTGTTGATGAGGGGTCCATTGTGGATGAGGTTGTTGTTATGGTACCCATGGTTATTGTTAAGGTATTGTTGTGGCAACAACCATGGTTGAGGAGATACCCATTCTTATCCAGGCCATGAAATCTAGGCTGGTGGCATTTGATTTTGACCCCACATTAGTGGAGGTGTTGGAACATTCCATGGGGATATCCATGGATTAGATAAATTTCTTGTACCAAACTATCCTTGATTTTGATTTTGTGGAAGAAAATTTTGTCTTTGAATATAATTGACTTATTCAATAGATTGAGCATTTGCTTTTATCTAATTTTTTAGAGTAGATAGAAGAGTAAAATGGTTTGTGTCATGGTCTATTCCCTCACAAATTCCATAAGAATGAATGTTTGTTTTTCCTAAATGATAATCCTTGAGAGCATGTTTCAATCTACACTTAGGATAGTAAATGGCTAATGGTTTTATTTCATTAGCTTTAGCTTGAATATCATCTAATGTACTATTTAGTGTGACCAGAATATCAGTTTTTAGATTAGAAAATTCTTCCATTAACTTGCCCAAGTCATTATATTTTCCCAACCTTTATTTTCTCATTCTTGGTTTTGTCTGAGAATTATTAGTACAGAGTTCTAAAATCTAATGAAAGGCTAGTTTGTTTATATCTCTAATGTCTTCATCTAATCCTTTGAGGAAAATAAGTTTTAGGACTTCCTCAGTAAGTGGATAACTACTTTATTTTTGTGTGAATGAAAATCTATCAAAATAATCCTCTAAGGATTCATCTTCATTTTGTTTGATTTTAAAGAATTCCTCCTTTATTTCTCTCACCTTACAATAATCCTGATATTTGTTCAAGAATTTAGTTTCCATAACTACCCATGTAATGATGGAGTTGCCTAGCAGATCCATGAACCATTTCATGGTTGCATATTTGAGTGTTGATGGTAAAGATTTCAATTTCTGATTATCTGATGTGTAGTCATAAGTTTGACAGAGAAATTTGAATTCAAACAAAAACTGATCAAGATCTTCAGTGGATCTTCCCCAAAAGTTGGGAAAATTTGTAGGAGAAATATTTTCATGGTGGTTTGATCATTAGGATCTAAAATATTTGGAAAGGAAAAAATCATTCCTGGTTGTGTAACCTATCATTCTTGTTGGTCACCCACATCTTCTTCCTCTGATGTGTCTTCAACACTAGGATTAATTACCCAATGAATGTTGGTATGGCTTCTTGAGGGTTGTTCAAATTCTTCAAAACTCTTTTCAGTTATGGCCCATTCAAATGCTTCTTCTAAATCTTTCGTAGCCTTAAGATATTCTCTCCCTATAAATGAATGATCTGGATGCACTCTTCCTATAGGACTTACTTGTGGCAAGGTTCTAGCCCCAAATAGGATTCTATGAGACCCCTGAAGATGTGATTCAACAACTTGTTCTAAACTCTCAGCTAAAGATGGTGATGGACTTTCTTTCCTAAATTATGGGGTAGGACTTTCAACTAGAGATGTTGAAGGACTTTCTATTATTGGTTTTGGAGGAAATTTTGAAACAAAACATCCTTTTGAGTCTTTTGGTCAAAACATAAATTGATTGATCTTTTATGATTTTAATTTTTTTTTTATATATAGATCAATAAGTTTTACCTTACTAACACCTTAAATTCTTGAGAAACAATGCCAAAAATGATGAGTGTCATTTAACTCTTCATTTAATCAATCTTTTAGATTGATGTCTCTCAAACTAGGTTCAATGTCTAAAGCTATCTACAGTAAGGTTTATGATGGTAGATATATAAGTTGGTCTTGGGGGGATTTTGATGATTCTAATCTAACTTTTACCAATGAAATAATTCTTCTAAACTAATTACTTTACACACTTGTTGAAATAAGAGACTATTGACTAATTCAATCCTTTGCTTAAATTAAAATAACACTTTCACACTTGCTTGAAATTGTAAATTCTAAATCTAATTCACACTTGCTGAAATTGTAAATGTAAATATAATTCACACTTTACTGGAAACTGTAAATGTAAATCTAATTCGCACTTTGCTATAAAACTAAAATACTATTGAAATGTAAACCCAAAATTGATTTTTTTATGAATGACCTAAGATATGAAATGATTGAAGATACTATGATTATCTAATAATGGAAAATTGATTTAACATAAAGATAAATACCGTATAGAAATTCCTAGTTCTAAGTTGAGTGGGCCCTTGCTCTTCTTAGAGTCAAGAATGAAGTTTACTTAGTACTAAAAATTGGAATGATTCTGCATTAATTCATAAAAGCTAGAAAATTTATAATATTCTTGGAGTTCAAAATATATCTATCTTCATTATTATTTACTCTAGATGAAAACATACATGTTTATACTCATTCCCTAGACTAAAGATAGTATACTAAAAAATATCATTACTAGTCAATTTGTTGCTCCCCAGAGATAAAAGATTCAAATTGATTATAATCCTAGAGAATCTAACTATTATCATAAAATAGTTATACTATCCCTATAGTAGTTTTAAGGTCCAAATATATACAAAATATATCAAGATTGAATCCTTCAAGATAGGAGCAAATATTTTATTGATGTGATTCTTGCTGGAATGATTATCCTTTACTACTGATCTGATTACAAAATCTATAGCATCTTAGGCTTTAGACCTACAGATTTCATAGGAGTGGCTCTATAGAGTCCCTAGGAATGGACTTGTGGATTTCATAGGAATGGACTTGCAGAGTCCATAGGAATGGAGCTACAGAGTCCATAGATATGAGTTCTTTAGTATTACCCAAGGCTGGAAATCTATTGGGTCCGTAGATAAAGATTAGTTTAGTCCATAGCTATCAACTGAGTAGGTCTATAGCTTAGGAAAACTAGAATCAAAACTAGAGCTTCTTTATCATGCTACATTTGCCATTTTTTTGTACATTCTTCAAAACCAAAACACTAAAACATGCTATTTTTTAGGCGTAAATGACAAGGTAGTAACTTAATCTTTAGTTTGACATAAATAAGATAAAGTATCTATTTTCCATGCTACAGTCAATTAAAAGTTTATGATTTAAATAATATTATATCCTTGGATAGATGAAATAAAGGAATTACTATGTAAATAATGAGGCATATTTTGAGCTCATCAATTACCTTCATTTCATTAATGTCTTATAGGTTCTCAGATCAAGTGCCAATGTTTTTATGAGTTTTATTGAGACTTATGGTCATAATACTCACAATAGTTGTACATTTTGTGTTACCATTTTAGTTTATGAATTATACCTATGGATAGACCACATTAATTAAAAATTGAAGGGGAAGTGTAGGCTATGTTGAGAATTCATGGATGCATTCCATGATTCCATTATAATTTTTTTATTATAAAAATATGGGACAAGTAATCCATCACATGTAACAAAATTTGAGGGTTTATAGTGATGAATACTTAGATTGAAAGTAGTTATTTTTCAAAAAACATTATATATAGGTATGTGTTTCCCATTCATGGGAACATCAAGTTTATGAATGCTTGGTTTGGCCTCACCAACATTTATTGCACCTTGGAGAACCTAAATGCATGAAGCATATGATGAATACCAAGAATTTTTATTAAAAATACTAAGTTTTTTTAGATAGTACCTTATCCATTTTTTTATGGATCTATGATGCCAAAAAATCTAGACAGTTTAATTATGTATTAGTCACACCATCTGATAGGAAATGTTGATGACTCCCTTTATTACTTATCTAGCCCTGTTTATTTTTTTTCAATATATTTTCATCATGCACTCTACGAATACTCACACTAACACATCAAATACCTACTCAATAGAGAAATCACTATTATTATATGCATATATTAGAATAAGTTATTGGTAAAAATGTGGATTGATGGATTTATATGGTTAAAAAAAATTCCCATTATTTTTAACCTTTTTATGTGTATAATAATTTCAACATTGATATGAAAGACCACATGTGGTGAAATCAAAATTTACCCCTCATTGTAGTGGATTTCATCATTATAATAAGAATTTTAGAGTTTCAATAGCCTTTCCAAATCTATCCATCATAATGAATGATATGAAGTGAAATCACCTTGTTCTAGTATTGGTACTCCTTGTGGTTGAAGATATGTGAACTACTATGTATTCAATGCATTGATGATGTTCAAGGGTTATTGATCATTCCATTTAGATTGGCACAAGGCAAACCCTATCCCCATATATTCCTTTTATGCATTGTTGAATCTACCACTATTTGACTTGCATTCATCATGTCTTTTGTTTATTGATTATCCTTTTTACTATGAATGTTATTATTATATGCTTCAAAATTTTTTCTTATTATTATTGTAGACAACTTTATCTTGATTTAGGAACTACAAATTTTACTTGTAAATTTCAAGAGATGGATAAAGTATGATTTTTTCCCATGATTTTTATTTTTATAGATAGATTTCACCACTTTTTAGAGATATGTCAATTTTAAACCTATATACTTTCATGGGTTTCTAATCAAGATCCTATTTGATATAACATGTCCATATTTTATTTTCAAATAATTTCCACTTTTAAACATTAATTGATGATGTAATTTATATACACTTCAAAGTTTGTTTAAATCCATTTTGTCTTAATTACAAATTATTTTTGAATTTTAACACCATTTTTTATTTTTTTAATTCTTTCCTATTATCTCTTCCTCTAACTTCACATCATCCCTATGATGAGTTATGAGGTTTTCCCAAATTCATCTCATGAATTTAATCAATCCTTTCCATTGATTTTGGTACCAAGAGCTTGTCTCTCCTATGTGATATTTCCTTATTTTATTTTGTTTTACTCAAATTATTATACCTACTATCTGTTAATACTACCTAGTATGTTACCAATCTTGCAAGAAAAAAATTCCTAATCTATCTATGTCATCTAACATTTATTTGTGGTTTTAACTGTAGTGATGTTAGTTATGGTAGGGATTAAACCTAATGAAATTGACCCAACCTAGAAAAATATTTTATTGTACTTTATGCATCTTAATGGTGTTTTGGATTGTTATATGGTAGATGATATATGGTCCCTTATATATAATTCAAAATTTTAGGGGTTTAATTTGAATCTAATTTCATATAATGAGACCATCTATTCTATTTGAAACTCCTTGGATTGTAACTTATGATCGTGCTAGGTTTTCTGGATACACATCTAAACTTCATAATTCCAACTAGACATTCACCATGTCTCCTTCATGTGAGTCAACTTGAACAACCAATTTTAAAAGGATTATTTATCACTAAGTAATGTAATCATGAAAAACTACACGTTAGGTACTATGTATTCAATTAGCCTAACAACTTCCATTCCATAGAATAGCTAGAATGAAGTTTACCCTATCACACACTTGTAATTGGTTTTATACACATATTATGATTATGATGTGATTTTCCAAATCATATCTTTGCACATTTTAAGTTTTTAGCATTTTTTCTAAATCATCACTCTATTTGATTATTTACTTTGGGATGGTATGAGATACACATTTGGTATGATATAATGAATTCCCACATAAAGGTATTTATGTTACTATTAAGAAAGTGTGTACCCTTGTCATTTATTAATTGTTGAAGGAAACCAAACCCTGTTATGATATTTTTAAACATGGATTTTGGAGTATTTTTCAATCCACATATAGAGTTACATCTACCTCAAATCACCTTGGGAATTAATACATCACAATTGTGATATATCAGGAATTGGAACATTTAGAGGATGGAGTAATAAGACCTAAAAAATCTACCCCTAATTATTCAAATAAGTTCATAGAGAGAATAAGATCTTGGGGTGTGTCATATATGTGATTTGGTTTACCAATGAACTAACATAAATTAAAGTGCTTTACAACCTAATGCACTCCAAAAAACACCATAGCCCACTCTATAGTATATTACTCATATTAAATTATTCTATGAAGTAGTATTCATCTACTTTTTGATAATATTCATCTAACACATGAATCTTTCATGCTCCAAAGCCAACATGTGAAAAATTCCATATTTATCTATTTTTTAAATGAATTAACTAAAGAGAATGAATGTTAAGGCTTTTGAGACTAGATGATTATCATCTCACACAATTAGTGTTCTAGGGAAAGTACCACATTACAAAAAATTTACAATATCTTTTAATTATTCAAAGATTGTTACAAATCTTAGGTTTGTTACCTATTTGAGTATATATGTGATGGTTTGTTCCAAATTTATGTCATCTTAGATTCACATTTATTTTGAATTTATATTATTTTAAAAATATTAAAATTATTACTCCCAATAATATTTTATTCACTACGAATGATGAATATCAAGCTGAGGGAGGACTCCCTCGATGCCTACATTTCATTAAAAAAAAAATCCTTCAATAAGTAATATTATTTGGGAATAGTATCTAGGAATGGAAATGATAGTGGTGCATTGATCATGATACAAAAAATCATAGGTGAAGGGGAGGAGTTCGATAGCAGTTATGATGGTTGATTTTGGTGAGTAGGGGTGTAGGCAAGCTAGGGGGAAAGGAATCAAGTGGTTGCATGGGAAGGAAGGTGAGGATGAGGAAGGAAATGATAAATTATCAGAAGGTGTTACGTTAGGACTGATGGAGCATGAATTAATAACCAGATGGAGTTGATGTAGGGGGTAGAGTAAAATTCAAGGTTTAGATCAAGTTTTTCCTTCTTCTAGGTAACTTGTTTGAAGTTTTAAATCTCAATAGTTGGTTTAGGGTTAGATCAGCTAGGTGTAGATAGTGATCTATCATTTGGTGGATCCTTCACAGAGAAGAGTATAGTTGGATCCTTAATAGGGGTAGCTAATTTTTTAGCTAAGGCTCTAGTGTATTCCTATTGTAATAATATCTCTAACCCATTTCATACCTATGGAAATTTTTGTAAGGAAGTTATTCTCAAGGATCAACTTAGTTTAGATCCAATTCTTATTTCTATAATCTAGATTCATTTATAAAAGTTTTTGGATGAGGAAATAATTGATGTAGACAATGTTAAGGGGAATCCATAAGCAAAAATTTCCTAGAAGGCATTGGAAATGAGATATCTAGGTGATGTTCCCCTGATTTTCTCTAATACTCATATTCTAGAAATTTTGGACTTAGAGTTTTCAATTATTGGTTTGGAAAGGAGAAGCAAATATTTGATTGATAGATGTGTTAGGAAATGATCATCTTGGGAATCTCTTCAGTAGTGGGCTTTGGATCTTGGCCTGAGTTAAAAACTCCTTTTACCTCTCTACTATCAAATGGTCTACTTTGATTTAGTTCCAATCTTTGGAAGACTAAGATTTTGTGTGGATGAATGGGCCTTAGTTTATGGGTAAACAAAGGGTGGTTTTTACCCCTAGGCACCATTATTTGACCCAACTACTTTATTTATCTTGCAAGCCTTGATATGGGTAAGATTTTATAATCTTCCCTTAGTTTTACGTGATCTTAGCCTTTTCAAATAGATAGTGATTAATTTTAGAGTCTTTGTTAATATTTATGAATCTATTGAAGTTCATCTGAGTTTTTTTAGAGTGTGTTTATTGGTTGATTTGTCCAAACCTTTGCACCATTATATTGAAATCTCATCCTCTCATGGAGTGTGGTCTCAATTTATTAATTTTAAAGGTATTCATTTTAGATGTTTCAAATTCAATTGAAGTGACCATAAGATTACATCTTATCCTGAGAAGCATTTTAAAGGATCCCATTCATTGGTTCTTTAGAAGTGGGTAAGAAAAGTTGGGTGCCCAAATCATGATTTTGTTCACAATTTATAGTTGATAGCTAAATCTAAATCTATTGAGCTCCCTTCTTTGGAAACCTTTCAAGAGGTTCAAAATAATTTATAGAAGAGTGAAATGCCAATGATAGAGAAAGAATGAATTGATTTGGAGTCAAGACAACCTTCTTCTTCTAATCTAGTAAAGGAAGTGTTTGCTACTAGGCCAGAGGAAGTAGACAAATCTTTTCCAATAGTGGATAATTTTCAATAGAAGGAAGTTTCAAAAGAGGAAGAGGAAGGATGGGAGGAAGAATATGAAGAGTTGGCAAGTAGGGATTTTCTATCTATTTCTTAGAGTTCTTGTGATCTAAAGACCCATAACTTTAGTAAGAAAGGGAAGAGAGGTAGGAAAACATAAGCAAAAATATTATAGCTAGATGTTAATAATTTTATTAGTGGTAGTACTCAATGGACCATGGAATCTTTGCTTTATAGTAGGGGAAAAAGATTTCAAGTAGCAAAAGGGTGATTAAAATTTTGGATTTATTTTGTGGTTATAATTTTATGTTGAAGAATACTTTTTTTGCTTTTGTGTTTGTGTAAGTGTTTGTATTAAATATGGAGCTTAGTTGTATCTGAGGATCTTCTCTGATTTGAAGAGGTTTTATAGGTTTAATGGTTCTATTTTTCTTAAGGTTTTAATTATTTGGGAGACTTGACCTTCCATTGTGATCTAGAACCAATTTTGGGTTCGATTAAAAGCTAATATCAAGCTAAAAAAATAGTTTGTTCACTATGTATCACAATGTCTAGTGATCTTTGGAAATTAACAAGAGAATATTTCCACAGTCCAATTATTTGCTAGTTATCTTCTAGATATGATCATTTATTAGTTTTTAGACTGATGTCTCAGTTCAAACTCCATGAACCATCTTCAAGGTATGAGAATGAATTAGTAGTTTTTATAGACTTAAGCTCTTCTTATATAGATTTAGCAATGAGGCTTAGTGATGTCATATGATATCATAATGAGTAAATTGAAAAAATATCTTAGAGAGATAAATTATTTATACAAATAACTATCTAATATGAATTAATTAATTACCAAATTTGATTTTTGTTTTTAATTTTACTAATAAGGTTGACATTCCCAATAATACATATAAATTTAATTGATTATACATTTATAAATATTAAATAATTATTAATATGTAAAAAATAATTAAAAATAATGAGAATAGTACCAAGTAGAAAGAAATAAAAATACGATGAGATATCAAGGATAAAAATAATGAAGTAGAAAAAATATTAATTACAAGGACACAAAATTTTGACTAAAAAATAATATAAAATACAATAAAATAATCAACAAATGAACCAAAGAAAAACAATAAGAATTATCAATTTTTAATAATAAATTAAGAACCATAAAATATTCATTATAACTACACAATATTAAAGTAGTCAATTTTAAATTAGTGCAATAAAAATATGAATAATAAGTTATAAAATAAAATAAATTATATAATTAAAATAATAAAAATAGTAAGAAAGGTCCATAAAAAACCATCAATTTGCATCAATAATAGTAAAAAAATAAAATAATGAATTAGTATAAAGTATAAGAAATAAAATAAAGAATAAGAATAAAATCAATTAAATAAAATAATAACTAAAGAGGTGGGAAAAAATTAATGAGATAAAAATAAAAATAAGAATTAAATTAATTAAATTAAATTAAATGAATTAGGTGGATAAGGGTCTGGGTGATGAGTGGAGGGGGTTTTTTGGTGACAGGCAGATAAAAAATAGGGGGATGAATGAGGAGAGGGAGAGATTAAAAAGAGGGAAGGGGGAAATTGGAGTCATAATATGAAACTAAGAGGGCCTATCTAAGTGAGGGGGGGTTTGAAGGGGGGATGAGTAGAGGGGGGTTAAAGAGCTAGGTCATAAAAATGTTGAGAAAAATCAATGTGGTGTGAGCAAGTTGATGATAGTTCTCTAGGTTTGGTTTAACTCAAGACCATCATCTCTATTGAGGTTGTTATCATACTTGTGAACTTTTATGTATTCCTTAAGATGATGTTTAAAATAATTAATTTTATTGGTAATAACATTAGATTCTTTGGTGCAAATATAATGGTGAGTTTTGAAGGAGTGTTCTGCCAAAGCAGAGTTGACCAATCTCTCTTTGTTAATATCTACCACATGTTCATTCATCCTGGTCTTAATGAAACACCCTGTCTCACCAATATATGATACACTACAAGAGCGATCAATTTTGTAGACTCTACATCTTAAGGTGGGCTCAAGTTTGTCCTTGGAAGATTTGATCATCCATTTTAGCTTTTTAAAGGGGATAAAAGTGGTTAGGTTGTTATTATTTAAAATCTTAGTAATTTTCTACTTTGTTATTTTTATCCTTGGTATCTCATAATATTTTTATTCCTTTTTGTTTCTTTCTACTTGGTACTATTCTCATAATTTTTAATTCTTTTTTACATATTGATAATTATTTAATCTTTATAAATTTATATGTATAATTATAAAAGAGGAATGTCAACCTTATTATTAAAATTAAAAACAAAAATCACATCTGGTAATTAATTAATTCATATTAGATAGTTGTTTTTATAATTAATTTATCTCTCTAAGATATTTGTTCAATATATTTTTTCAATTTACTCATTATGACATCATTGAGCCTCATTACTAAATATATATAAGAAGAGCTTAATTCTGAAAAAACTAGTAATGCATTCTCATACCCTGATGATGGTTCATGGAGTTTGAACCAAAATGTTGGTCTAAAAACTAATACATGGTCATATCCAAAAACTCTCTAAGAAGATCTTTGAAAAAATAAAATGGAGTAGATAATAAGTAATGCCAAAAAATTTAAACTATGAACACCATGGCCAAGGCTTATTTTTGTTGTTATAGAATATTTATTTTTATAAATATACATGTTATGACTTATAAATGAATCATATGATTTAATTCACCTTCTCTAGGTTGTGAAACTAAAATCCAATCACTAACCTAAATGCATCCACATACATATGTAACATTTTGTTCTAATCCAAAAACTAGAATTGGAGTTGTGACCAATCATTAATATATATCTATGAATGCAATATGGCATCTAGGGTCATAATTTTTTTTATCTTTATGAAAAATTTATACATATGTGATACAATATCTACATACCCATGAGTGAATTTGTGATAGTATTATGTGTCCTAGAAATAATCACAATTTAGACATATTGGTTGGTGGCTTGAGCCTTATAATGATTATAATGTTGGATTGATTGACCAAAATATATTAATTATAGATCACACATCCAAGGAACATGCAAAAAAATTTGAATAGCAAGCACATTTTCAAGATCTGTGTGACTCAAAGGGTTTGGCACATTTCTATAATTAGTCATTATTTTAATTAGTGTTATTTTAAAAATGAAAACATTACCCAATAATCTAAGTGTACATCCAAATAATTATGGATGAGATATTTAAACATAGTAAAAATATATCTTGAATATATTTTTGGTTTATTTTTAGATCAAACAACATAACCTGATAAGAAAAATATCCATATTTAGTTTCAAATGTAATTTTTTCTTGATCCTCTATTATGATTACAATCTGATGGTAGAAACTAAACCCATATATGAAGGAATATAATTATTTACCTATAATGAAGTCTAATATCTTATTAGTGAAAGGTATAGGAAAGTGGTTAGTGAAAAAATTAGCGTTGAGTGTGTGATATTACCCACACACTCTAATCTAGCATGTTTTCCTATACTAGTTTAACATGGGGCATACTCAATGTGAATCTTATACTAGATAACCAATTGAGTCTTAGACCATGTAATTGATCTCTTATTTTCACTTAATTTTTATATTTGGGTATAATATGCAAGGTTTGTTTTTAATTGGTTATGCATATTCTTTGATCTCAAAATGTATTCCTAATAATGAAGATTTTAGCACATTAACCTCAATGAATTTAATGGGAAAGACACCTTCATAATCTCATAGTAATTGTACAACCTCAAAAATATTAGGTGATTATCATATATGAATGTTCTCCATTTTTATTTTAGAGGCTCTTTAAAAAATTTACTTCCTTCAGTCTTCATAGAATCCATCATCTCTAGTTTGGTTATTCTGCAATTTTAAATTTTCATATATTTTCTTCTTCTGCCTTATCTACATTTTTCTTATTAGAAAACTTAATTATCCTTTTTGTCTCAAACATTCCATATAATCCCATTCACTCTTTTTAGGCATTAAGATACTCAAACTATTTCTAATTCTATTTCAAGACTTGAGGATAAACCCATTTTGTTCCAATACTTATATAACAAAATCCACATTCTCATGAATTATAGTATCAATGTCAGCTTGAGAATATTATTTGGTTGTATTAGTCATATCAGATACACCTATATGACACAAAACATTTTCATTTTAATCAATGCATTATGCACTATAGGATTCTCATATTTGAACACAATTTTTTTAATGAAGTCTTTCTTAAATCTTTGGCCATGCATTTTTCTTCCTCCTACATTATTGATGAATATAATAGGATATATAGATAAGGATTAATGTAACCTATAATATGTGAACCTAGTACCTTGTATCAATGTGTTGTGCCTTTTTTTTGTACAAACATGATTGGATAGGCATCTTTGGACACTATCCTACTTTGAACTTTGGCCACTTTTCTAAGAGGTGAGGTGTGACATGAAATATCATGAAACATCTAATAGGATTCATCCTAGTTTATCTCATATGATATATTTATAACCCAAATATTATATGTGACCCTATTTAGTACATTATTAAAATCACTTATAAGTGTTTTTTATTGTGGAACATGGGATTCAAATCTGTTAATGAAGTCTATCTAATGAATGGTCTATGGTGAGCATAATCATCCCCTTACATAACAATGAATTCAATATTATTTTCATGATCCCCTCACATTTAATTTCCAAGATCACATCTAGATATCCATTGATAGAGGAGGTAATCCTCCATCATATTCCACCTTCTCTATTGTGTTCAATATGATCTTAATTAGTATATACAATTGATATATATTATCATTTTTAGACATCATAATTGATTCCATAGAAGTAAATTATGCCTCATCCTATGAGAGTGTTGAGGTTCTTGTGGTATCAATATTAATTTAATCCATGGCTTATCTAATCTTTGGAGCCCTTGTACTCCTTGTCTAGGCTATGATGAGTATGAAAATGTTATTGCCAACACAACTTATCTTTTTGGTTTTCTATCCACCTTAAACCAAATTTATGACCAATGTATGTATGGAGAAAATAGTTCCTTAGGTATTAGATAGGGATTGCATTCTAGTTTGTTCAAAGGTTGATAATGACATCATCTTGGTGAAATACCATCTAATTATCCACTGTGCTAAAAATCATATGACCATAATAATATAATTTATTATTATTAAGTATGGGGTAATGGGTTTCATCTATATTCATATAAATGACATAAAAATAACCTCAAAATTTGAGTTTTAGTACCTTTATCTCCATATCTTCCAACCTTCCAATAGGCTCAACATGAATACTATAACTTTATCTAGGGCTTCAACTCTCTTCCCAAGTGGATATTAGGATAATTTTAATGTTTATCCCAAAATAAAAGACATAACTAGGTAACTTATATCCCAAAATATCAATAGACATCTAAACATCCATTTCCCATGGATGCTTTATCTATACATACCATGCCATTTTATGTGTTCTCTCCTACCCTTTATTTGTGCACTCAAACAAGTTGTGTAGTAAATTGTTAATTATTTTTGAAATATCCTTATTACATAACATAATTATTAATTTAAAAGCATTTTTAAGTCTCTCAACACTCCCTCGTATCATAGACTATGCACAATGTTTCTATAAATTTGTGCTTTTATTATTGCAACATCTCTAAAATTCACATCTTTAGTTTATATTGAATGTTGTAGTTGGTATGCTTTGTTCATTAACATATTTTATCTTATATAATATGGATAATTTTATTCTCATACATTATTTATTGGTTTATTTTGGGCATCACTAGTGGCAAATGACCTTGATCCTTGTGCTTATTTCTAGTGACACCTTGTATGAAATATTTCTACTTTGAACACATAGTCACCATATTGAAATTTCACACTATTTTATATTTACTTTGCTTTATAAGCTTTAGTAAATATTTAGTGTTGTGTTACCTAGAGACTCTACAATAAACACAATAGTTTTTTTTTTCTGGATTTATTGGTAAATTTCATGCAATGTGATTCATATCCACACATAAGTAATAGGTGATGGGTTGTCATATTTTTTAATTTTTTTGTGCATAATCCTACTAACCTCCTTGATATATTATCTATTCCTATAATTAATTACATCCTAGAGATTAGTTATCACAACCCCCACACTTCCTTTGATGTGACATAGGTTCCCAAATTTATTGGTATTATGGTGAAGGTGGTGCCCTACCTAATTGGTATTATGGTGATGTCAGAGCCCACCATGGTTGATATTGCAGTGATGGTGATACCCACCCTATCTAATTTTGTAGTGATGTTAGAGACCACCATGGTTGATATTGTACTAATGGTGATGCCCACCCTATCTAATGTTATGGTGATGGATGGATCCAACCTAAATTATGTGTTAGTGATGATGGAACCCAACCTCCCTACACTGACACCTATATGTCTTGTGCTACAATATTTGGTTGTTTCGAAGTGACTATGAATACATTTGAGATGATATCATATTTTAGATCCTATAAACTCATATAGTTATTTTCATCGTTCATGGTGTATTTGAAAAATATAAACACACATTCTATGGTTGATGCCCATAATGTTATAATAAATTAAAATTTAGAGTAGTATTATCCCAAGTGTGACAAAAATCATATAACTCCTTTTTGATGTAAGGATGCATTTTCATGCATCCCTTCCTGTCTATAATTGATACACTATATATATAGTTTTTGATTATTTACTCTTTATATCTCATCCATTATGCATAACAAGACACAAAATAACATCAATCTTAACCCTTCATGTAGGATACTCACCATAGTTATTAATCTCCTTAAATCTTGATTTAGCTTCACTAGATTTAACTTAGTTTGGAATTGCCTTTGTACTATTGTAAATGTTATCTTAATTTTCAAACCTTTGATGAAAAATGTGGCCTTATCATTCATATTAAACTTAAAAGTCACTGTATTTATGAATTGGATAACTTTTGATTATAGTCTCATACATATCCTACTAGTTTTTGTTTGATATCCTTAAGGTCTTAGGTGTTCTGACTTACACACCTCCACAAATTTAAATTATTTTATTAATTTTTTTTTTTACCTTATTCAACATTATCCTAGTGTCACAATTATTGAATATGAATTTCAATGGTCAACTAGTTAGTGCTCATATGAGCTTCCATATTTTGGATTCATCAATTAAGATTCCCTTGACTTACCATTTCATCTCACAAGTTAATGGATAATGTTTTGGATGTGTAGAGACATCATAATGATATAAAGTCACAAAGGCTCTAATATGGAGTGCTATTGTCTATGGAATAAGATTACTTACCTCTAGATTATTAGATGAGTGTAATGATGATGAAAATATGATGTGATAATTATAGGCATGGTTGGTGAATTTTAAATGGGTGATAAGGTAGATTTATTATCAATTTTATGCTTGTCTATCTACTTTAGAGTTATTGTGAGCACCCTATATAGTTATGCATTACTTGTTTATATAATAAGTGATTGTGTAGGGGATGTATTCTTATAGAGTAAATGAACTAAATCATGAGTGTCAATAATAACCACCTAAAAAACATGCTTAGAACATTATACACATAGTGAATTTCATAAATACTACCCTTCCCATTCCATATACATGCATTGAAGTTGAAGTTTCTCCCTCAAATTAATGCTAATATACTATTTAACCCTAATTTTTTAGATATGTGGATATCCAGGGTTAATAATATATAAATAGATCAAGCACAAGGGTGATAAAATAATACATAGAAGGACAATCAATAAAAAATCCAAATGAACAATATTATAAATTTATACAATTGAGATTATTAAAAATAGTAAAGTACATATATTAAAAGATATTGAAATAAATAAGAAGCAATGATAATTATTTGGTTTACTATGCATAAGCAGATCTGGACTAAAAAATGGTGTAAAGTATGTAGGATCAATATTCTAGATTAGTCATTAGATTATGGAAATTGCATTTTTACAACTGTAGACATAGTCGTCAGATCTAGACACTACTATTGATACTAGTGTCTAACTATGATGCAGTGTCCAGTATGGAATAATGAATGGATATGGATGTGACTAAATTTTTTATTTTGTGTTTTTTGTATCCTTTCTACTAATGTATTCATATCTAGGACACATGTAAATCTTTGTTGATTGATAAAACCCTATCTCTTCACCCTTGGAATGAATTTGCTAAAAATGGGTTAGTGGGCTCATAGTGTCAAGTTAATCCCAAAGACCCATCTATCAATGGGTATTGTCTACATAGGAAATACTCTAAGGATGGAATAAAACTTATGTAGTTCTTCCTTATGTGTGGGAAAGTGTGTACACAAGAGTGCAATTTACTATAAGATGATGCATGTAGTGATATAACTTGTAATTTGACAAATATCACTCATGGGATTCTCTTTTAATTCTTTAGACCTATAATATGATTGATCTTATGCTTGATATGAAAATATGGATGATTAGGGTAGAATAGACTAGTTGTGTAATTTATTGATTTATCTTTATTATGTTTTTACTTGGTATTTGTAAGATGAGGAATGAGAAGGCTTATAATTATATTTATACCAAACCTTTTGAAGATATTTCATAGTAAGGTTCAATAAGAAAAATAGGATAACCTAAAGGTTTTGAATCATTTTTTATTTGGATGAATTTTGGAAACTAGACACTAGATAAGGATCTAGACACTACCATCAATGATAGTGTCCCTCTGTGGTTGGTAGTGTCCAGAAGGCTAGAAAATAAATTTGGATTTAAAACTAACAGTGAAACATGTTTATGATTTATCCTTTTTAGGATTATGTAATGTAACTCTAAAGTTAATAAAGAGATAATTAATAAATCAAGGAATAAAATACTATAATACCAATATCCATTGATTTGTACAATAATTTATTTATTTAGATATTCTATAAATAACAATGAATTATAAAAAGTGTACTTCGCTAGAAAATATGACTGAGCTAGACAAGTGTTGGGAAGGGAAGTGATGCAGGAGTAAGGTAGAGTATCATTAGTAGATAATGTTAGAGGTATAATCATTGAGGGGGGTGAATCAATGAGCCCAAATAATCCAACTTCTATTTTGATCGTTACAAACACTTAATCAATTATCACAAGCATTCATGAAGCATACACATCATTCATAGCAATGATCAAGAGAGAGAATATAAGATAAATCACATAACACATGACATACATGAGAAACATTCTTAGGTAATAAAACCCATTAGAACCTAAAATTGGACTACTATCTTATAATAACAAGATATAACTTAGAACATCTACAAATGATCAAGGAACTACAATCCCTATTTAGTGAGACTACAATCCCACAAGATGTTGCTACACCTATTTAGCTGAGATGCAAAAACAACTAGACCTTTTAATAAGTTTCACCTTATAATTAGGATATAACCACCTTAGATGTTAAGATACCACAATAATATCTATGAACACATCCACATTTGTATTGATGTCTTCAACACCTGATGATATCACTCTTCACCTTTGCTCATACTCAAATAGCAAGAGCATAATAATCCCAAAAAAATTATGACCAATAGGTCATACAAACAGACCTCAAATTGATCTTCTCATCAAGTCATCCATATGTCACTCTACCCCTCCTTTTCTTCACAATTTCACATACACAAGCCTCTCTCAAATCTCTCCCTAAATCTCTCACATATAAAATCTAGAAACTAATACATTTGATTTCACTATTTATAAAGCAAACATGATAATCACTACCTTGGTCATCCATTAGGCATGCCTTAATATTTATTTCATCTCTCACATCAAGAAACAACTCAAAACAATCTTCATAGGTTGTCTATAGCATCTATGGGTCACCTTTAAGTAGCTACACCTTTTAATAAGGCCCTTATAGCTCTTATAGGTTTCATGTGAACCCATTCACTCCTTTAACACTTCAGCGAATAAAATAAGAACACAAAACCACTACCAAAATCATATACCCATTACATATGATCTATATGTCCCTTTTAAGTGCCAAAAATTAACACAATACCCATATGTTTAAGCACAAATTACTCGAACAACATATTGTGCATACATTCATCATGAATGAATATATATTCACCTTCTAAACCATTGTTCATACTACATATAAATGGTCAAACCTTAATAATTCATATAGATCATCCTTATGGAGTCTAAAACAATCCCCAATATAAAATTCATCAAGAGATATTGAAATAATAACAAAATAAGCTCAAATAATCTTCTTGGGTCACTTATAGTCCAAGCACAAACACATAATAAACTTTTAACACTAATATATTTGACAGTACACACTTTTAGATCTTCAAAATAGGTGAATTAGATGTACCATGGAATTATATTCATATTTTATTTTTACATCATGGGAAAATTATATCTATATCAAAAGATATGGCCCAAAGACTAGACACTAGTTTTCCCTTATTAAATTTGAATATTTAAATGACAACAATCACAGTTAAACTTTGATCACTTTACTCGAATCTCATGTCCTATTAGCTTTATATTAAATACAAACCATCAATATTGTTCAATATTAACACATAAGTGACAATTTATCAAATGTTAAACCTTGGTCACTTGGAACTCATCTTGTGCAATTTTGAAATGTTGACTTATTGTGCATTATCGATCTATGTGGATCAACTAGGTATTTAACTAGAAATGCTCACTATTTGATCAATCTATATGAATAACCACTAACAATTATATCCTTATCATATACCTTTTATCATTTTTTTAATTTCAATCACTTTTTACCATCTTGATCCATATGCATTTTTAGATCATGATCTGTACGATTGCTCGTGCATCATTAGATCTTATTTTGGTCCTGATCTTTAACTCTATTAGCCAAAAAATAATTTTACCTCTTTGACTTGTTATTCACCATATATATTTACTATATAAACTCTCATGATCCATTGGATCTCCACTAGGTCCAAATCTTTAACATCATGCAAATTGACTAAGTATGGGGACCAACTATAATATGCTTAGAAAGCCTACTTTGGACCTCAATAACTTATTTTGTGCTTATATTCATGATCTAAAATTTATACCATATGATCTCCTCACATAGGATAGTCCATAAATATAAAAAAAATATCTTTAAATATTTACATGTGTGAGATATATCTCTATTAAATTGCCTTCTCAAAATCTTCTGTCATAGAGCCAACTATGCTTAGAACTTGCCTGTGAGGTCAAATTTGCTCTTACATAACTTTTGATGCACTTTGGTGCAAGATCTAAAATTTAGGAAAAATAAACTAGGCACAAAATTAATAAAACCCATATGATCACCTTATCTTTAAACATTCACATGTGTGAGATATTCCTTCATAAAAATGCTTACTTGGTTCTTCTTGCCATGTTGAAAATTTGGCAAAGTATGGGAAAATATTGTTAAAATGCATAAGAGCCCAACTTTGCACCCATATATCTTTGGTTGTGCTTAGGTGCATGACTTGATATCTAATTCATAACAACTAGGGATAAATTTTATCATAACCATATGACCAAATCCCCTTGACTCATCCACACATGGCAATTATGACATCATCAAATTGCCTATTTAGATTTTTTGCCACTAGACCCAAACTATCTAGGTGAAAACTATAGACTACCAAATTAATTTCACTTATGCACACAAGAAATCAAAGCATATAAAAACTCTTATATGACCCCTTACATATGCTCAATACTCCATACTCATCCCTAAACATCTCTATCCATGTCAACACTAAAGATAACCGAGCCTCCTTTAAGCATACTAAAATAGGCACATTGTACACTTTGTCATTTTCGCTTAGACTATCAATACACTTCATCCACTGAATAGGACATCTCCATGAAATAATCATGACAATTCTCCAATAATCTCCCCATTTTTTATTGATTTCAATAGCCAACATATATAGAATATACAACTCTCTCTCTCTCTCTCTCTCTCTCTCTCTCACACACACACACACACACACACACACACACACACACACACACACACACACAATAGGAACTTTCTACCCCTTTGACACAATGATAAAGTGGGAAAAATATGATATTTATGACCTAAAAATACTACCATTAGGATTAGACCATCTTTAAAAATATATTACACAATCCCCCTTACCTTGAGCCTGCCTCTTACTCCATTCTAACACTCTCTTCACCAAGCACTGCAACCCATGAAGAAATAACACATAATAATATATAAATATTATGGAACATATCAAAAAATAATTGGGAGGTACTCCCCCTAATATCTATGGAACATTTCACCTTTTGAGCATCTTCATATCTCCACACACCATGAAGAACAAACACACATGCTCACTAGTCATCACTCTTAAGCCACCACAAGGACCATCAATAGAACTTAATGCCACTCACCATATGGTAAATATGAAATAATAAAACTTGATAACTCACCTTTAAATAAACATACCTTTCTCTTTTGGAGAAATAAATAAAAAAACACTCTTCTTCAAACTAGGCATGTCTAACCTCCTTGTAGCCTTACCTAGAACTTGTAGAGCCCATAATTTTAGTAGACACATCTTCAGGACCTAAAAATTCATATATTTATAAATCTCATATTCCCCCTAAATTATACCAATTTAAAACAAATATATCATCCTTTGCAATATACTTCCTTCACAAACCAACTACCCGATTAGGCCTCTAACAAGACAAAAATTTAAATATATTGAGAGGCACAAACCTGCAATTCTTTGTGAAGCTTGATTTGACCACCCATTTAGCCCATTCAACATATTAATGAACAAACACTAACCATTATATCCTTATCATATACCTTTTATCAAATTTTAAATTTCAATCACTTTTTACCATCTTGATCCATATGCATTGTGAGATCATGATCTGTACGATTGCCCGTGCATCATTAGATCTTCTTTTGGTCCTGATCTTTAACTATATTAACCAACAAATAATTTGACCTCTTTAACTTGTTATTCACCATATATATTTACTATATAAACTCTCATGATCCATTGGATATCTACTAGGTCCAGATCTTTAACATCATGCAAATTGACTAAGTATGGGGACCAACTATAAATGCTTAGAAAGCCTACTTTGGACCTCAATAACTTCTTTTGTGCTTAGATGCATGATCTAAAATTTATACCATATGATCTCCTCCCATAGGATAGTCCATAAATATAAAAAATATATCTTTAAATATTTACATGTGTGAGATATATCTCTATTAAATTGCCTTCTCAAAATCTTATGTCATAGATCCAACTATGCTTAGAACTTGCCTGTGAGGCCAACTTTGCTCTTACATAACTTCTGATGCACTTTGATGCAAGATCTGAAATTTAGGAAAAATAAACTAGGCACAAAATTAATAAAACCCATATGATCACCTTATCTTTAAATATTCACATGTGTGAGATATTCCTTCATTAAAATGCTTACTTGGTTCTTCTTGCCATGTTGAAAACTTGGCGAAGTATGGGAAAACATTGTTAAAATGCATAAGAGCCCAACTTTGCACCCATATATCTTTGGTTGTGCTTAGGTGCATGACTTGATATCTAATTCATAACAACTAGGGATAAATTTTATCATAACCATATGACCAACTCCCCTTGACTCATCCACACATGGCAATTATGACATCATCAAACTGCCTATTTAGATTTTTTGCCACTGGACCCAAACTATCTAGGTGAAAACTATAGACTACCAAATGAATTTCACTTATGCACACAAGAAATCAAAGCATATAAAAACTCTTATATGACCCCTTACATATGCTCAATACTCCATACTCATCCCTAAACATCTCTATCCATGTCAACACTAAAGATAACCAAGCCTCCTTTAAGAATACTAAAATAGGCACATTGTACATTTTGTCATTTTCACTTAGGCTATCAATACACTTCATCCACTCAGTAGGACATCTCCATGAAATAATCATGACAATTCTCCAATAATATCCCCTTTTTTCATTGATTTCAACAACCATCATTTATAGCAATATACAAATCACCTTCTCTCTTTCTCTCTCTCTCTCTCTCTCTCTCTCTCTCTCTCTCTCTCTCCTCTCTCTCTCTCTCTCTCTCTCTCTCTCTCTCTCTCTCTCTCTCTCTCTCTCTCTCTCTCTCTCTCTCTCTCTCTCTTCAAGAAATCTCACAATAGGAACTTTCTACCCCTTTGACACAATGATAAAGTGGGAAAAATATAATATTTATGACCTAAAAATACTACCAATAGGATTAGACCATCTGTAAAAATATATTACACAATCCCCCTTACCTTGAGCCTACCTCTTACTCCATTCCAACACTCTCTTCACCAAGCACTGAAACCCATGAAGAAAGAACACACAAGAATATATAAATATTATGGAACATATCAAAAAAAAAAATTTAGGTACTCCCCCTAATATCTATGGAACATTTCACCTTTTGAGCATCTTCATATCTCCACACACCATGAAGAACAAACACACATGCTCACTAGTCATCACTCTTAAGCCACCACAAGGACCATCAATAGAGATTAATGCCACTCACCATATGGTAATATATGAAGTAATAAAACTTGATAACTCACCTTTAAATAAACATACCTTTCTCTTTTGGAGAAATAAATAAAAAAACACTCTTCTTCAAACTAGGCATGTCTAGCCTCCTTGTAGCCTTACCTAGAACTTGTAGAGCCCATAATTTTTAGTAGACACATCTTCAGGACCTAAAAATTCATATATTTATAAATCTCATATTCCCCCTAAATTATACCAATTTAAAACAAATATATCATCCTTTGCAATATACTTCCTTCACAAACCAACTACCCGACTATGCCTCTAATAAGACAAAAATTTAAATATATTGAGAGGCACAAAACTGAAATTCTTTGTGAAGCTTGATTTGACCACCCATTTATCCCATTCAACATATTAATAAGCCTTAGACATTAAATCACAAGGTAAACCACTTTTTTAGCATGGCCCAAAACCCTAGAATATCAAATTAAACAGGGTTAACAAACCTCCTTCTAGTCAACGCAAATATCTAAAACTTTTTGCACACTTGGAGAAACCTATCACACACTTGTAGAAAAAAATTGAGCCATCACACCTTTGGGAACATAGACTTACTATAACCCATTTTAGGCCTTCTTTCCCTTAAGACAAAAACTTTAATCCACAAAAGCACTTGGAGTACATCACAAAGAAGTGTATAGACCTTTTTAAGCATCAAAATATTTTTAAAATTACATCAAACTAATTATACCATCTGGAACCATCCATTCTAATTATATATTACATCTTCTTCACAAACCTTTGGATCAAACTCATGAACTTGTTTCTCCCCCTTATCCAATGACCTTCTATGATCACCATAAGTCTCTATTCAGATTGGCAATATAATCTTGAGCACACAAACTTGCTTCTCCACCGAAAGGAGTCTCTTAAGAAACATAGATATAGACCTCTTCTACACCACAATATTCTACCATGGTGTGAAACCAAGACTTTCCCATAACTCCTCATATTCCTTCTCCTCTTTGGTCATCTGATACCTATATTTCTTCTTCTTCTTTGGCTTAGGAAAAATAACTTCCTCATCCACTACAACATTATACTTTTATTATATGATTGGATTGATAATACATGGAGACAACATAGATTCATGACATACCTTTTCATCTAAAGAATCTTCCTTATAGATTATAACCTCATCATTAGGCATAGATAAATGATGTTCTTTGCATGATATATGCTTAGCAATAATATGATATTCACTTGGATCCATACATACCTCAGGACTAGCTTCAACTAGTATCTTGGTCTTCTCCTTCAACTTGATCTCTTAATTCTCAACATGAGTAGACAATGAGACCTCTTAGTACTCTTCAAATTTAGAAGCATTATCCACCATAAAAAAATAAATTACTTGGACCTATAGTGTTATCATAACTCACACTTGTCACCTTTGGGTTCCATGTGTTAACTTGCCTTCTTCCTTACACTTTAGGATCCTAATTAAACTCATTTTAATTTGATGGCATTTGTTTATAGAATATAGAAATTTGACCTCTCTATTCATAATTATAGCACACTATACTCCTTGATAGAAACATAGTTTATCTTACCATGTTTAGATATAAACTTCCCATATGTCCTTTGTCATGATAAATAAAATAACCTCCCATTTTTGAAGAGGACTCACCTTTTCTAATCTTATGTGGACAATGGTTTGAAATGTGTCCCACATCAAGATAGTTGAAGCACTTAATTTTCCTCACTCCTTTGACTGATGAACCCCATCATAATCCCATGCAAACCCATTTCTAATAGGTCTCTTGCATTCTCTAAATTTTTGCCCAAATTGATTACATGTGAAATAGTAACCATTGAATCTTGCATACCTCATGGCATTTGGTTATCAGATCTGATTTGTCTTTATTCTGCTAGCACCTTTAGTCCGTATCTGATGATTTATCTTCAAGGTATGATTATCCTTGTTTACATTAGTCTTCATCTTTTCTTGAATTACATTTTTTTTCTTCATATCCAAGACTAGCTTTATCACTATCATGCTTTTGACCACTCATAATATTGTCTATATCACATGAGATATTTTCAAATCTCACAAATGTCTTCACCTTACTATCATATTTATCTAACTCATTTTTCAAAGATACAATCTTAGAAGCATACCTTGATCATTCTTCTTCTTTGGATCTTAGACTTTCAGACATAGATTCCAACATAGAATTAAAAAACATGACAACACCTTCATGCTCCCTAGATTCTTCAACCAAACTTGCCTCAAACACACTGGATTGTTCCTCATAGTATTTGAGCTTAGATTTCATCTTCTTATCAATCTTCAACTCTTCAAGAGCATTCATCAATAAAGTCTCACAATCCACCTCATCTTCATCATCATCTAAATCACTCCAAGTATACACCTTATGATGTGATCATCTTCCTTCTTCAGACATGAACAAAGATTCATCTTCAGCAAGACCATCATATTCATGATCATATTTTGATTCACTATCTTCACTCTCATCTGATGAGCCACAATCTTCTTTGGTGTAGAGTCTCTTCTTATTCTTGAAGGATTTATTCTTATTGTTATACTTTTTGAATCCTTTCTTTTTGTATGTATTTTTTTCATCATCTTGGCCTTCACCATGATCTTCATTATATTTATTCTCATGCTTATGAGGTAACTTATGATCAAAATATACTATCTCTCCATAATTGAAACATTTGAAGGGTAGTTTACCCTTATACTTCCCTAAGCCTGTGTTCAATTTCTTAGTAATCAAAGCAATTATTTCATCATCATCAATATTAGATATGTCATCCTCTTTAGATTTTTTACCTTGGAACTTATTCTTAGGCTTAATATCTATCTTGATTTATTTTATTTTTTTTGGGTGGTATATCATCATTTACTTTCATTCCATACATAGTAAGGGTGCCATGTAATTGATCCATCTTTAACTAAGTAAGATCATGACTTTCTTCTATAGCAGATACCTTTGGATCAAACTTGAGAGATAGAGACCTTAATACCTTTTAGACTATAATAACCTCTTCAAGATTCTATCCAAGACCTCTGATGATGTTCATAGTCTCATCAAATTTATACAAAAATATGCCACATAATATTCTTCCTTCATCTTGAGACTTTCAAACTACCTTCTATGAGTCTACAACTTAACAAGCTTGACTTTTGAATCTCCTTCAAAAATGATATATATTTTTTCCCATATCTCTTTATTAGATTTATAATGGATTACCTTAGTGTAATTAGTATCTGAAAGACCATAAGTGATATCATTCATTGCCTTGGAATTGTTCTCAAATAACTTCTTACCTATAGCACTAGACAGAGGAGTAATTGGAGAAACATAACCATCTAGAACAAATTTACATACATTAAACCCTAGGGACATAATGTATGTCCTCATCCTTTCAATCCAAAAAGCATAATTGGATCCATTGAAAATTGGTGCTTTCTTAGTAGAGAAACCTCCTTGATGACTACCCATATTATACCTTGGATCACCTTCAAGCTATTAAGCCTTTACCAAAAGACCTATACTGATACCAATTGTTAGAGGTACAATCACTAAGATGGGGGATGAATCCATGAGTCCAAATAATACAAATTCAGTTCTAATCTTTACAAACACTCAATTAGTTACCACAAACATTCATGAAGCATACACATCATTCATAACAATGCGCAAGAGAAACAATGTAAGATCAATCACATAACACATGAAATATGTGTAAAACACTCTTGGGGAATAAAACCCACTATAACCTACAATTGGAATATTATCCTATAATAACAAGATCAAATTTAGACCATCTACATATGATCTATGAACTATAATCCCTATTTGGTGACACTACAATCCCACAAGGTGATACCATAACTATCTAGCTAAGCTACAATAATAATTAGACATTTTAGGAAGTTTCACCTTGAAAGGAGGCTATAACCACCTTAGATTTTGAAATACCACAATAACACCTATGAACACATCCATCTTTACACTAATGTATTCAACACTTGATGATGGATATCTGATTATCACTCTTCATCTGATTTCATACTCAAACAACAAGAACACAATACTCCCAACAAAATTATGACCGAAAAGTCATAAAAATAGTCCTCAAATTGATCTTCTCATCAAGTAATCCATATGTAACTTTACCCCTCCTTCACTTCATAATTTCACACACACAAGCCTCTCTCAAATCTCTCACATACAAAATATAAAAACTAATACATATGATTTCATTATTTATAGAGCAAACATGATAATAACTACCTTGGTTAGCCATTAGGCATGCCTTAATCCTTAAGGCATATCTCACATCAATACATGGATTAAAATAATCTTCATAGGTTGGCCATAGCATCTATGGGTCACCCTTAAACAAATGAACCTTTTAATAAGGCCCTTATAGCTCTTATAGGTCTCATGTGAACCCATTCACTCCTTTAGCACTTTATCAAACAAAAAAGAAAATATAACCACTAATAAAAGAATTTAACCATTCCATATGATCTATATGTCCCCCTTAAGTTCCAAAAACCAACACAATACCCTTCTACTTAATCACAAATCATTCAAACAACATTTTGTGTATACAGTCATCATAAACGAATATATAGTCACCTTCTAAACCATTGTTTATATTGAATAAAAATGGTAAAACCTTAATAATTCACATATATCATCCTAATTTAGTATAAAACACTCCCAAATATCCAATTCATCAATATATATTGAAACAATATCAAAACAAGCTTGAACAATCTTCTCAAGTCACTTACAGTTCAAACATGAAAACTAAGTAAACTTTGAACATCAATATCTTTAATTGTACATATTTCCAAATCTTAAAAATAGGTTCATTAGATTAACCATGTATTCCTCTTAATATTTTATTTTAAATCATGTGAAAATTATATCTAGATATAAATATATGGCCCAAATACTAGACACTAGTTTTTCCCTTGTTGAAATTGAATATTTAAATGACAACGATCACAGTTAAACTTTGACCACTTTACTCTCACATTATGTTCTCTCAGATTTAGATTAAACATAAATCATTTTTTTTTAATATTTAACATATGTTTAAATTTATCAAACATTAAACCTCAGTCACTTTGACCTCATCTCATGCAATCTTGAAATGTTGACTTATCACACATTGTCGATCTTCATAGATCAACTAGGTTTTTAACTAGTAATGCACACCATTTGATCAATATATATAAACACCCACTTTTCATTATATCCTTATCCTATACATTTTATAAATCATTAAACCTTGAACACTTCTTACCATCTCGATCAATACACACCATTAGATCATGATCTATATAATCACCTATGCACCGTTGGATCTTCATTTGGTCTTGATCTTTAACTCTATTAACCAACAAAAACTTTGAATTGATACACACCATATATATTCATTGTATGAACTCCCATGATTTTTTTAATCTCCACTAGGTCTAGATATTTAACATCATGCAAATTGACTAAGGTGACCAATGACAATATGCGTGGAAAGCCTACTTTGGACTTAAATAACTTCTTTTATGCTTAGAAGCATGATCTCAAATTTGGACCTTATGATCTCCTCACGTAGGATAATACATCCATATATAAAACTTATCTTTTAAACTTTTCACATGTGATATTTATCACCATTAAAATTCCTTGTCAAAATCTTCTATCACAGAGCCAACTATGCTTAGAACTTGCCTGTGAGGCCAACTTTGCTCTTGCATAACTTTTGATGCACTTCGACATAAGATCTAAAATTTATCAAAAATAAACTAAGAAAAAAAATGAACAAACCCATATGATAACCTTCTCTTGAAACATTCACACATGAAATATATTCATTCATCAAAATGCTTATTCGACTCTTTTTGCCATATTACAAATTTGGCTAAGTATGGGAAAACACTGTCAAAATACATAAGAGCCCAAATTTTCACCCATATATCTTTGACTAAACCTAGGTAGATGACTTGAGATCTATCACATAATAAATAGGTATAAATATGATCAAAACCATATGACCAACTCTCCTTGACTCATCCACATTGGGTAATTATGATGTCATCAAACTGCCTACATAGATTTTCTACCACTAGACCCAAACTACCTAGGTGAAAACTATGGACTGACAAATGAATTAAATTTATGCACATAAGAACTCAAATCATATAAAACCTCTTATAGGACCCCTTGTACATGATCAATACTTCATACTCATCCCTAAACATATTTTAGACACTCAAAAACTACATAGTTTTAGATGTCAAATGCCTAAAACTGCTTGCTTATTAATTTACTAAATTAAATTTCTAATTCACCTCTCTTTTAAATTTTTTTCATCCAAACCTTTTTTTTAGGGTCACCCTAGCTATTGATGGTTATCCTAACCATCGATATTCAGGTCTTCAAGCCTAATTTAAAGCTTTAAAGCATTATGAATTATACAAGATAAGCATGACATAGTTAAAAACTTTTATTTTATGATACAAACCAGCTTTAAAACATTATAATTAGAATCTGTATCCTTTACCTAATTAGTAACTTCCTCCTACACATTTAGTAACTTCATCTTATAAAAGGAGATAAGTAGGAGAAGAAAGGGATCTAGAGATCCATAATCAAGCAATCTACATCCAGGCTATCTTTCATATAGGTATTCAATGTCCCTTCATCAAGAAATCAACATCAATGGAGACCTAAACCTCTATCAGAATCACTTTTGAAGGCCAAAGTACTGTCACTCTAGCCAAATGGCTTCATCCTTCCACCACCAAGTTACAAGTATCTCTTACTTATTTTCTTTGATTTATATTCCATTTCTAGCCTCCCTACCTTATCAAACCCATAAGTACCTTATTTTCCATTCCCCTTATCCATAATAGACCTCTGTTTACCTAATTAGCCCATCTACAATCTTTTTTTTTTATCATTTCTAGAATCACATAAGTAACCACTAATGGTTAACTCAACTACCAACAATCACCTCAACTATCGATGGTTACCCAACCATCGATGATTATCCTAACTGCCGACGGTTCACCTGACCATCGATGATCACTATGGAAAAAAATAACAAGTTATTTTCACTCCCTTGACCCCAACCAAACCCTATTTTCTATGTTCCTACCGATTTGTAGAGACTTTTCTAATTTTTTGAACCTAACCCCAACTATCTTAACATGAGTATTGACCCACTTTTGATATATTTAGTGTTTTTGTTTAATAATAAATTTAATTTCATCTCATCTTACATGCATTTACTTTCTAGTTATTGAATGCAAGTATTCTTTATTTTCATTTATATTGACTTAATTGTTATAAATAATAGATTGACAACCTCTTAACAAGCATATATTTCTTGGATATAGCTCATGTTAGGTAGTCTACTCAACCATCCATCTAACAACTCCCTTTTCTAGTGTCTTTCTTATCTATGGGTTATTCCTTTCAAACTAAAGAGGAGTTCTCACCATTGTCTAGATCACATGTGTACTTTTACCAGGTATTCTTCTACACACCCTATTACTAGTTTCATTAGTTGCTTCCAAATTAAGAAATGAGTAGAAATTAATTAAAACATTTTGGCATGCCTAATGGGACCTAGCATCCCTTTTTCTTCCTTTATTGTATGCTCATCGAATGGAATCTAAAATTTATTTTTGGGATTAAAATGAACTTTTTGTATACATTGATTGCTTGCTTGTCTTAGTTCATCTAGTAACTTAAAAACAAAGTAATTAATTGTAGTCTTCACTCTTGTTATCACATACTTATACAAACCACATAACCAATCAACACATCAAAACATACTTGAGACAAGGCTTGATTAGGATTTCATCACCTAGTGGTAAACCTTACCCTTTTCCAGCAATCCTACTTAGAGGTCATTACCAAGGGGATAATCAACTTAGCTCTCTAGTTTAGTATAAACTCTAAGATTCAATATATTTTAGCTACACACCTGACACCCTTATCATATGGTGTGTGAAGTGAGGGGGTAGACCCCAATACCAAGCCACATACTAAAGATCAATACAAATTTCTCTCTTGAGCATCTAAATATAACCTAAAACCAACCTTATATTTCCTCTTTAGTACTTGATCTATAAACCAAATTTCCTCTTCACACTTTCTAAGGCATAAGACAATAGAAATTTAAAAATAATCCTAGGTTGTTAAATGCACTTTAGTGTATGTTTGATTTCCTTAAGTTCTTTTATTTTTCTTGCTCTTTGTTTAAGGTGTGAATTTCATCATTTTATCTCCCATTTCCTCTATGGTCTTTACTAAACAACAACAGAGGAATCAAACCAAACAACAACCACATTTTTCCTCTTCTTCCATGGAGTATACTTCTAATGTCAAAGGTTCCCCTCATTTTTATCCCACTCCTACTAGGAATTTGACTATTGTTGAGGGTGATCTAGATTTTTCCACCTTCCTCAATAATAACCATGTGGCTCTTCAGCATTACCTAAACACCTTATCTAACCGTACCCCTTTTGCTTTAATTCCTCCTATAGATCCTCCCTATGGTATGCCTACCCATAGTTTGGTGGGTACCACTTTAACCCAACCCATACTCACGTAAGCCTCTTCTTCATCTAATATCCAACCTACTACCACTCCCCAAACTCCATCCAACATCCAAACTAGTAATTAAACACCTACTAACCCAACCAATACCTCCAACATTGGATCAACTTACCTCTTGTCACCTATAATCCCTCCACCATGGGGGTATCCTCTACCCATATTTCTACCATTCCCCTTAGTTCAACTAACCCACTAACTTCTACCCCACTTCATAGTTTGGTACTTTTCATACCTCAAACCCTCCCACCTATTAGCACTAGAGTTTCCACCCATCAAAAACCAACTAACACTTTCATACCCCCAACCTAATCTACATCCATACCACCATCCACCAACCCAAACATACCTCTAACCCAAACCATATCAGCCCCCCAATAAGTACCCATGACATCTTACCCATATCTTTTTAACCCACAAGGATACATAACACCTTCCACCCAACCATTTGTGTCAATCAACCCTTATGTGGCACCATTCCAACCTCTTATGACCACTTACCAATGTATGGCTTCTTTAACACCCTCTATCACTTATCCATACATTGTTTCCACCCAACCTCAAAAAAATTTACCACTTAATTATGTAGCTTCCCAACCTCAAACATATTTGGTCAAGATGTTAATGGACAAAATAACCAACTTAGATTCATTTATCTCCCAGTCTCATAACCTTTTATCTTATGATAAAATCTATAATGAGCCCATTCATCCATCTATCCCTATCCATGATTATCTTCATCAATGGGAATTACCCAAGTTTTCTAAGTTTCAAGGTAAAGAGGACCCCCAACAATGTTTGAGAGCATTTCATCATTCTTGTTATTTGATCACATATGATGATGCTCTCTTCCTTCGTACCTTCCCCATGTCTTTATCAAGACTATCCCTTGATTGGTTTAGTTCTCTCACCAAGCACTCCATATTTTCATTTACCCAACTGGCCCAAATCTTTTTGGAACACTTTTATTTAAAAATATCTAAAAAGGTTTCAATTACTAACCTCTATTATATTAGGAAATTTGATGATGAATCAATTGCTGACTTCATGGCTAGATAGAGATGTCTCATCAACCAAATTTGGTTTCCATTACCCCAACCTGAGCTAATTGAGCTCTTATCTCAATTTTTTACCAAAAATATTTCCCCCACTCTTCAATTTCAAACTTTCAAAACTTTTAATGAGGCATTCACCATGGCACGTGAACTTGAAACTAAGACATTGATAAAGGCAAATTAAAACTGCAAAACAAAAACTCTAGATTTAAATCCAATGACCCTCCCTCCACCAAAACTACTAATCAATCTAACCATCTCCATACTAAGACAAAAGTATCCACAAACTCAGTGGTCTTAAAAACCACTCCAACACCCTTATCAAACCAATTCTTCCAACCCCTCCTACCAATAAAACCGAAACCAAAACTAAGATCCTCCAAAAAAATATGCTCCCATAGGGGAGTCTTATGCTTCAATTTTGGAAAAATTTCTCAAAACTAATCTCATCTAACTTACACCTATCAAACCACCTCAAATTTGATGCTTCTCACCCTATTCCTGGTTAGTACAATGAGAATGACCATTATGCCTTTCATCAAGCTATTGGAGATGACATTAATAGATGTAATACTTTTAAAATACTAGTCCAAAGCTTAATTGATAGTGGAGAACTTGCATTTGATAATCCCAATGTACCTCTTAATCAATCCTGTGACATATTTCTCAAACCTTTTCCTAATCATGCACCTTCTACCCATCACCGTGATATTAAATTAGAATCATCTCACTCACATGAGGCACATATGATCAACATTATTATTAGTAAGCCCATTGTTGAGGAGACCACTACCACAACTAATTTTTCCTCCATTTCACTTATAAAAGTAGTGGAATCACCTTCCATTCATTTGGATACCCAAATGAAGGAATCAACCACCCATATCTCTTCACTTAATGATACCTTGAATTTATCCACCTCTCTTTTGATGGAAACACCAAAGGAGACAAATTTTTCTTTAGCCATTTATTCTTCTTCTACTCCACCCATTGAAGTAGTAGAAATTCCCTCTATTCCTTTGGACACCAAAAAAAATGAAGCAACCATGTCGGATCCTACACTTGAGGACACTACACCTACCTCGCCCATCATAGAACCATCCATTCCCTCTTTGAAAACCATCCTACAAGATAAGGTTACCTCATCCACCCAACCACCAACTTTAGAATCTCCCATCAATTAAAAATATGAATGAACCATTCCTTCTTCACCTAAGGGCTTAATTTTTAAAACCAATGACCAAGGAACTAAACCCAGCTACAAGCCCTTTTATAGACTAGTCCAAAGTTTAGAGTTTACTTCTCAACTTAACTTTGATTGATCTACCTTTTGGCATTATCTAGGGCTCCCTTACCAAATCAAATCTAAATCCTCAACCTCACTTGAATCCAACCTTAAACACATTATAACCACTCCATCAAATACCTCCTCTCCTAAAACCATAGGTGAACCATCCCAACCACCTCCATCTAACATTGCCAAATCTCCTCATACCTCTCTTACCAAGCCTATCAAGAATCTAGGATTTCTTCCCACACCTAGCTATGCTCACCCCTCTTTGAAGTTGGATTTAACACCATCTAGTCCACCAAATAAACCCCCAACCAAACCAATCAATAAGGTAGAGTTTCCCAAACCTCAACCTTGGATTAGACCCATACCACCTCCTTTCTACTTACCTTCTATTTTAGGACCCCATCCTTTTACTATCCCAATTACCTACTCTTGCTCTAGTAAACCATCCCCCTTTTCTCTATCTACACCTACCCCTACCAAATCATATAGTTCTCCTTCATTCTTAACTAACCTATCTATCTCTAATTTCCCACCTATATCCAACACCTCATCATCTAAATCTTCCACTCCCAAATAATTTACCCTGAATCCAACCATAACTAAGTAATCCCAACCACCAAATAAAACTAATTCTAAAAAGGCTCCCATCACTAAACCTATAAACTCATCACTTCTAACACCTTTAACTGAATCTTATTCAACCATCCTATATAGGTTGTTTCAAACTTCTTCCATTATCTTACCACCTATCAAACCATTCTACCCCTCCAGTACCAAACCCTCCTAGTTTATTGATAACTTTATCTATGCATATCATAGGGTACTGAGACATGACACCAAGAACTACAAAGCTCTCTAAGCACTTGTTCATAGAATATATGATGAGGATGATCTATTATCAGATGAACTTCTTTTACCCCCATTACCAATCCTACTATCAACTCAACCTACCCAACATTTACCTACTCTCCCACTCCCACCCAAGAGTGAGGAGGAAGAACCAAAGTAACCACCAAACTTGGCAAATCCCCCCATCCACACTATTCATATGGTTACCTGATCTTAGGCCTAGCATAAGGATAAGGGAAAAGCCAAAGTCTCCATTCCTTGGACATACCCTTCAACCCCTCAACCTTATAACTAAACCCAAGCACCTACACCTTCACCTATGCCACCACCAAAGCCCAAAGTATCCATTTTGGGACCATCTCCCTCTAACCCATCTGAATCCATCTAGTGTATCATGTTGAAATAACTTCACTAGATATCAGTGAAAATGAACCTTTATGAATTAATCAAAACCTCACCCTACTATCATTAGGTACTAATAAAGGGTCTACAATATATTGAGGTTCAACCAAAAGATCCGCAACCTCTTGCACCCTTTGTTGGAACCCTCTAACTTTTTACCCTCATCACCTTTTAGGATTTTGAAATACCTCCTATTCATCTCAAGGATTTTGATCCTCCCCTCTTTATAACCATGTACATCAATCACACCCACATCAAAAGGGTGATGATTGATGGAGGAGATAGCATCAAAATTATCTCTTCACATGCTTAGGACCAACTTTAGCTACCCAAGAACATCATGTCAAAAAGCACAGTGGTCTTTCACTCCTTCAATGATACCATGCCCACTACCTTGAGGATATTTATCCTCCATATCCACTTGGGACCTTACACTATTCCCAAACTATTTTATGCTATATAGAGTGAGTTATAATATAATGTGTTACTCAAAAGCCCTTAGATCCATGCCATGAGTTATGTCCCTTCCACCTTGCATCGATGTGTAAAATTTGAGCATAAAGGTTAAGTTGTTACCATCAAAACTGACCCAAGTCATTTTACCTCTTGCAATATGACATATCAGCCTAATGACATTCTTATTCCTCCTTCATCCACCTCACCATCAACTAATAACAACACCACCTCACCACCAACTAGAACCAATAACACTCCCATCCACAATAATGATGAAGCTTCAACTAAATCATCTATTCCTTCTTCCTAAATTCTCATAGAGTACCCCTTGGAACCCATGTTCTAACATCTCTCACTTGGGGAGTATCATCTTTTAGCCTTATATGCTTTCCTTACTATGTAAGAGTATAGGAACCTCAAGCATGACCCTTCCTGCAATCCTAACATCAGAACCATCATCCCTTTTGGGCTCCCCAATAATCAAACAAATTTCATCTATGGGGGACTTGATCAACCAAATCTCACTCCCACCACTATCTTGTCCATCCAACCATTCACCTATGACTTATCTTATCTCAACAAACCATCCTTTGACAAATCTTACATTTATAGGTGTGCATGGAAAGGGTTTGGTCTTGGCCTTTATGAGTAGGGACATCATGAGTTACCCATAATCAAAATTCAAAAACCTCATATGTTATTTAGCATGGGGTTTGTACCACTAGAAGAACCCACCTCACCAAAACCCATTGCCACCATTGAATAGGATGTCCCATCATCACCAACCCCACCTTCCCAAAATATTGAAGACTTTGATATCATCCCATATAATTTATTTTATCAATACCATTAGTTTGGGCCCCTCACCTATCAAAAGGGTGGCTAAACTACAACCCTTCCTCTCATCCAACTTGAATTGATAGAGTGAGATTCTCCTACCATCAACAAGATCCAACATCAAGATGATGATTCCATTCTCACCTACCTTGGTATGAAGGATTCCTCTATTCATAAATCCCTTCCTCTTGAGAGCCAAACCATGTTGAATGAATCTACTATCAATGTCAACTTGGGTACTTAGGTTAACCCCCATATCATCAAAATCAGCCAATCATTAAATTTTGAGGAACAACATGATTACCCTTCATTCCTTCATGATCATAGCATAAAATTTTCTTGTTTATATCAGGATATGCCTAGAATTAACCCTTTTATTTCCCTTTATAGCATTATCACCCATCTAGAGGTTAAGCTAGTATAACAAAAGCTTCGTAAGATACATCTTCACATAGCCCTTCTAGTCAAAGAAGAGCTTCAATGTCTCTTATCTGTTGACTTCATTCAACCCATTGACTATCCACAATGGGTTTCTAACATCATTTTCATCACCAAACCCATAGGGGTACTTCACCTCTATATTGACTTTCATGACCTCATCCTTGATTGCCTAAAGGATGACTTCCCTTTGCCAAACATCAACCAACTTGTTAATCTAACAGCTAGCCACAAGATGTTATCCATTATGGATGGGTTTTCAAGATATAATTAGATCTTAATTACCCCTAAATATCAACATAAAACTTCCTTTGTTACCCCATGGGTGACCTTATGCTATAATTTCATGCCATTTGGTTTAAAGAATGAGGGAACAACCTATCAATATGCCATGACCTATATTTTTCATGATCTTATCCATAAAAATGTAGAAGACTACATGGATGATCTCCTTAGGAAATATAAATACTGCAAAGACCACCTAACCACTATTACAATCATCTTCAACTAACTAATCCATTATCATGTTAGGCTCAACCCTAAAAAATGCATTTTTGGGGTCTTATCTAGAAAGCTTCTTGGCTTTATCGTCTCTCTTTAAGGAATTGAAATAGACCTTACCAAAGTTAGAGAAATCTTGGAGATGCCTCTTCCCACCAATCTTAAGCAACTTCATAGGTTGCAGGGGAAGATCTAATCCATCCATTGCTTTATCTCCCAATTATCCAACAAGGTCAATGCTTTCATCATCTCCTCAAGAAAGACACCTCTTTTAAGTGGACCAAGGACTGACAACAAGCCTTTGATTCAATCAAGGAGTACCTTCTCTTTCTACCTATTCTTATTCTTCCTAAATAAGTCCAAACCTTATACCTTTTCATATCTACCATAGACCATTCCTTAGGGTCAATGCTCACTCATCAAGATGAACAGAATAAAGAGCAAGTTGTCTACTATATTAGCTGCACACTTATAGAATATGAGACTTGGTATACTCATCTTAAGAAACTTTACCTTACCTTAGTCTTTGTGGCCTCTAAAATTTATCATTACCTTCTTAATCACAAAACCTATCTCATCATTAACATTGACCCACTCAAATACATGCACTCTAAACCATACCAAAACCAATGTATGGATAAGTGGCTCATGATCCTAGATAAATTCAATCTTGAGTTCCTTAGCAAAAATACATTAAATCTCAAGTCATCACCGATCAATTGGATAAATCTCCTCTACCTAAAAACTGACCACTTCTTCTTACTTTTCTAGATGAGTCCATCATAAGGCTTTCTCAGGAGGAATCCACCTTCCAAATGACCATGTTTTTTTATGGTTCCAAATACCAACATGGTGGGGGTGCTAGAGTTATTCTCATTCCTCTTTATGGTGAAACTCTTCCCATTTATTTTAAAATTGACTTTGAATTCACTAATAATGTGGCTAAGTATGAATCCATGGTCATAGGTCTCCAAACTACTCTATCCTTGGGAGTCAAAACAATTAGTATCTTTGGAAATTCCCAACTTGTGATCAACAAGGTCAATAGATCTTACCAATGTAAAAATTATGTCTTATTTAAGTATAAACAACTCGTATATGCACTCTTAGAATTGTTTGATCATTATCTTATCCATTCATTTCCTTGATCCACTAACAAGTTCATAGATACAATGGCTTCCCTTGCCTCCTAAACCCCATCTCAGCTTGACGAATCTAAACTATTTATCACCATCTATTGATTTATCACACCCTCATATATCATTTTTGACCATCCTACCATTTTTATGGTGGAAGTATCACGTTATAACATTTGGTATGACCAAAATTTTAACTACTTTAACCTCAACATTGTTCCTCCCAACCTTTCAAAGAATTCCCAAAGAGATTTTGTTCAAAGTACCTATCATTGCATCATATTAGGGGGAATCCTTTACAAACATGGCTTTGATGGTATCCTTCTCTATTGCCTTCGTAGTCATGAATCCTCCCACACTATCAAGGAAACACATGATGAAATCTGTGGGGGACATTTTAGTGGCCTAGTCATTGCTAAATGTATCCTTTACCTTGGATATTATTGGCCTACCCTCAATCAATATTGTTGTGACTATGTAAATAAGTATGTCAAATTTCAACAACATGCTAATTTACATCATGCACCTACCCATGGCCTTTGTGTATCCAAAGACTATTGGCCCTTCTCATAATTGGGTCTCTATCTTATCAGGGAAATCAATCCTCATTCTTCACAATGACATAAATTTTTCATTACCACCACTAAATATTTCACCAAATGGGTAGAGGTTATCCCTCTTATCTCAACTAAAGCCAAAAATATTATTGATTTCATCACTCACCACATCATCTACCACTTCGGTGTTCCCCATAAGATCATCATTGAAAATGGAAAATCTTTTAAGAACAAGAAATTTTAAGATATTTGTGATGATTTTGGCATCAAATTAAGCTTTTCCTTGCCTTATTATCCACAATAAAATGGATATTTGGAAGCTTCTAATAAAACCCTCAACAAAATGTTAACCAAATTATTAAGTGCTTCATGTCGATATTGGCACTTATACATCCCATTCGCTTTATGGTCCTATCATACTAGAATTTAAACCTTTATGGATGCTACCCCTTTCTCTTTCATCTTTAGAGTAGAGGTAGTCCTACCTCTTGAATTACATATTCCTTTTCTTCAAATATCTTTGCATGATATCATTTATGAAAGTGATTATTGTCAAGAATGCCTCATGCATATTGAACTCCTTGATGAACATCACCTCATGACACTTAATCATCTTTGTATCTATCAATAAAAAATCAAGCATGCATATAAAAAACACTTAAAATAGAAATAATTAATATTAGAGACCTTGTCCTTAATGAAAACCAACATGTCACTAATATGGAGAAAAGAAAAAAAGGCAAGTTTGCTTTCAATTAGCTTGGATCCTATATCATAATTCATAAGTATGGATCGAGAGCTTATCATTTGTCTTTCCTAGAAGGAAAACCGAAAACTAAGCCTCATAATGCTTCATATTTTCATCCTTTCTATTTTTAAAACAATTATCAAACTCACCTTTGTGTCTAACTTAAGCTCATACTTTGGTTTATGAGATTTTCACTCTTCTTAGACTTTCAACCTATTCCTCTTGGGAACAATTGATTACAACATAGAACCATTTGATTATCCATCACAATTATAGCCTAATCCTAATCATGGATACCATGGCTCCACCCATGGCATGGTTCTCATGGATACTTTTCATCTCTACTCAGATGGAATCCCATGATCAATTGTCCTTCAAACCACTTTCCCTCATCTACCATTATTGACCTCTTGTGCTAAAAGTCTTACCTCCATAAAGGTAGACATATAAGCCTAAATAAACTTGTCCATGTATTAAAATATTACTTAAAATCAAACTAGGATACCAAAATATCACTTGGTCCATTTCTCTTACATTATAGACTACTCCCTTGAAGGATGATTGCCTAAAAACTACAAAATTGCTTAATAGATGGACTTCTCCCTTGCAGGACAACTAAAACAAATCTAAACTTAAACCACTCCTTGTAAGGATGGCTAAATTTTTTTTGTCAAAGCAATCATTTTAAGCTTCTTTCATTGATCAACTTCACCCCTTTTATCAAAAACAACAAAAAACAAAAAAGGGGGGGCCTATATCAAAATCAAAGAAAGTTGTCCCAAAAGGGTCACAATTAGCTCTTTCATATATATTTAATGGACTTCCCACATTTATTATTCTACACTTTGTATTTAGACATGGACTTGTCTATTACAGTTCTTAGGTCACCTATATAAGGGGAAAACTAACATCAGGTTACCATATCACCCATTTCCCATTCAACCATCACCTACCTTCCCCTTTATACCTTCTCAAGATCAAGGGACTTTGAGCGTACTTGACACCAAGTGATCCTGATACCTTCTTTTCGATCAAAGCATGGTCATGTGAAGCATTCAAAATGATCATTTTCATTAAGCCAATCTAACTTCATTTTTATTAGGTCCTTACCAATGAACACATCATACCTTTCTTACCTTCTCATTATCAATTCATGAAGACATGTGTCTCATAATTATTTTACCTTTTTCCAACATTTAGTTTGTCACCTATACCAACTTTATGTGTCTTCATTGCATCCTGATATTACATGTCCTATCCAAACATTTAAAACACCATTTTCATCACAACACTATAAACTATATCCCATATATGCCCTTAAACATCCAACATATCATAAACCACATCGTCAAAATAAACAATCAAAACTATCCTATCTATCATCATATATAAATACATCATCCCACATATATACACAAAAAATCACATCAAAATATCAATATATCAAATTCAAACATTTACTCATACAATGCATTTTAATTCCTTCATCTCATCATCCATAATCTCTACCTATCAAAACATCATACCTATCTAAACATAAGACAAAGCCTATTGTCTATTTCACATATCCTCATATATACACATCTTGTATCATAAATCATGGGGAAAAAACACATTGTACACATTCATAGATATCAAAATAAACAACCTAATAGTAAACCACATATCCATAATCCTATCCTCACAATCATATCATGTCAACAAAACACATAAACCATGCCATCATGCCATTTACCATATACATTATAAGCAAACCACATTATGACCATGAAATAACCATGTCATATCTATAAACTATGTCCTCAATCTCTGTACCATCAACATTTATACATTAAATAATCTATCAAAAAAATGAAGTCACCATGATCATATACACATAAAATCATCTATCTAACATCATAAATCTGATTGTGAATAAATTCATTTTATGTCCAAATTCAAAATCCATCTTTGATATGAAACTTAGAGTTAGAGGGTGTTTTAGGTAGGGAATGGGTGTTTTATTTGGGGATATGATGTATTATGATAATGGATAGGATGGATGGACTTATGATTAGGATGTTTTGATGATGTTTTTATAAGGGATGACATGAGATTAGGTATGTATGATTGTAGATATGTGATAATTTATTTGATTATGTTATGAGTGATGTTGCTCATAGATGTATATGCTTTGTTCATTAGATATTATATATCTAATGAACAAAGCATATACATCTATGAGCAACATCACTCATAACATAATCAAATAAATTATCACATATCTACAATCATACATACCTAATCTCATGTCATCCCTTATAAAAACATCATCAAAACATCCTAATCATAAGTCCATCCATCCTATCCATTATCATAATACATCATATCCCCAAATAAAACACCCATTCCCTACCTAAAACACCCTCTAACTCTAAGTTTCATCCACATGTTCACCTAATTACATAAACCCTAATACCTAGGGCATCATTTTCCTAAACCCATGTTAAACCCTCTTTTCTCATTTCTACCTAATCAATATAACTTTCAAAAAACATAATTAAACTAACTATTGAATTTAAAACTCCACCTACCTCATTCCATAATTGATGGTGTGGTTCAAGTCCTCACACCATCATCTGGATATGTCCTCATCCACCCTCCATCAAATCCACACTCAATCATGACTCGATCACTCAATCTCCCAATCACAACACTCCACCTCAACAATCTCCAACATAAATGAAAAATTACACAAATTACCCAGAGCGCTAATGACACAAGTCAAAATGGTAAAAATAAATTCATATTTTAATTTTATCTTCTTGAATTTTTAGGGTTTTCCCTAATCATCAATGGTCAAGGTGACCATTGATGGTTGACCTTGTGGAAAACCCTAATCATCAATAGTTAGGGTCCCACATTATTTTTTTTAAACTTTTAGCACCCCACCTAGGTGATACCCTTTTGGGAGATTACCTTATCTCCCCCAAACCAACTACTTAACCTTTCAAAGATTACCCTTCTCTGACCAACCCATTTGACCATGTCCACCTTGATGTTTTTCATTTTGACCCAAACTATTTGCATATTTAATGACAACCTTGCCTTGATCATTTTGACCACACCAACCAACCTTGCCAAGTTGAAATTTTAACCTTCGCACTACCTCATACATGATCAGACCACTTGTGTTATTTCATGAGAGCACTTCCTACCCTAAATACCTACTAACAAAATTTATTTTATCTAGGTACCTTGATAGGCATAGCCCAATCAACGATGACCAATGCTATGGACCAGTTCCCTTGTCATATGTCTCCCTAGACCCCAACCTTATTTTTATCAACATTGGGAACTTTAGTCTATATGTGATATTGATTATCATCATTAGTCATATTTTGTGTGTATGCTTGAATTTAAAATGCCCAACCCATTTTGTGTCACCCATATTGTGAACACTCATCTACCATTTATCAAACCCTGACTCAATTTCGCTTTTCCTCCATCAGATCCCAATTTGAGGGGGAATACCTCCTCCCATACTCAAGGCAATTAGACCATGACCAACAATATTTTCATTTTTATTTTGTATCTTGTTAATCCAAAGTCACATAAAAAAAGGGGCAAGATGTAGACACTCAAAAACTACATAGTTTTAGATGTCAAAATGCCTGGAACCCCTACCCAAACTTGAAGCTAGTTGACCACCTAGTTAACTTAGCTTGCTTATTAATTTACTAACTTAACTTTCTAATTTACCTCTCTTTTAAAAAAAAATCATCTAGACCTTTGACCTCTAATGGTCAACCTAACCATCAATGGTCAGGTCTCCAAGCCCACTTTAAATCATTACCAATTGTATGGGATAAACATGACACATTTAACAACTTCCATTTTATGATGTAAAACAACTTTAAAGCATCATAATTAGAAACTTTCTCCACTACCTAATTAGTAACTTCCTTATACACATTTAGTAACTTCATCCTATAGAAGGAGAAAAGTAGAAGAAGAAAGGGATATAGAGATCCAAAATTGATCAATATACATCCAAGCTATCTTGTATACAGGTATCCAGTATCCCTTCAACAAGCAAGTAGCATTAATAGAGACCCAAACCTCTATCAATATCACTTTTGAAGGCCAAAGTACTGTCACTTTGGTGAAATTCCTTCAACCTTCCACCATTAATTTATAGGTATCTCTTGCTTGTTTTCTTTGATTTATATCCCATTTCTAACCTCCCTACCCTATCAAACCCATCAATATCTTATTTTCCATTCCATTGATCCATAACAGACCTCTATTTGCCCAATCACCCAATCTAAAATACTTTTTTTGATCATTTCTAGAATCACATAGGTAATTATTAATGATTAGCTCAATCACTGATGGTCACCCAACCACCGATAGTTATCCCAAACATTGACAATTCACCCAACCATCGATGATCACTATGGTAAAAAATAAAGCAAGTTATTTTCACCCCATTGACCTCAACCAAACCTTGTTTTATATGTTCCTACTTGTTCATATAGAATTTTTTTATTTTTTAAACCTAGCCCCAACTATCTTAGCTTGATTATTGACCCACTTTTGATATATTTAGTGTTTTTATTTAACAAGCAATTTACTTTCATCTCATCGTACATGCAGTTACTTTCTAGTTATTGAATGCATGCATTCTTTATTTTCATTTATATCAACTTAATTATTATAAATAGTGATTGATAACCTTATAACAAGTGTATGCTTCTTAGATATAGCTCATACTAAGCAGTCCACTCAACAATCCATATATCAACCCCCTTTTATAGTGTCTTTCTTATCTATAGGTTATTCCTTCCAAGCTAAAGAGGAGTTATTACCATCATCTGGATCATGTGTACACTTTTACCAAGTATTCTTCTACATAATTTATTACTAGTTTCATTACTTGCTTCCAAATTAAGAAATAAGCAAAAATTAACTAAAATAGATATCTAGCTATGTCAACACTGTAGATCAACCAAGCCTCCTTCAAGCATACTAGAATAGGCACATTGCACACTTTGTCATTATAACTTAGACTATCAATGCACTTCATCAACTCAATAAGACACCTCCATGACATCATAATGATAAATCTCAAATAGATAATAGGTGTTATAACCCTCTTCAAATAATAACATGACCCTCTTTTCCAATATCACACAACTTTATTGATCTTTTGTGTTGCACTAATGACCCCATGTAGGTGAAGCTATGAAATTCTAGGTAGACCTTCATTTTATTTTGGGAAGCCTATGCCTATATGACTGATACTTATATCATTGTTTGTTTTGTGCTTTGAATGATTTAACTATGAAATCTTAAGCCCCCATAATTTTTAAGGTTTTGAGGAACACAAGTGGAAGAAGAAAGGTGTTAGTAGGGTAGTTAGGTGAGACTTCAATACCCCATGTGTTGAGCACTTCATAAATAATAATACCTTGAAAGGGGATTAAACCCAATGTAGTTATCTCAATATAAGTGCTGGTGAAAGTGATAATGATGCTAGTATGCCTGAGTATAAATACCAATTTGAATGTTTTGAGTATGAATTGAGACTGGAAACCTAATTAAAATTTAGCTCTAGGATACTATAGATGGATGCATATAGAACTAGGGGTAAATAGGGATCAATAACCTTAGTTTATATAATTTTTTTTTTTTTTTTCATGAGAGTTTCCATCTAAGGGATAAATGAATTAGAGTGGTCTTTATATAGTGTTTTAATGCTTGTTGAGACATGAAATGAGTCTAGGCTGACTCTAAGATGATTTGGGGAGTAGAAACATAATCATTAGGGTAAAAGGAAGCTAAGGGTCAATAAATTTAACCCATTTACCAATAACACATTTTGTTATTATTTGGGTGGTTGGAACATGTGAAAAAGGATCGAGGATGCTTAGGTGATGGTTGAATGTGACTCTTGGTATATCTAGGCATGGGATAGACATGCATAGACGTTAAAAAAGGATCAAAATAAATCCTAAGATAGGTCTAGGGCTAAGCTAAGGATAGGGTGATCTCAAGTGACACTCATTGCATTAAATGAAATTTTAGATGACTACATTTTCCACCCCTTTATTCTACAAATGTAACAAAGTGAAATGACTAGGATAAAGGAAAGAGAAACATACCTAGACTTACCTATGAGGCAAAGCCTATGAATGTGGGTCTGAGTCTACAAATTATACTCTATTATGTGCCCTATAAATGAAACATATATGAATTAGTTTTTAATAAATATCAAAAACAAGGACAAAATTGAGTAAAGAGATGAGAGAGAGAAGAAAGGAGCAAATACACCTCACTGGGTATGTGAACCAATGTTAAAACCTAGTGAAATACTATGTATGTGTAGATGATGATAAAATGGTGAATAGTTTGGACTAGGCTAATAGATTTCCCAATCCCCATGTGTAGGTAACTCATGAACTCAATTTGGCATTGAATTCACATTTTTCATCCATGTTCGATGGATCATAATCTATGAATAACTTGGATTGGACTTATAACTTATCCAACCCTCTTATATGGATGGCTCAAGAACTCAAGTAGGATATGACTCTGCATGTACAGTATATGAATATAAAACTAAAACTACAAAATTATATAAGATGGATTTGGGCCACTCAAGAATTTTGAAATGTAAAATGGCTCAGGGGATCATTAGGAATGTTAAAATGTAAAATAACTCTAGGTCACTCAAGATTACCAACCACTACAAATGGAATAAAGCATTAATCTAGTGTAATCTTGGTGAAAATTAGTGCATATCATGTTTGGAGTATATAATTTGGATAATGACCTAGGGTTTTCATTCCATCTAAGAAAATTTATGTGAAATATAGCATATGAAAATAAAGTGCCATGTACATGCCCCCAATTTTGATATTTGTGTAAATGGATTTTGGATTGAGTTATAGTAAATTATGTCTATACATATTTGAAACTAAAATAAGAGTGATCAAGTCATGAATGATGCCTCCAATATAAATAAACATGTGTAATTTTGTGTAAAATTAAGTATATATTAAGCATATCTAATAATTTTTTACTGAGACTATGAAAATATGAACTGTACCTAATTTACCTTTCTAAAAATTTTGTAATTTTCTATTTTTGAGGATACTAGTCATTAGCATGGTGAGTGGACTATATCTTATTATGCTACTAGAATTGTAATGCACTTTTGTCAAAAACTACCATTTTTGGGAAAAACTAAGATTGATATGTTTGTGACTCTATTCTACTATATTTTCCCTAGTCTAGGCTCTATAATCTGTGTCTGCATGTTGAAAATTGTGTTTTGAGTGCACTATGATGGCATGATATCTATGACAAACCCTTATGGATTCCCCCTTTATGAGGGGAGTTTTTGAACCTCTACAATAAATTTACTTAAAATAAAATCTATTCATCATGTGTGTTATAATGAAAATATATGATATCTATGTGATAAACCAATATAATGTGTAAATATGAGATCAGAATGTAAAAGAGATGGAGCAGAAGTTGGTAATGTAAAATGTATATTATATATAGCATTCATAATGTTGTCAATATAGATATAAAAATCTAATTATTTATATCAATATAAATTCTGAATCTAATATGAGTAAACTATTTAGGGGGATGGGGATGTTGTCCATAAAGACACCTAAGGAGAAAGGGGAGATGCATGAAGTCTCTCATGGCATTATAAACCAGATATAAAAGAAACAAGTAAGAGACAAGTGTCATGTCCATGAATCATACATACAAACACATGAGGCATGAAAATTAGGCCAAGGGGACATAATACAAAGTAAATGGCCACATGTCACTAAGTTTGATAAAATGCACACATACAAAGACATGTTCAAATTTATGCATACACAAAAGAGGACATAAGTTAGTTGAGTTATGTTCCTATTTTTTCAATTGATGAATTGATGTTTTAATTTATTTCAAATGTTTTTAAGTGTCATTGATGTTCTATAAGTGAGCTTGTGAAGAGACATGGTGAATATTCATGATGGCTCAATCATGGTCTAGTATATTCTTGAGTTCTGCATAAGATCTTGGCACTATGTTGTGATGTAACAATATTTTGAGAAGATGTGTGGTAGTATTTTATCATGATATAAAGTATATTTATCTTTTTAATGAGTCTTATAATGAATCTATAGTGGTAGGAAGGTCTCAAATAGGCATGGTACCTAGTAGGTCTATGTGAATAGACTAGTCCTTGAGCATGAATATGAGATGTAAAGGAATGATGGTGGTGATATAGATATGTTTGAGATTTAAGGTGTTTAATTAATTATATCATGTAAAAAATGTGTTGAGTTAGTCACATGAATCTCAGAGTGAGACAAAGGGGTATGCTCTTCATTAGTGGTCTTCTCATAGGCCTTGTCTTAAGACCCTAGGTGGCATGATAAGGCTTCATGATCAGATTTGGAGGATTTTGAGCTTGTTTGAGCATGTTATTGGGGTGTATGACATTGGTATGAAGTTTTGAGATTAATTCAATAACTTTCAAGGTATATTCAAGGTCTAAAGTGTGATTGGTAGCCCAAGACCTAATGTGCAAAGAGACCTAGTGTGGTCTAATGAGGACTCAAAGTTAGTTTTAAAAGTGATAGAGATAATTTGAGTTTTTAGATAGGTTTAATAGGTTTTTTAAAGATTTATCATGAAGTTTCAGGTCTTAATTTAAAATAAAAATCATAAAAAGTGAAGTTAAGGTCTCCCAGTGCTAGAATTAGGAGTTACAGACCTAAGAGGGATGTTTTTATGTTTTTTGACACATGTTACTATTTATGGGAAGATTATATCTTGGGGAGAGATGTAAAAGTGTCTTATAAATTTTTTCCAAGCATTAGGAGTTGGTTTTAGTGGCAAAGTTTTATGAACAAACATTAAGAATGGAAACTGGTCTAAACCCCTACTAAAACCCTCATAGTGACTTGATATGGAAGATCTTGTTGGAAATGGATCATAATAGACTATATGACATATTTTTATGTTTATATCAGGTATAAGACTCTCCCAAGTACATCCAATTGGCATTATTATTTCAAATGAGGGAGTGGAAGATATAGGAAAACCCTTATTTCTCAAAAATTTGGTATAGTAGGTAGGGTTGATTGAGTCAAAGTTGCACAATAGATGGAGTTTTAAACTTGTGACATGTAATTAATGTTCATGGTGGTTTATAATCAAGTTAAAAATAAAAAATAGGCTAATCTGGTCATTAAAAATGACCTATTGCTAAAAAGACCTAGTGAGAAAACTATACAAAAGTGAGAATGAGATTAAGATTGAGTTGTCATGGATTAGGAATGGATAAAATTACATGGGTTTTATTTTAAATACCTATAACAAATTTATATATTTTTATATGTTTTGGAGGTCAAATAAAATGTTTAAAATATTATTCATAAAATGACCTGTCTAGTGAAGATGAGACAATGAAGGTGTAAGGTTTAGAGATTGGTCTATATATTACATATTTGTCATTAAAATTGTGTGTGTGTGTGTGTGTGTGTGTGTGTGTGTTCAAATATTTTATAAATATATATAAGTATCATATTCATTCATCATTATTTCCTATAAGTGTCTACATAGGTGTTGTAATGCATAATCATCATGACTAGTCCACAAGGCAAAATAACAATTTTGAGTATGCAAGATGGAGTGAAGAGTTTAAGACTTTATGATAGGATTAAATGTATATATTTCATATATTGATGTTTTTAAAGATATATATGATCTATAATTTCTTAATATAATTTTTATATTCACTTTAATAGGTTATAATATGAAATTCAAAAATGGTTTATCTAACTATGTATGCACTGTGAAAGAGAAAGTTAAGATATTGATCTATAAAACCAATGGTTGACACTAGAACCATTGATATATATTTTTTATGATGATATATATTTCATATAAAATATATTAATGTGAATTAGAAGTGTTTGAACTATCATTAAAAGAGCTAAAGATAACACTTAACGTGACTATTTTGATAGGCTTATTGGCAGTGCTATGTAGTCATCTTGAAGAGATGAGTTTGAGGATATTTACACAGATTTGAAGAATAAAACTCATACGAATTTTTTATATAAGTCTCTAAGTTTCATGATAATTAATTTATAGTTAGGTTTTTCCCCTTGTCAAGTGTGGAGAGTTAATTGTTTATGATTGGGTTTTGAAGCCTGTGTGTAGTTATGAGTAAGCCTTTTTTAGGAGTGTTCTTGAGGCATTTTGGCCTATGTGGTGAATAATAAATGACTTAGTGATGACTCTAATTTCATAAATTATATATTAATGTGAATTATTTATCATTTTATTTGTAAAATTGTATTGTATGCTTTAGTTATATGGATAGACTTTTTATGTGTGTGTAAACCTAATGGCAAGTACGCCTAATGGTGTGGTTCAAGGATTAATATAAGATAAAAGGTGGTATGGACCTATATGAATGATATAATTGGTATATTTAAGGTATATTTGATATGTTTCACTCATTGGTATATTCTCAATATGTTTAAAGATGGTCCAAGTGTAACATGTGGTTGAGAAGACCTAATGCATTAGGTCTCTATGTAGGCCTAATAAGAGATTAATGTCTAAATGAGCTTGGAAAACCTATGTGGTGAGTATTTTTATTATGAATTTTTTTATTTAACTATTCTAATGGTGATACATGTATGTAAATGTGTTTATTTACCAAGGTGGGTGAGAGCAAGAGTCATACAAGGCATAATAGGCCTATTTGGGCTAGTTAAGGAGATGTAGAGTACAAGAGAATAAAAGATAACCTTGAGGAGAAGAAGTGGGTCTTTATGACCATAATAAGAGGTGAAATAAACTATGATTAACATATAATATAACTTATGCATTTGGATGACAAGTTCAGTTGACCTAATGAGCCTAGTAAGAGGCATATTAAGTGAGTAAGCCTAGAAGGTTGTTTGAGAGGGGTAGAACGTTTAGAAGATCTAAAAAAATTGATTTCATATTTAGAGAATATCAAGGTGTGTTATGTGTGTATGAAAATTATTTTAATTTAGATAAAGAAGATATATATTTGAATAAGAGGTTACCATTTGTTGGCTGAGCAACAAGGTATCTTGAGGTGATCAAGTTTATCTTGGTTGAGTTGGTGCTTAGTCAAGAAGTGGGAGCTACCTTTCAATTTGGAGCTTGAATACATGTCCTTAAAGTGTCTAGGTTGGTGCCATGTCACTTACATGGGTTTTAACCTCCTTTAAATTTAGAGTTTGTGAAAGGACTAGTTGAGTTGGTACTGAGTAGTGAGGGGTTGGTGTTCTTTATGGGGTTGGTGCCTCACTAAATATTGATCCATTATTTATATGATAGTAATCCAAGTGGTATTTTATTGATTTTTATCCCCCATGAGGGTTTTACACATATATCTTGTGTTCATGTGTTGATATCTTGCTTTTTGTCTATGTGATTGCTTCTCTATGCATTATTTGATCATCATATTGGTTTGAAAGGTTAGTGAATGAAGTATTGGTTTGAAAGAAATTTTGTACACTAATTCACCCCCCTCTCAGTGGTTGTTCTTAAAAAAATATGTGTTAGATCAAGTCTTTTGAATGAGGCTTGACAACTTGAAAGTGATCCTAAAATCACAAGATGGTTAAGCTTGTGAAGGTGAGTTACCAAATCAATTTATTTATCAGCTTATGGAAGAAGAAATCTTGGTGGATGCTTATTGAGTCTTGGAATATGTTTCATGACAAGAAGGTGTTTGCATAAGTCTCAATATAAAAAGAGATAATTTGAATATAACTTAATCAATGAGGTCTTCAAGAGGTTTGTATATCTACAAGAGTGCTTGGGGAGCAAGTCAAGATGCATAAGCAAGTATAAAGGTGATGAAATATTTGTATATGAGCTTTGGTAATGGTGAAAAGAGTGTTTTCAAGTCTTTGAGGTGAGATAGGGTTCTATGAGGGTGACCTAGATGATTTGGTGAGATTATAGTATTTCAAATGATCTTTTGGAGTGAGCAAAATTCACTATCTTGGCTAAGAGGAACTAGACCATCATTGGACGTCATGGAAGTATGGTCAAGTCAAAATGTTTGTGTATTTATTGTGTGTACTTGAAAATTCAAACTTGGTCAAAGGGATATATGGATATGTTTTTCTTAGTGTCAATATACTTCCCTACAAGTTTGGTGTCTTGAAATATTTTGAAGCTCAAGTTTTAAAGCTTCAAATTTTATCGTATATGTTATGACGTGCCAGAAGTCAATTTTTTGCTTCAAGGAATAGTCATTGATCATTCAAAAATATAACCATTGGGGTTTAAATTCAATTGACTGTGCATGAACTTGAGAGCATTTTTTTTCCTATAGAATCCATGGAAAAGGTCAAAACTTATTGGTTTAAAAGTCAAAATTGAAGTAAACTTAATGTAGATTATCCTCAAAATGATTTGGAGATTTGGACATTTGTATAGGTACATTTATTGCAAATCAAAGTCAAAATTTGTTGACTATGTTATTGATAAGAGAACCCAGGAGGAATAAATTAGATTTATAACCTCTCTATTGGTATTGAATTGGTGTTATTAGCATGGGATGATGTTGTTATCTCATTATTGTCTTGTTCCATGCATTAAATAAGTTTTGAAAGTGTGCCTTGTGTAAGCAAATCTCAATGAAAGAGGATTGTACTTAATATCTATGTTTTTGTAAGATATTGAGTGAATTTTTGAATGGTTTGGATATATTGGTTACTTTGGATGTATGATCTAAGTGATTGAATATGTTATTAAGGTTTTTAATCTCTTGTTAAGTGTTTTTAAATTATCAGATTGATCCTAGTTGTGAAGGTCTAACTCAAAAGATAGAGATATGAGGGTTTCTAGTCTTCATGCGACTATAAACCCTAAGGTGTGTTTTCATAAGGTAAATAACTATATTATGGCCTATTAATATTATTGAATAATATATGTAATTAGTGCAATGTTTCTTTAAGAATATATCATGATTGTAATGAATGTGTGAGCTCAAGGTGTTGTCTAAGTAGCAAATATAGAACAAGTAATGTGAGAGTTGAATGATTGGTCCATAAGACCAATGTATTTCAAGGTAAGTGTTGTTTGTCCTAAAGTTTCAAGGTATAAATTTTATCTAATATTGTAATGGAATGTTGTATGTGTTTTTTGAGTATTCTTAGAAGGTCTATTGGTGATCATGTTGTTATAGCATTCCAAGAAGTTTGTAAACTTGATGAAGATTGTTGTAGTATCTCTTGAAGGTTGTGTTGTGATTGTATTATTCCATTGATATAAAATATGACCTCATAATGTCATATATTAAAAATTATGACATGTTTTAGATTCCATAAACAAGATTTAGTGATATGAGAATGAAAAAAAATTAAAGTTTCTTAACAAGGTCATGATAGTGTTTGTTAAAATCGATCCATTGAGTCATTCTGAAGAGTATCATGTAGAGATAAGTGGTCTAAGAGATTGATTATGACCTTAGAGTCATGTATCATGGGATTAATCATTTTTTTTACATATTTTTTGTGCCTTGAAGGAAATAATTCTTATCAGATGTCTGACAGAGACTAGGTGTTTTCATAGACCTAGTGTGACAGTATGTTAACCGAGAAGGTGCCTTGTAGTGATTTGATCCATGATGGCTTTGATGATTGAAGTGAATTTATATTCATTAAAGGTATGATATTCTTGTGAAATATGTTATAAATAGTTAGTTTGTGGTTTTAAATGACATGATCTAGGTGGAGCATGGAGTTAGGGGGAGCTAACTTGGGTCTCTTGAGAAGATTGAAAAGAAGTAGGTTTAGAAAAAGGGGAGATTACTTGTTATATGAATGGTCAAGTCCAAGGATCAGTGTAATATGTATTTATGACCTTGTGAGATTGTATATGACCCTTTTCCATTAATTTCAAAAGGGGAGAAAGACTTGATTGGGAGAAAGTCCAACTTGGAGAGATGAGATTGATCTACTTTGTTAGAGTGTTTTCCATCAATGAAAAAGGGGGAGGTTTTCGAGGTATGTTACTATTTTTTTACTTGATTTATTTATGTTAAAGTTTTGTGAGTTCCATTGATGTTTAAGAAGTGATCTTGTGAAGAGACATGGTAGGCATTCATGATGGCTCAAGCATGGTCTAGTATATTCTTGAATTTTGCATAAGATCTTAGCACTATATTGTGAAGTAAAAATATTGTGATAAGATGTGTGGTAGTATTTGAGAATGATATAAAGGATTTTTAACATGTTAATTAGTATTATAATGCATCTATAATGGTAGGAAGGTCTCAAATAGGTATGGTACCTAATAGGTCTATGTGAATAGACTAATCATTGAGCATGAATATGGCTTGTAAAGGCATGCTGGTGGTGATATAGATATGCTTGATATTTAAGTGTGTAATTAATTATATAATGTTAGTAAGGTTTTTAGTTAGTCACATGACCCTCTGATTGAAATAAAGGGGTATGTTCTTCATTATTGGTCTTCTCGTAGACCTTGTCTTAAGACCTTAGGTGGAATGATAATGCTTCATGATAAAGTTTGGACACTTGTGAGCTTGTGTGATCATGGTATGAGGGTTTATGAAAATTTTATGAAGTTTTTATAGTATTTCAAGAAGTTTCAAGGTATATTCAAGGTCTAAAATGTGATTGGTAGTTCAAGACCTAATATGCAAAGAGACCTAGTGTGGTCTAATTAGGATTTAAAGTCAATTTTCAAGGTGATAGAGATCATTTGAGTTTTAATAGAGGTTTAATAGGTTTTTTCAATATTTATCATGAATTTTTACATCTTGAGTTGAAATAAAAATCACAAAAAGTGAAGTTAAGGTCTCTCAAATGCTAGAATAAAGAGTTGCAGACCCGAGAAGGATTTTTTGATGCTTATTGACATGTGTGACTATTGCATGGTAATTTGAGATCTTGGGGATATATTTAAAATGGTCCTAAAAATGTTTTAAAATCATTAGGAGTTGGTTTTAGGGGCATATCTTTATGGACAAATGTTAATAATGGAAATTAGTCTAAAACCCTACTAAAACCCTCATAACGACCCAATATGGAAGATCTTGTTATAAATGGATAAAAATGGATTTTATGACATATTTTTCTGTTTTTAATAGGTATATTACTCTACCAAGGACATCTATGTGGCATTGGTCTATCATATGAGTGATTGGAAGCTATAGAAAAACCCTTGTTTCTCAAAAATTTGGTATAGAAGGAAGGGTTGACTAAGTCAAAGTTATAAAATAGATGGAGGTTTAATATTATGAATTATAATTAATTTTAATTTTGGATTATAATAAATTTATATATCTCAAATAGGATAAACTGGTCATGAAAGATGACCTATCGCTAAAAAGACCTAGTGAGAAAGACAGTGAGAAAACTAGGCAGAAGTGAGAATGAGATTAGGGTTGAGTTACCATGGATTAAGAATGTATCAAATTAAATGGATTTTTAAGAAATATAACACATTTAAATATTGGTTAAATTTTTTTTAGGTCAATGAAAATGTTGAAAATATTGTTCACAAAATGACCTGTCTAGTGAAGATGAGACAATGAATGTGTAACGTTCAAAGATTGGTCTATATATTCCATATTTTCCATTAGACATATATATAATTATGTTTTTATATGTTATAAATATATAAAAAAATCATATTCATGCATAAATATTTCCTATAAGTGTCTACATAAGTGTTAAAATGTATAATCATCATGACTAGTCCACAAGGCAGAATGACAGTTCTGGGTATGCAAGATGGAGTGAAGAGTTTGAGAATCTATGACATGATTCAATGCATCTATTGAATATATTTATGTTTTTTAGGATATATATGACTTATAATTTCTTAATATAAGATTGAGATTCACTTTAATAGGTTTTAATATGAAAGCCAAAATGGCTTATCTAGATGTGTATGTACTATGAAAGATAGAGTTAAGAAATTGATCTGTAAGACCAATGGTTGACAATAGAAACATTGATATATATATTTGAGGATGATATATAAGAAATATATCAACTATCAATGTGAATTATAAGTGTTTGAAGTATCATTATAATATATAAAGACAACACTTATCATGACTATGTTGACAAGCTTATTAGTAGTTTTGTGTAATCATCTTGAAGAGATGAGTTTGAGGTGATTTAGATAGAGTTTAAGAATTAAATGAATATGAATATATTATAAAATTATTTTAGGTTCATGATAATTAATTTATATTTAGGGTTTTTTTAGGAATATAGAATGTAGAGAAATAATAATAAAATAAAGATAGAATTAAAATTCAAAAAACACAATAGAATAGAGACAGATTTAACATGGTTCACCCAGTACATGATACGTCCACATAGAAACTGCTAGTCCTTCTTGTTATTTAGTCCAAAAAAATGAAGGGAAAAAACTTTCAATACATCCACTATAATATCCTCTTCACTCTCACCCTTTTCCACCTGATTACAATGCCCTCATATCAAAGGAGGGTTACAAATTAGGGGAAAATGCACTAACTTAATGTCTACCATTAGATATAAAACCTAATAGTAAATGGTCTAGGTTAAATATGAAATTAAAATATTTTATAATGCATTTTTCATAAAAAAATTTATTCAATGGTGTTGCCCCCGAACCCCCACAAAGGGGGGCTCTAAAATAGGTCACCATCCCTGGACCCCCATGGAAACCCTAGTGGGGGCCATTACCCCCCCCACACCCCATAGTTGGGAACTAGGAATTAAAATAAGATCAGGCTCCACCATCCAATAGGTTTGCTCCTTTTCAAGTGTGGAGTTTCAATTGTTTATGATTGGGTTTTGCATCTTGTGTGTAATTCTGAGTAAGCCTTTTTTAGGAGTGTTATTGAGGCCTTTTTCCTATGTGGTGAAGATTAAATGAATTGGTGATGACCCTACTATCATAAAGGATATATTCATGTTACTTTTTATTGGGTTATTTGTCAAAGTTGACTGTATGCTTCAATTATATGGATGAATTTTTTTTGTGTGTGTAGACCTAATGGAAATTAGGCCTAATGACATGGTTCAAGAAGTAATAAAAGCTAAAAGGTGGTATGGACCTATATAAATGATATTAAGCATCTATTTAAGGTATATGTGATGTGTTTCATGTGTTTGTGGAGGCTCAATATGTTCTAAGATGGTCCAAGTGTAATGTGTGGTTGAGAAGACCTAAGGAATTAGGTCTCTAAGTAGGCCTAAGAAGATATTAAGGTCTAAATGAGCTTGGTCAACCTATGTGGTGAGTATTTTTATTATTAAATGTGTGTATTTACGTATTCCAAGGGTTCTAGAAAGGTGTTTGGTTGACCAAGGTGTTGACACTTTGGATTGCACCCTTGACAAAAGTCTGAGCTTCTATATTCCATGTGGCACAATGGAGACTCCCCTCTTGCTGTGGGTCTAGAAAAACTAAGGGGAGAATATCTAGATAAGGGCTAGCTCCCTTTGATGCATCTCTGAGGTCCTAGATTTTCTACTACTAACAATGGGGGGGGAAGAGATAAGGATTACTAAAAATAAAACCTAGATTAATATGTTGATGCACCAAAGAGTTTGATCTAATCAGCTTTGACATACACTTTACACCAAGAACAAGCTGATATACACTTCATTTGATATGAGAAACTCTTCTGCATCAATGAGCTAGGGATCCTCTGGAGATACAGGGAGGAAGAACTATTAGAGGTGTTTTAAGACACACTATGGTATCCTCTTCACATGCGCCTATACTCTATTGTGGACACTTCTGGCTGACCTACAAGAGAAGAAATCACAATACAATAGAAATGCTAGAATCATTCTATGAAAGCATAAAATAAAATGACTTAACACAAGACAAAACCATAGACATGCAAAAGTGTAAACTCAACGTGGAGGTAAAAATGCTATGTATTGATTCAAGGTAAAATCTTGTAGGGCTTCAGCATACAAGCTGAGAGATAGCTTCTTCTCAAAATGAGATTTTACAATATATATATAGAGAGAAGAAGTAATGGTGCCCTTTTACAAGTGGCCCATGTGTGTTGAGAGCATTGGGAAGAGGAAGCCACTAAAAGAGAATGTTGTGTCAACTCCATTTTTGACTTTAGGTGTTTAAAATATATTAAACATCATGTGTGAAAACATGGGCCATGCCATTTGTCTAAAAAAATACCCCTTCTTCAAGACATTCATGTGGTTGTCTGACCATTAATGTAAAATGAGGAAAAATAGGTCACATTGTTCACTATTTGTGCTCCTTGATGACCACTTGGCAGAGATTGTTTCAACTGCTAGAATAACTCCTTATGCTGACACCTTCTTTTACCACTTGGACTATTTTATCTATTTATATGCTTGGCTCTTTGGGCTCCTTTCTTGGTGGGTCAATGAATTTACTCTTGATTCTTGTCTTTTTATAGCTTTGTCTTTTCCTAGTTTTGTCTTTTGTCATCTCTTAGCTCTTTCTAGCAATCTGAGCCGCTTAGGTCTATCTTCTATCAATCCTTCACTGGTTCCTTAGGCTCTTTTCTCAGCGGGCTCTTCCTTTTGGCCCTAAGGCCTTTGAATTCCTTTAGGTTCATGCTCAAGCATTTAAAGATCAATGGCTACTTCATTGTTGTAAAGTTGATGTTCACACTCCCATCACCATTTGAAAGCCAACGACTATTTTATTGCCCTGAATTTGACATCTACGGGGACATCACTAGATGTTTGAACCTGAACGGCTAGTTTGCTATGCTATATTTTGACATCTTTGGTCCCATCACCCCTTGGTCAATTCCTTTGGCCTTGTCCTTTTTTCTGGGCCTTTATCTTTTAACCCTCCTGAAGGGAAGGTATCTCTTCGAGCTTTGAGAAAGGTCCCTTTCACGGTCACTGAGAGCCCCCTACAAGGATACATGCCCTTCGAGGTACTTCGGGTGGCCTTGGTCCTCAAATCCTTCAAACAAAATGTCTGAAGGAATTCCTTCAGACATTTTATCTGAAGGAAATGTTATCTTCAATGTTTGACTTTTGTTTTAGGTGAATTCTTTTAGGGAAAAAGTCTGAAGGAATTCCTTTGAAATTTTTGTTTGAAAGAATTTGCCTTGTTCATTTTATCGTGGGATTTTCTTCTGAAAAAATTCCTTGTTTGTTCTTTACCTTGTGAATTTATTTGAGAAAAATGTCTAAAATAATTCCTTTGGACTTTTGTTTGAAGAAATTCAACCTTTAATTTTTCTTCTATCTTTGCCTTGTCTTCTTCCGAAGGGAAAGTCCCTTTTGGGCCTTTTGACCAGCTACCCTTTGCAGGGGTAAATCAAGTCCAAAGTTACCCTTCATATCTTTTGCCATGGTCCACTTTGCTCATCACTTTCCCTCCATAAGGGCTGCTCAACCTTCTGAAGAAGCTTTGTAAAAAACCTTGCATTCTTTGAACTGGTTCATCTTTTTTCTGAAAGACTTGTCTAAGGCATTTGCACAAAGTGAAAAGCCCCATAATGAATCAAAACCTACAGGTATTTATATCCTTCAATGCTTTATAGAACAAGTCTTATTGAAAATAAAAAGGAGATTTTGTAGAAGGTGGGTACATGACTAGACTGAGGGTTCAGAATGGTAGGGAAGGAAGGAGACTAGTTTTGGCTTGCAGGGCCAAAATGGTCAAAAAAATGGTGATTCCTAGGGGAAGCATGCCTACTATGCTTAGAAACTAGTAGCCTCAAATTCCATTGGGCATGGAGTCAGAACATATCTTGAAAAGTTAGAAATAGCCCCGAGGGATCCAAGAATCAATCATGAAGCTTTTACCCTAAACACAAAGGAAAACACACACAAGACTAAAAAACACTACTTGTGAAAACAACACTTAGGGAAAATAGGGAAAGAAAAATTGAAAGAAAACTACTATGTATAGCTAACTAGGTATATTTTCATCCCTCCTAGATCAAAGGGAAAACTTCTTAAGTCTCCTTCATGGCAAGAAAACATATGGTGCTAGATAAGTGGCTGAATAGAATGGAGATCTAGTGACTTGTTCTTCTATCTTTCTACCTTGATTGGCTCATATCCAAATGAATTAGGGGAAAACATGCTTCCAACATATATGTACTCTTCTTATTATTAGAAGCTTGCCTCCTACTGGTTCTTCATGTTGGTGTGTTTTATCAAGAAATCAATGGTTGTTGGCTCATCACCATAAGCCCCTTGATATGCATAGCCCCTTTGACATGTGTCATGGTCTAACCTGTTCCCTCCTACCTCATTGAAGATGTTTTAAAACTCATCTTTTGCTTGATCATGGATTTCTTGAAGAAGGGTGACTATTTTGATGTCTAAAATGGAACCACAAACTGATTGCTCATCCCACAGAACATCACCTTCTTACTCAAGGCTCTCTTCTTCAAAGCTTTCCTCAAGATGAATAGGCCTCTCCTTTTCTTGCTCAAAGACCAAAGTCTCTATTTATTCAAAGACATCCTCTTGATCCACTTCCAACTCAGGTTCCATGGTATGGTCATTCTCCTCACCAAAGCAATAAAGAAGTTCATCAAACAAGGGAGGAGAGAGCTCACCATGCTTACTTTCCTCTTCATATTGCTGGAACATCTACATGTATGCATGACCTATTTCTTATCCATTGTTGATGATGTATTTAAAGGGAGAATCCATGATGATTTCATCTTCATTGTTGCTCATGATACCCTCTTGGATAGTTGCAAATTGGATCCTCTCTTGTTCACTTGCTTCCTAAAAAATAGGTTCCTCATTGAGAAGGGATGCAGTGGAAGGCTGATGGTTAAACTCATGTGGAAGAGGAGGAAATCCTTGAGCTAGAATTAAATGATTCTCTTCCTTCCATTTGGCCAGCACTTTATCTATATCAGATGTGGCTTTATAGATATCTTGAAGGAGTGTAGATGGGGTGTGTTTAGACATAGAATCTATTGTTTGGTCTAAACCATACATCACACCTTGGCTGAGGAAACTCATTCTAGATCCAACTCTGCAATTTGCCTAGATATATTCTCTTGGAAGAGCCTTTCTTGGGGATCATGAGGATTACCATGAGCAGGAGTAACTTCATCATTTCCAAGGCCCTAAGATGGTTCATGGTATTCACTCCTCCAAGTTGGAATCTTGACATCATGTTGAGAGACTTGAGGAGGTCGAGGAAGAATAGGAAGAGACTATTGATGTATAGGAAGATTTTTTAGAAGAGATACATGTTGGTTCATGGTATTCCCTTCAAAGGAGGATTCTTTTGAAAACTTATGAGAAAATAGGGGCAGACCTTGGGCCAAACTCACTTGATTTTCATCTCTCCACTTGACCAACACTTCATTAATATCAAAATTAGCTTGAGGATTGGTAGAAGGGGGTGTCTTTTGGCAAAGGCTCCTTTACAAGGTCTAAAAATTCCATCTCTCTTTCACTAAGCAATCTCACCTTAGCCTATTATTCCTTAATTTGCTTAGCTAGATCATCCTAAAAGAGTCTTTCTTGGAGCTCATAGGAATTATCATGGAAATGGGGAGTGCATGAAAGCTGCCATGGAGTACAAGAAGCTTCTTGAGGAAGGGTGGGAGGGACCTGAAAAGGACTAGCCTCATTTTATACCTCACACTCTCAGACAATGTCTTTCTCCTCCTTGTTGTTCCATGACTCAATGACTTTACTCTAGCTCATGATATTAGGACTAGAAATCTCCTTTTAGGGTGATGGAGCTATAATGTGAGAGGGTAGTGAGGGTTTAGATTCCACTTCCATTTATACCAACATAGACTACTACATTTGAAGATTTGCTAATTTAATCTGCTTATCAAGATTGGCCTTAAACACAAGATTCACTATTTTAGAACTCCCCTCAACATAATTTAGGAAAGGACTTTGACAGGCTTGACTTGGCTCATGAGTAGGGACTACATATGACTGATATGAAACTTGGGGCAATGGGTATGCAAGTTGATGGACTTGGTAAGGCTCTCTCATGAATAATCAACCTCTCTTCCAAAGATTCAATCAAACCACTCACATCTAGTATCTCACTTGTAAGCCTTTGCCAATTAGCTCTTCCAATAGGAGTCCATTCACTCTTAACCAGATCTAATGCATTTCTCACTTGATGAATGGAATGATTAGGAATTTCTTGGCCACATCCCATTATAGTGCCAAGCTCCACTACATACTTTTCATATCCCAATAATGCTTGTTTGAAGGTGGAAATGGGCTGATTGGCAAAAGGATTAGGTTGAGTAGGAGAAGTAACACAGTGAGAAGACTAGGCACAAGACTAATATAGCTCATGATAGGGCTGAGACTGGTCATATTGGACCTGATAAGGATCAACACAAAGACGGTAAAGATCATACCCAAGTTGGCCAAGGACTTGCTCAAATTGAGGAGGAAGAGGCAAAGCTTGAAATATTTCACCAGCTTGCAAAGGGAAAAACTCATAACCGTATGCATCCTTATTGCTTGAGATGATTCCATGAACAACTTGAGCTTGATCAAAACTCTATGAAGGAACACAAGACCCATGGTTCTGAGCAATGGAATTATACATACCAAAATATGATTTGCTAATGGCACCAAGACTGCTTAACCAACTAATTAAACTTAGAGTCGCCATTGGTGTTGATGAAAAGGCCTCCAAAGGTTGGTTGGTTGAAGAACACACCAAAATTCTTCAACTCTTTGGATAAAAACTAGTTTATCCTACCGGGTGTGCCAAACTATTGACATTGTGGATTGCACCCTTGACAGAATTCTGAGCTTATGTCTTCCACACAGCACAATGGAGACTCCCCTCTTGTTGTGGGTCTAACAAAACTAAGGGGAGAATCTCTAGATAAGGGCTATCTCCCTTTGATGCATCTTTGAGGTCTTAGATTTTCTACTGCTAACAATGGGGGGGGAAGAGATAAGGATTACTAAAAATAGAACTTAGATTAATATGGTGATGCACCAAAAAGTTTGATCTACTCAGCTTTGACATACACTTTACACCAAGAACAAGTTGATATACACTTCATTTTATATGAGAAACTCTTCTAAATCAGTGAGATAGGGGTCCTCTACAGATACAGGGAGGAAGAACTACCAGAGGTGTTCTAAGACACACTATGGCAGCCTATTCACATGCACCTATACTCTACAGTGGACATTTTTGGCTGACCTGTAAGAGAAGAATTCAAAATACACCAGACATGTTGGAATCATTCTATGAAAGCATAAAATAAAATGACTTAACACAAGACAAAACCATAGACATATGCAAAAGTGTAAACTCAAAATGGAGGTAAAAATGCTATGTATTGATTCAAGGTAAAATCCTGCAGGGCTTCACCATACAAACTGAGAGATAGATTCTTCTCAAAATGAGAGTTTAAAATATATATAAAGAGAGAGAAGAAGTAATGGTGCCCTTTTACAAGTGGCCCATGTGCATTGAGATCATTGGGAAGAGGAAGCCATTGAAAGAGAATGTTATGTTAGCTCTAGTTTTGACTTTAGGCATTTAAAATATATTAAACGTCATGTGTGAAAACATGGGCTGCATTATTTGTCTATGAATAAGACCCCTTATTTAAGACATTCATGTGGTTATTTGACCATTAATGTAAAATGAGGAAAAATAGGTCATGTTGTTCACTATTTGTGCTCCTTGATGACCACTTGGTAGAGACTATTTCAAATGATGAAATAACTCCTTGTGCTGACACCTTCTTTTTCCACTTGGACTATTTTATCTATTTCTATGCTTGGCTCTTTGGGCTCCTTTCTTGGCGGGTCATTGAGTTCACTCTTGATTCTTGTCTTTTTCTAGCTTTGTCTTTTCCTAGTTTTGTCTATTGTCATCTCTTGGCTCTTTCTAGCAATTTGAGCCCCCTAGGGCTATCTTCTATCAATCCTTGACTGGCTCCTTAGGCTCTTTTCTCAGCGGTCTCTTCCTTTTGGCCCTGAGGCCTTTGAATTCCTTCAGGTTCATGCTCAAGCATTTAAATATCAATAGCTATTTCATTACTATAAAGTTGGCGTTCATGTACCCATCACCATTTGAAAGCCAATGGCTATTCTATTGCTCTAAATTTGACATCTATGGGGACATCACCAAATGTTTGAACCTGAATAGCTAGTTAGCTATGCTAGATTTTGACATCTTCGAGCCCATCACCCCTTGGTCAATTCCTTTGGCTTTCCTTCCTTTATCCTTTTCCTTTTGTCTGGGCCTTTATCTTTTAACCCTCCTGAAGGGAAGGTGTCTCTTCAAGATTTGAGAAAGATCCCTTTCACGGTCACCAAGAGCCCCTCACAAGGGCACCTGCCCTTTGGGGTACTTCGAGTAGCCTTGGTCCTCAAATCCTTCAGACAAAATGTTCGAAGGAATTCCTTTAGAAATTTTGTCTAAATGAAATGTTCTCTTCAATGTTTGGCTTTTGTTTCATGTGAATTCTTTCAGGGAAAAAGTCCAAAGGAATTCCTTCAGACTTTTTGTCTTAAAGAATTTGCCTTGTTCATTTTGCCATGGGATTTTATTCCAAAATAATTCCTTGTTTGTTCTTTACCTTATGAATTTATTCAAGCAAAATGTCTGAAATAATTCCTTTAGACTTTTATTTGAAGAAATTTAGCCTTTGATTTTTCTTCTCTCTTTGCCTTGTCTTCTTCTGAAGGGCAAGTCCCTTTTGGGCCTTTTGACCAGCTACCCTCTACAGGGGTAAATCAAGTCTAAAGTTACCATTCGGATCTTTTTCCATGGTTCATTTTTCTCATCACCTGCCCTCCGCAAGGGCTAATCAACCTTTTAAAGAAGATTTGTAAAAAACCTTTCATTCTTTGAACTAGTTCATCCTTTTGCTGAAAGACTTGTCTAAGGTAATTGCACAAAGTGAAAAGCCCCATACTGAACCAAAACCTGCAAGTCTTTAGATCCTTCAATGCTTTATAGAATAGGTCTTATTGTAAAGAAAAAGGAGATTTTGTAGAAGGTGGGTACATGACTAGACTAAGGGTTTAGAATGGTAGGGAAGGAAGGAGATTGATTTTGGCTTGTAGGGCCAAAATGGTCAACACAAGGTGGATGAGAGCAAGATTCAAGTATAAATACAAGGGATAATAAGCCTATTTGGGATAGTTAAGGGTGTAGAGGAAAAATGAATAAAAGAGCACCTTGAGGAGTATAAAGGGTTCTTGAGGACCATCATAAGAGGTGAAATAAACTATGATGAGTATATAATATAAATTTTGCATATGGATGACAAGGTCAGTTGGCCTAATTAGCCCAGTAAGAGGCATATTGAGTGAATAAGCCTAGAAGGCTATTTAAGAGGGGTACAATGTTGAGAAGATATGAATTATTTTATTACTTATTTAAATACTATAAATTTGTGTTCCAAGTGTATGACAATGATTGGAATAAATATAGAGAATATAGAGAGCTAAAGAAGATGTCACCATCTATTGGTTGAGCAACAAGGTGTCTTGAGGTGATCAAGCTTATCTTGGCTAAGTTGGTGCTTAGTAAAGAAGGAGTGGGAGCTTCCTTGTAGGTTGGATCTTGCATAAGTGTCCTTGAAGTTGATGGGTTGGTTCTAAGTCACTTAGTGGGTTGGAACCTCCTTACAATTTGGACCTTGCTAAAGGACTAGTTGAGTTGGTACTTGATTAGTGAGGGGTGGGTGCTCCTTGTGGGATTGGTTCCTCACTAAATGTTGATCTATTGCTTATAGGATATTATTCCAAGTGTAATCTATATATGAATGCTTATGTTGATGATAAAAATTAGTGTGTTGACAACCTTAGGGCCCATGCAACTAGTAGTGTGATGTCCTAAAGAGTCCTAACAATGTATAACATGTTGTAAATCAGTCTCTTGATACCTTATGTGCTTTAAAAATTCCAAAGAGTAAGTGTTGCAATTGGAATCCTCATCTATAAAAACATTAGAGATGTGTTGGTCCTTGATAAAAGCCTGAATAGTCAATGGGTCATTCTTAAAGTGTCTAGGTTAGTGATTGGTCTATCATGGTGCTTGTATTGGTGGATGCAAAGGCTATGTAATTTGGATAGTGCCTTGATCTTTGAGTTTATTCAATTTATATTTTAATGTTGAGCATGTATCAGTATCATGTTTGATAATCCCATGAAAAAGATAAAAGGGTCTATCATCTATCCTATGACAATCTACTAATGCATCTATGGTGAAATATAGGTAATACCATCAAGCCTTTATCAATTAATATCTATATAATTAATTATGGTATGCTTTGTTTATTACCTTCTTGAAGTTGTATAATTAGGTCAATATCTATATATTTATCCATATGTACTAAGTGTATAAAAGAATCTACCTCTAACTATAAATGAGTGTTTGATCCTATATCTAGGGTATTGTGAATTGGTGGTGATGCATATGTAGAGAAAGGTATGATTTCCTTAGAATCATCTCTATACTCTCTAGGGCTTATTGGTGTGAGGCTCAATCCACATAAATAATTGTCAATGTTCATGGGTGTTGTATTATCCTCTATGGTGGTTTGAGAATTTGTATCTGAGTTTTCGATGTATATTTCCTCTAAGTTAACAATTAATGGTAACTATGATATGAGAGTATCATCATCAACCATGGTGGGGATAAATATGTTATAGGAGGTTCATCTCAAAATGGATGAAGATAACTCTACTATAGGAGGATATGAAATAGATGTGAGAATAGTGGTGTTAGATTCCCTATCCTTGTATGCATGCATTTGTTATATAGGAATGATATGAGGTAGTGGCTCTATGAGAACATGATGCGTCCCATCTGAATATACACTTGAGGTAGTGTGCTTATTAACTATACAATATCTAAATGGTTGGTTATCAATTGGACAAGTATATAAGTATTTATTATGTAAAAATTTGACACATCTATACAAGGTAGAGGGTACTACCTCCATGGCATGTATCCAAGGTCTATCAAGTAATAGATTATAATGTAAATGGTTATGCATCACCTAAAACTATGTGGATAGGGTCTTTTTATCTGACCATGATATCATAAGTAATAAAACCCAATGCCTATTATGGAATGTCATCAAAACTTCAAATTTTATTATGTCTTCTAAATGGATGCTATACCAAACCCCATAGTACATAAAAATGTGAGGTTACATATGTTATGACCAAAACCACTTTCAATTATAACTTGCTTAATAGTGGTGGTTTTAATTTGTGCCTGAATGAAGAGTGGTAGAATCTAATCGATAACTATCTATGAGGGAAAATACTCATTGGAAAAAGATATAACATCCTCAATTTTATTTATAGTATTCACGATAAATGAAAAATAAGTTGAATCTATATCATGAGGCAAAAATGTATGATTGAGTGTTTGAAAAATAATATATTTGAAAATGGTTATCTTTTGAAGTAAGTATAATATATAAATCTTGGTTGGTGTATCTCTAAACTGATTAATAATATCATATGATCTATGTTGATCCCTAGGTCTCATTATATTATATTAGTATGAGGAAGGATCATGTGATTACATTATTCTTGTATAGGTTGAGGAGGCATCCAATTTAGTCTAGTAATAGCTCAAACCATGAGATTTACTATTTTTTGAGGGTGATTAGTAGAGGCAAGATGTGAGTGAAGGTAGTCAATGGGTCTAGGTGAAGGAGGAACAAAAGGAGTTATATGAGTTCTCTACCATCAAGTAGTAACCAAAGGTAACTCAAAATTTGCCATGCAAAAATGCTCTCCATAGAAGGGGGGATCAAGATGAGGTGGACCAATATATGAAATAAGATGAGTTCAAACATGATCCATGCAAGGAGTGACATACATGTGCATCATTATATAAATGGTAGGTAATAAGCATGCAATAAAAACCACATGACTTTGTAAAAAAATAGAAAATGGATTTCTTCATGATAAGCATGATGAAAAGGGTAAAAACTAAGCAAATTTTGGAAACTAAGAAGGGAAAACCCTAATGGTGCACTAGGGTTTTGAGAAATATGTTTAATGTAAGTTGGGTTCATAAAATGATTTATTTTTTAAGATTATGGAATGTAACCCTAAGATTGATAAATATCCAAGTAATAAATTAGGGAATAAAATACTAAAATACAAAAAATCACTGATTTGTATAAAATATAATTTATTTAAATATTATATAAATAACAATGAATTAAAAAATGTGTACATAGTTGTAAAATATGATTAAGTCAAATAATTGGTGGGTAGAGAAGTGATGTAACATTAGGGTAGAGTGCCATTAGTAGATAATAGGTTTAGATTCATCTCCAAACAATAATAAAACCCTCTTTGCCAATAATGCAATGCACTAATAACCTTCTATGTTGTGTTAATGACATTTTGAAGGTGAATCTATGAAATTCTAGGCAGAGCTTCACTCTATTTTGGGAATCTTATGAATAAATTAATGAGACCTAGATCATCATCTATTTTTTGATTTTATTTATTTCACTAGGAGACCCTAAGCCTTCATACTATCTAAGATTTTGATGAACACAAATGGAAGAAGAATGGAATTAATAGGGTAGGTTGGGTGAGACCTCAAAACCCCATGTGCTAATCACTACCTACATATGAATACCTCAAAATAGATCAATATCAATGTAGTTCTCCCAATCTAAGTGTTGGTGCAAGTGATAGTGATGCTAGTATGCCTTGGTATGAATGCCAGTTTGAATTCTTTGAGTGTGAATTGAGACTGGAAACATAAGTAAAAATAAGATCTAGGATGATGTAGATGGATGTATGTAGAAATAAGGGTAAATAGGGATTAATAACCTTAATTTGTATAACTATTTCTGATCTTGTTCATGAGAATTTACATCTAAGGGATAAATGAATGAGAGTGGTCTTTATATAGTGTTTTGGTGATTGTCGAGACATGAAATGAGTCTAAGTTGACCTTAAGATGCTTCAAAGAGTGGAAAGATAAATGTTAGGGGTAAAAGAATTTAAGGGTTAGTACTGTTTCCCCCTTTTTCAATAATTCACTATGCTATGGACTAATGGGGACATGCTATTATCCATGTGGCTATAACATGTGAAAAAAGATTAGGGATGCCTAAATTGGCTCTTGGTATATCTAGGCATGGGCTAGATGCACATAGAAGATGGAAAATGATCAAAAGAGGCCCTAAGATAGGTATATGGCTAAGCTAAGGATAGGGTGGTCTCAAGTGGAACTCATTGCATTAAATGATATTTTATATTACCATATTTTATCAAGATTTAAGCTTTTTTTATAGTATAAGAGATATGGGTCATTAGAATGATATGGGTCAAACTAAAAGAGATAATCATTTAGGCATAATAAGATGGTGAAAATGAGCCTTTTGGAATTAGGTATGTCTATAACCAAAGGGTATATATTTTATTTATACTTTTATTTCATGTAAAATACTAAGATGTTATAAATCATGGTATATATTTGATTGACTATCTACATTTGCATGCCAAAATCTTGAATTTGGCCAACTTGCACTTTTATTCATTTTGCCTTGAAAATTTGAATATGATCACTCTCACCAGGTTTATTAAGACTTAAAATCACAATAAAATTCCTAAAAAACACTTGCATGAGGTTCAAATCATCTGTCATACCTTATAGCCCTCTAAGAAGCTTGCCTAGCTCCATGTTAACTGTCAATAGATAGGCATAGGACTGTGACAAAATAATGGATGAATAAAATATTATAATGACCTAAATAAAATTATTTTAACTTATAACCAATCATTAAAATCACTTTTACCAAGTTTCATAGTTGGATCTTACCTATAGAGGCCTCAAAACTCATTTTTCCTAAAACTAACTATCTTGTTGCCTAAGTGAATGACTTGGAGAGTGCCTCAGGTCTATAATAAAATAGTAGATGATTACCTTATTATTTGTACCAAATATATGTCATGAAAACCTAACCTAGGTCATAATGACCCTATATACCAAATTTTGAGGTTAGATAACCTCTTTAACATCTTTGACCTTTCAATTTCTCCAAACTAGCCCTCAAGCTTAGGACTGTGTGTGGGCATTTCAAATATAACCTTGACTATAGATTTTGATTGGAAATTTAATGTTCATACCATGAAATTATTAATATCTCCATTATCCTTATGAACCTTAATTGATCATGATACTCTATCATACACTAATATGATTCTATACTCTTTGCAGCTTGGAGATGGATGTGTCATTTTCAGAAGGTTGTAGATGATGATTCTAAGTGTTCTTGGGATTGCTATCCTATAAAGGGGAAACTTTTTTAGATGTTATGAATAAATTTATGGACCTATTTTCTTATGTTTCCCTTAAAATACTTTAAATACTTCTTCCACTAACAACACTAGAATCTATTGGTAACCTGACCTCACTATTTAGGCTAAACAAATGGTTATAAGTACTCATTTAGGTGCTTGTACAAAATGAGTATTATATAGGAACATGATGTTTCTTGATGTGATATGATAAAAATTAGGTCATTGAATTTGAATATTCCATTAAAACCTAATTTTATCTTCATAAACCTCCTTTACTTCCAAAATTCATTCCTATTAATAATCTCACCTTCACATCACTATGATGGCTATAGGTGGTGATTTTAGGTGTTTAGGCCTAGTTTGGATTGAAGTTAAGACCTTTAAATTAATTATATTAGTATTTTTAGTGTCTTATATTATTTTAAATCCTTCACAAAGGTTCCAAAGACCTATCAACTATCTTGAACTTCAACCTTATTCACAAATCACAAAGTTAGGCCAAACTATGGTTATAGGTAGATATTTAGTCCCTAAACAAGATAGTGGACTGTATGCAGATATGAGATGGGGTTTCAAAATTAATATAAATATCTTTTACCTTTTAATTCTTTCTCATATTTTTATTTTAATCCCATTAACTCTATTCCCTTACTAATCACCATGAATCCAACCTCACCTTCATACCACTGTCTAAGCCAAAATAGGATGGTTGTAAGTGACTATTTAGTGCTTAATAAGATAGTGGAATGTATGTGTGTTCAAACTTGAAGTGAAGTATAAGGTATTAAACCATTAAATTTCATTATTCCTCCTTGAAAGTTTCATGAAACCAATCTCATCACTTAACTACCTTGAGCTCTAGTTTTTCTCTCATACCACTACTTGAGTCAAACAATGAATGGCTATAAGTTGTGATCTAGCACCAACTTTGGAGTAAAATTCAAGGTTATTAACCTTAGAATATCATCGGTCCCTTTTGAGAACACTTATGTATTTCACTTTATGCTCAAAAATCTTGACTTCTATCCTCATCCTAAACTCACTATTTGCAATATACCTATGGCTTTAGGTCATCATTCTGCCTTGTATGGAGTGAGGAGAAGTAAGAGGTTATCATAAAGACAAAATATGTCTTGAGATCTTGATTGACCCTTTATTACCTATCATTAACTTGAGGAAGAATAAAATCACCATAAGGATGTCTAAATAACCATGGAAGCAAGACACATCCAATTACCTTAAACAACTCAAAAATACCTTAATCTTTGCTAATAAGGGTTTTGCAAGGTTGATTCTTGATCAAGACAAGATTTTCATAATTGGATATCTCCACTTTCATTGGTAATTTGAAATTTATTATTTTCTCATCACTTGGTTCTCATGAATTTAACTTAAATGAAATCTTAAAACCAATTATTACCTCTTTTCATTCTAAGACAGGGCTAAGACTATTGTAGATGGTGGTTTTCCATATAAGACTAGTCCTCATTTGACTTATCAAAGTTTTGATGAACTAGTAAGGCTTGATGAAAAATTTTCACTTGAGTAATTTTATGTGACATAAGTAAGTTGAGTGTCCATGAGCTTTAAATGAGCTTCCTAAGAGACATCAAAATAGTACTTAGACCTTTGTCACCTTGAAATGAAGACTAACTTACCAAAATGTCCCAAAAGAGGTTGTATTCAACTTGGAGGCTCAAGAATATATCCTTGAATTAATTAGGTGTGAAAAATACTTAAACATTTAATTTATAACTCTAAGAGATGAATACATTTGCTAAAAAAACTTAGATTTTACTCCCAAATTGACCTAAAAGACCATTCATAAAGATAGTGTAGGAAATAGGTTTTATGATATAAGTACCTTCTCGAAAGGAAATACCTGATGAAAAAAATGTAATAGATATTATTTTACCCTTCAATAACTCCCCTAAAACCATTCCTCTTCATGATATCCTTAACTAAAGAAACATAAGAAAACCTAGACCCCATCTGGATGAATAGACCATCTAGACACCCTTACACTATTAGTGATTATTCATAAATATGGAGAGATGAACCTGATAACCAATGCCATAAATAATAAGGAAACTATGTTACCTATCAATTCCTAGGATGTTTTAACCAGGTCTCTTTCTTTTGACCATATCGAGTGAAAACCTGAGGCCCACCTAGAGTTGTCCAAGACTGTACCAAAATGATTTTCCCTTAGCATGAAGAACCAAAATCTTTTATATGAAATAAAATACTTGATAAATATTTTTTATTATTTAAATGACCATTCCTTACATATATAAACCTTTTTAAGTTCTTAAAGCTTCATTAATGGTAGAAAATATATTTCATGTCTAGTCTGTAGCCAATACATTTTCCTTGCCTCTACTAGTTCCTATGCTTGGATCTAATTTTAAAGGCCTAATATGGGGTATTAGGGACACCATGGATGCCTTAATATTATATATGAGCTTCTATACTAAGCAAAACCCTCAAAAACCTATTCAACCATGGCTCTAAAAGGCCCAAAATTGCATTTTTTTGCACCAAAACTCTCCACTCCAAATGACTTGAAATGGCCTTGAACATGTCTAAATATGGGAAAAAACCATAATGAGGTGTAAGGAAGTCAAAACTAAATATAATTCTTCAAAAATTCACTTTTTGATTTAAAATTTCTAATTAAAAGCTCATGAAGAATGCACTTTTGAGGGTCTTTTGGGAAAATTGGCTTTGTTAGACATCATTTTTGACCCATTAGAATCTCTAAAACTTTTTACAAACCTCATTCCTACCCCTGAATTCTCAAACACCTTAGAAACTAACTAGATCCTTCACTTGCAATTAAAGACCCATTTCTAGGGCTTTTCCTTAAAATCTCCAAATTTACCTTAAATCTTGTTAAAGTGTTTCAAAAGAGTACAAGAAACATGAGGTAAGTCCATGAATTTTGTCTTCTCTTTCCACCATTGAATCACACATTGCATTAGGACCCTACACATCTCCTCAAACCACACCAAAAACTTCCAAGGTACTACACTACACCATCAAATCAGGATTAAAAAAAGACTAGTCATGAAGGCAAAAGGTCACTGGATGGTCTAGGAGAGTGGATTGATCTATCTAGGCAAAAGTTTTGCATATAGGCCAATTTTGGCCAAAATTTCTTGTGACCTCCTGGGATTGCATGCCTGTCTATGTAAAAAGACTAGTTTCCTTAGTCTATCCATTGGGCTTATGGGGTCATAAAAGGCTTTCTCAAATTGGTTTTCAACTAATCACAAGGCTGAAAATATTCTAGTTGGGACTCTCAAAATAAAAAGGAAAACCCAAAACAAAAAAATAATGTGCTCAAAGCACTTAGGGAAGGGAAACACATAACAAAAGGAGAATGTTCACAAAGCACTTGGAGGGAAGAATAAGACTATATAATGTGTACAACTAAAACTTGCAATTACCTTCCTCTTAGATTAAATGGGAAGCCTTTAACATCATTCATTTGTAATGGATAAGGATGAAAAATACCTTGCTTGTGAGGCACCAAACCTAGTGAGCTAGGCTTCTTGTTTGCTAATCTTTTGGGCATGCTCTCCAATGGATAAAATGGGACAAACATGTATCCAATTTAGACAAAATCCCTTACTATATCAAGACTTGATTGATGTTACTTATAACTCTTGAGAAAGCCTCGCATGAATACTAAATTCAAGTTCTTGGGAGCAACTATATTTTATTCACTTGGTGGCTCAAAAAGACCATATTTTTCCACCTTTTTCTTGTACAAATTAGGACTGATCATGTTTAGAGTAGCATGCTCATAATTTTTTAGGACATGTCTCTTAGCCTCCTCAAACTCTTTAGTTATAGCATTGAATTGCTACCAAAACTCTTCAATCTCTTCACTGGTGTGATTCTCAAACTGTATCACTTGAGCACTTGAGATGTCTCCTTCATCAACCTCACTCAAGATTTCATCTTGTTTTTCAACTATAAATGAGGGTTGATTTGACCAACCAAGGTCCAAAACATCATAATTATCTTGCTCAAGGTCTGGTTGGTCTTCCTCTAGCTCCAACATATCAAGGCTATTTTCAATTGATACCTTATCTTGAAGTGGACCAACTTCTACTACATGGTTCTGATCCTCTTTTTCATCTATGTAGAATAGACATTCAATAGTCCATTCAAGGTCTGCCCCATATTTAGCTTGAGTATTATCCTCTTTAGGATCTAATTCATTAGCGTCAAAGCCATTCCAATAAGGTTGGTCCAAAACTAATTTTTCCTCCTCTGAATGAAATGGGTTACCTATTATGATCTATTCATCATAGACACTTGTATTATCCTTGGTAAAATGGGTTCTTTCTCCAAGAGGGAGATGGTGGGAGGGTGGAGAGGCTCGCATTGATTAGAACTTAGGAGAGTACTACTCAAACTAGGGATCTTGAGAGGTGTCTTTTGTGTATTTTGAGGAGGGGAGAGGGAATATTGAAACTCTTATAAAGCAAGCTCATTGAGCTGATCTATACATAAACCACTTTCTTTTTTAACCAAAACTTCCTCCTTCTCCAAGACTGATCCTTGGGTCACCACAACCAACACCTCCTCCTTCATCTCTATGCCTTCCTTGACAAATTTACATGAGGGAAATTTAAAAGTTACAACCACCTTATTGTCTTTTTGTTTTTGAATAGGCCTAGGAGAGAGTGGTCTCACTAGTGAGGACATGGTATAACTAAGATCATTGGCACAGGGAGAGATCCATGGTGGGATAGCTTCATGTTATTGAAGGAGAGAGTGTGTAGGGGTAAGAGAGGGTAAACTAATTTGTTTTATTTTGATGTGTTCTCCCTCCCAATGATCTAACACCTCTTCAATGGAAAGTACCCACTCTTTCATCTCTAGCTTCTGAACATGTGGATAGTCACCTTATTCAATGGATGTCCACACACTCCAAAACTAATGCAATAAGGTCCTTATTCCCTCCATGGCATGAATGAATAATTATTTTCCAATTCCAACCTCCTTATTTATTTTCCTCATTTCTCTCCCTTGGCCCAGTATTACTTCTCTAATTTTTGACAAAGATGGGCCTTGACAAGGTTGGCTAGGGGTTAATTTGAGTTTCTTAGAGGCTAATCTTGAGGCTCCTAGAGGGGAGAAGACACATAATACTAATTTAAATGAGCCTACTTATATTCATAATATATCAATACACTCTCCAAGATTTGGATAATAATTCTCAACATCACTATGTTCTCCCTCTCACAAACTGCCCATTGGTCACCCTCACAAATTGACCACCTATTTTTGACCAATTGAAGATAACTCCTTGCCTATTTTATAACATGGATATGTATGACTAAAAAAAGTTCTAAATCCTTACCAATCTCCTTTATCAACCCCATATAATCTGATAATGTTTGCTTGAATCCTGACAAGGATGTAACAAGATAAATAGTCTTGAAAAAGGGATTAGAGGACTGATTTGAATGCCAAGGAGATTTATTTTGGTCATATTCATGGGTGGGAGGGATGAAAAGGCCATGATAGGGACAATAGGTTGCTTAAGGTCCAATTTGGGTAACATATAAACTTTATTAGCCTACTATGAGTGATGTTGCATAGATCACCCAATTCAACATGACCTATGATTCATAGATATATAAGGCAGGTACTCCAATGTATCTTAGCTTGAGTTGGGTCAATCACCTAATGCATCTCAACCCAATATATCTTTCACATAAAAATTCATCTCATGTAGTGCAACTCATCTTAATCACCATAACTTGCATAGTGTGGTTTTCACAATGTAGCTTCACCTAGGTTATGTCAATGGCCCAATGTATCTCAACCCAAAGAAACCCACTCAATGCACCTCATATAGTGTAATTCATGTAATGTTACACAACATAACTCACATAACATAACTCATGTTATACAATGCAACCCCTGTAGCAAGTCTCGCACATCATTGCTCTCCCAATGCAAATTAGCCTAGGTTATGGCAATTACCTAAAATAATATGTGGTGTTGCATATTTTTGGTGGGGTTTATTTTACCATCATTTACATATAACTCGAGGTCATAATTCCACTCAATATTGTAATGTAACTCAAGGTCACAATATAACTCAAGCTCCCAGTGTAACTTAGGGGGTTCTAAAATAATATGTAGTATTGTATATTTTAGTTGGAGTTTCCTATAATAATGTCATCACATAGAGAAATTCACACTTATATGGATTTTTTATAATATTTTTAGTGGGTTTTATAAAATAATATGTGATGTTTCATACTTTTTATGTGGTTTCCTATACCAACATCATCGTAATGTAACTCAGGGTCATAATGCCACTTAGGATCACAATTCAACTAGGCTCCCAATACAACTTGGGGGCATTCCAAAATAATGTGGTGTTACATATTTTAGGTGGGTTTTCCTATACCAATTTCATTGTATAGATAAACTCATACTTAGATGTATTTTTGACAATATTTCAAGTGGGGTTTCCAATACCAACATCATCACAATGTAACTCAGGCTCCTAATGAAACTTGAGCTCATAATGTGTATTGGGATCTCTTAATACAACTCATGCTCACAATTCAACTCAGGGGGTGGGGTTGGCTTTTCAAACTAATAGGTAATGTTTCATATTTTAGGTGGGGTTTCCTATACCAATTTCATCGCATAGAGAAATTTTCACTTGGATGGATTTTTGACAATATTTTAGTGTGGTTTCCAAAAAAATATGTGGTGTTGCATATTTTAGGTGGGGTTTCCTATACCAATGTTATTGTAATGCCACTTAGGGTCAAAATGAAACTCAAGATCCTAATATAACTTGGGGGTTTCCAAAATAATATGCATTGTTACATATTTTAGTTGGGGTATCCTATATTATTGTCATCGCATATACAAATTCACACTTAGATGAATTTTTGACAATATATTGAGTGGGGTTTCCTAAACCAATGTCTTCATAATGCAACTCAAGCTCACAATGCTAACTCAAGCTCCCAATGTAACTTAGGGATGGTGGGGGATCAAAATAATATGCAGTGTTGGATATTTTAGGTGGTGTTTTTTATACCAATGTCAATGTATGGAGAATTTTCACTTAGATGGATTTTAATAATATTTTGAGTGGGTTTCTGAAATAATATGTGGTGTTGCATATTTTGGGTAGGGTTTCCTATACCAACATCATTGAAATGCAACTCAATCTCATAATGTAATTCTTCTAAGGGAGCTTCCACTATATAAATAAAAAGAGGTTCCCATACCCTTTATGTTAGTCTATGCCATTTTCCTCCATGAGACATTAGAGTATCTATGAGGGGAACATAGAGTGCCCAATCCTAATACTACCCTAGCCCAAGCATGCTTAGTTGCGGATTTTTAATGGGATTCAGTGCACTAACATTAGTATGATCACACCTTATATTACTTTATCACCTTACTCTACTTGTATAAGACATGTGGAAGACATCAAAGAGATGAAATTTGTTACAATAGACTCATTTAACCTCACTTATGTGTGATTTTTAACATAATACTCTATTGGTTCAATATGAAAAAGAAAGGGATCCCATTGTAACTTATGCACTACATCTGACTTAGCAAAACCCATTGATGTATTTCAAATTGCATAATAAATCTCATATAACATAACTCACCCAATGTAGCACAGTCTAGGTTGTGTCAATTGCCTAACACAACTCAACTCATGCATCTTATGTAGATGCAACTCATCTCATACTGCATAAATCATGCATTATAGTTCAACTTGGGTTATGCTAACATAGTTTGTGTAGCTTGACCTTGTGTAATTTTTTTATCACAACGTAACTCATCTTGTGGTGCCTAGATCGTGAAGTACATCTAGTGAAACCCAACTCATCTTGCATAGCACAACTTGCCCAATGCTAACCTAGATTTTATTATTTGCCTAACACATCTCAAACTGTACATCTAGTTCAATGTAATTCATATAAGGAAATTAGAGAGGTACATGTCACACACCTCATCTCACTTAATGTAACTCATGTAGTGTAACTCAGGAAGGGTAACTCATTTTATGTAGTGTAACTTGCGTGGTGTATCTCATGTAGCATAGACTACCTAATGCAACATGACCCTTAATTCATAGATATGTAAAGTAGGGCCTAAATGCAACTTTTCATAAGTTAGGTTGACTTCTTAATGTATCTTAACCCAATTCATCTCATGTATCAAAATTCATCTTATGTAGAATAACTCATCTTGTTCACCACAACTTGCATAGTGTGGCTTGCATAATGTATCTCTGCATAGGTTATGCCAATGACCCAATACATCTTGACCTAGAGAAACCCACTCAATTCATCTCATACAGTGTAACTCAAATAACATTACACAACATAGCTCACATATCACAACTCATGTTAGATAATGAAACCCCTATAGCAAGTCTCACACATATTTTCCCTCCTAATGTAACTCAACGTAGGTTATGGTGATCGCCTAAAAAAATATTTGGTGTTTCATATTTTGGGTGGGGTTTCCTATACCATCATTACAATAAAACTTGAGGTTGTGATTCCAATCAAGGTTATAATGCAACTCGAGGTTACAATGCCACTTGGGGTCACAATACAACTCAGGTTCCCAATACAACTTTAGGGGTTCCAAAAAATATACAATTTACATATTTTAGTTGGGGTTTCCTATACCAATGTCATCATGCAGAGAAATTCACACTTAAATGGATTTTTGACAATATTTTGAGTGGGATTTCTAAAATAATATGTGGTGTTGCATACTTTTTGTGGGGTTTTCTATACCAGCATCATCACAATGCAACTCAAGGTCATAATGCAACTTGAGGTCATAATGCTACTCGAGGTCAAAATACAACTTGGGCTCCCAATGTAACTTGGGGTGGGTTCCAAAACAATATGAAGTGTTGCATATTTTAGTTAGGGTTTCCTATACCAATGTCATAGTGTAGATAAATTCACACTTAGATGGATATTGACAATATTTAGAGTTGGGTTTCCAAAATAAATGTGGTATTACATACCTTTTGTGGGTTTCCTATACCAACATCACTGTAATGCAACTCAAGTTCCCAATGCAACTCAATCTCATAATGTGTATTGGGAGCTTGCAATTCAACTCACACTCACAATGCAACTTAGGGGGGTAGGGGGTGGCTTTCTAAAACAATAGGTAGTGCTACATATTATAGGTGGGGTTTCCTATACCAATGTCATCATGTGGAGAAATTCACACTTGTATGGATTTTTGACAATATTTTTAGTGTAGTTTCCAAAATAATATGTGGTGTTGCATATTTTGGATGATGTCTCCTATACCAATGTCATCACAATGCCACTTGAGGTCACAATCCAACTTGGGCTCCCAATGCAACTTACGGGGATACAATGTTGTATATTTTATTTGGGGTTTCTTATACCAATGTCATCATGTAAATAAATTCACACTTAGATGAATTTTCAAAAATATTTCAAGTGGGGTTTTTGAAATAATATGCAGTGTTACATACTTTTTTGTGGGATTTCCTATACCAATGTCATCACAATGCAACTTAGGGTCACAATGCCACTTGAGATCATAATTTAACTCAAGGCCTTAATGAAACATGGGGGGTTCCAAAATAATATGTAGTATTGCATATTTTTGGTGGGGTTTCCTATGCCAATGTCATCATGCAAATAAACTTGCACTTAGATGGATTTTTGATAATATTTCAAGTGGGGTTTCCTATACCAATATCATCATAATGCAACTTGGGCTCCCAATACAAATCGAGCTTGTAATGTGCATTAGGAGCTTGCAATTCAACTCATGATCATAGTGCAACTCAGGGTGGTGGGAGAAGCGGGGTGGCTTTCCAAAATAATAGGTAGTGTTGTAAATTTTAGGTGGGGTTTCTTATACTAATGTCATTACATGGCAAAATTCACACTTAGAAAGATTTTTGATAATATTGTTAGTGTGGTTTCTAAAATAATATGTGGTGTTGCATATTTTGGGTGGTGTTTCCTATACCAATGTCATCATAATGCCACTTGGGGTCGCAATACAACTCAAACTCCCAATGCAACTTGGGGGGGTTCTAGAATAATATGTAGTGTTGTATATTTTAGTTAGGGTTTCTTATAATAGTGTCATCATACAAATAAATTCACACTTGGACAAATTATTGACAATATTTTGATTAGGGTTTCATATAATAATGTTGTCACAATGTAACTTAGGCACACAATGCCAACTCAAACTCCTAATGCAAATTTAGGGGGTTTAAAATAATATGCAATATTGGATATTTTGGATGGGGGTTCATAAATTAATGTTAGCCTGTAGATAAATTTGTGCTTAAATATATTTTGAATAATATTTTGAGTGGGTTTATAAAATAATATGTGGTGTTGCATATTTTGGGTGGGGTTACCTATACCAACATCATCGAAATGCAACTCAAGCTCGCAAATAAATTGTTTAAGGGAGCCGCCACTGTGTAAATAAAAAGAGGTTCCCATGCCCTTTGTGTTATTCTATGTCATTTGTCCCTATGAGACATTAGATTATGTGCCAGGGGAACATAGAGTGCCTAATATCTTGATAAAAGGGGATAAAGGGTGAAACACTAGGACTTCCCAGGAGGTCACCCATCCCAATACTATGATGGCCCAAGCATGCTTGACTATGGAGTTCTAATGGGATCTGATGCACTAACACTAGTATGATCACACCTAATATTTTTTTATCACCTTACACTACTTTTAAGAGACACGTGGAAGACATCATAAAGACTCAATTTATTGCATGAGACTTGTTTGGCCTTATTTATGTGTGAGTTTCAACACAATACTCTATTGGTTCAATATGGCATAGAAGGGGATCCCATTGTAACTCATGCATTGCATCTGACTTAGCAAAACCCATTATGAGTAGTGAAAATCATGTGGTGCATCTCACATAGCATAATTCACCCAATGTAGTATGATCTAGGTTGTGTTGATTACCTAACATAACTCAACTTAGTGTATCTCATGCAACATAACTCATATCATGCTACATAACTCACACATTAAAGCTCAACCTGGGTTATGCTGACCTAGGTTATGCAACTTGACCTCATATAATTCATTTCTCACAATGTAACTCATCTTGTGGCACCCAACCCATGCAGTGCATCTAGTGTAACCCAACTCATCTTGCATATGATAACTTGACCAATGCCAACCTAGGTGTCATAGGGCTAGCTCGATAGAACTAACCACCCATTTGGTATTCTTTATTCTCATACAAGTCCCTTATTATAAATAAAATCTATAAGAACTATAGACTATGCCTTCAATGTTTACCTATAGAAGAACATGCACAAACATAATTGCATTCTACTTGTATATCAATGGAGTAGTAGTGGAATAAAAACACAACACTTGAAAAGATCAAGAAATCAAATCAAACACACATGAGTATTCACATAATGCAAGAACAATTGGGAGAATGTGTATTTTATTAACTCTTTTAGGACAATGGTCTAAAGTAAAATAAATAATCCAACTAGCCACATACACAACAACCACTAAGTCAGGCTCAATCGATAATGTTCATAACCACTTAGATGATTACAATGAACAATTGCCTCCCAAGGTCTGATTACTCTTTGCCTAGGATAACCCAGCCCCTACTTCACAAAATTTGAAACCAATAGAACTACCCACAAACACTTACATGACACTACATGGATACATGTCTATTGTCTCCCATAACTCAAGATAGAACACATGATGCTTTGCAATGGTTCACTTTCCAATAATTTACTAGTTTAAACTTGTGTTCACTCAAATCACTATGAAAAGAAAGATAACCACTTGTTTGATCAACACAAACCAGCTCCTGAACATGGGTAGGGATGTTGAAGTAACACATCCCTCATAGACTCTCCCACTTAAAATTAGTAATGACCTCAGTGTTGACATGGCTCTTCCATTAGTAACCTAGAGGTGATCTCCTATTCAGACTCAACTTAGAGTCAAGATATCAACTAGTCCCTTTTTAAGACTCAAACCAAAGTCAAGAGACCAACACGTCCCCTATTTAGACTCAAACTAGATCCAAGAGACCAACACATCCCATTTTCAAGTTTAACATAGAGTCAAGAGAACAAGGCCAACACTTTGACCTTAACTTGAGGGCTTCTTACTACTCTTAGCTTGATGAAAAACCACCATTCCAATGCATTAGAAACCCCCTCTACTTTATATTGTCATATAACCCATTGTCTTCACCTCATTAAACTATTCTAATTGCCACTTTGATTTACCCATCACGTATGTAGAAGGGCACTTAGGTAGGAACCAACTTGGTTTTCACTTCATCAGTGACTAAAGGTTTCTAATTGGGTATAATTGAGAAAAAAATTAAATCTCTAGCAACTTCAACATGTAGATAATCTTGCCTACATAAGCCACACCAAACCAATGCAGATTCACAAAATTTACCCAGATCTTGCCAACCCCCAACATGGGGCAAAGGAAAATGGTTCCTAATGATCAACCTATTCAGGACTCTGTAAACTCTATAAAGCCTAAGTGAACCATCAAACTTCCTCCAAATAGTACTGATGCTCCAAAACAAGAGCACAATAGGAGAAGATAACTCTTTAGACCAACCATCTCAAGTCCAATAACATGAACAGAGCCCTTACTGAAGGACTCAACTTTGGAACCAACTTGATGCAATGATCAATTATCTTCTTAGTGATAAACAACATGATATATCCTTGAGCATACTACTTGGTTGTGAAGAACCCACCTCATGTCAATAGGAAAAAGGAACCTGTTGTTCCCCCTCAACATCCCAATTGCCAACAAGAATTGTAAGATCCATTGAATCATCACCAATTCTTGTAATATTCTACACACTCAATTGAACACCCCCTTCATCTTCCCTATCTCACTCCTCTACACCATCTTCACCATGCATGTCAGCAATGGATCCAACATAAAGAGCTCTAAGATGGGGAAAAACTATCACTTTTCCCTTTCAAATAAATCTTGTCTCAGCACTAACTGGATGGTTTGTAACTACTCTAAACCTTCTTGCACTTTAAAAGGATTGGAGGCCAAGTTTCCAATGCTGACTAGCTAACAACATAATTATAGGACATATCAAGTCCATGGATGAAATAGTTTTCAAACACATGATCACCACCTCTAAAATATTCAACCCAAGAAGTTAGAACAACCATCTTCAGACCCAATATTCACCTCAAGTTGAACCCCATGAGCACACCCAATGTCTACTCACATAGTTCATCTAGATCCTCCATCTGAACTATAAACACCCCTACCCCTTTAGACAATCTCTATTTTAGTGATTCTCACCACATGTCCAGCACCTCAAATGGGACTACTTCCCACTTGATTCTCCATCTTATGACTTCTTCTCTCCACCTTTTGATGTGCTCCAAGACTTTTGAGATCCCTCTAATGACTCCAAAGTAGCCTTCCTTCCCTTCTCACCAATTAGATTCCCTAAATACTTACTCAACCCCTTACCAATGCATCCACCTATAATTGCATAAGGGCTCAAGGTGATTTTGGATGAAAACTCGTCTCTAAAATTTAAGAGATGATCTACTATAGCAATTGCTTCACTAACATCAAAAACTTCATGGTGATAGAGCTCTACCTAAGCCCATGATCAAAGACCATGAGTAAACTAAAAGAATTTATCTACCTTTGATATGTCGATGACTTCTAAAAAAGGCTCTGGAAGGAATCAATGTACTCTCTCATCTCCCTCACTTTCTTCAACTGACTCAACCTGATCCTAGCCAACCATGTTACATTCTTAGGTCAAAACTAATCCCTAAGGGCTTCTTTTAGATCCTTCCAAGAGTCAAAACTCCTTGTATAACTCCTTGGTACAATGTCATTAGCCAAGGTTTTATACCAAATATTTACCATACCCATGAGGTACCTTACTATAGCACATGTCTCCTATGCATTTGATAGTCCCCCCAAACTTGACATATATTCCTCCATGTCCCAAAATAAATTATTTAAAAGAAGGTCATCTTACATACCATCATAACACTCTATTTCCTTCAACTTTGGGAGCTTCAAGACTATATAAGAATTGGACCTTGATGCTTTCACCAAACTCAATATCAATGATCGATACAAAGTCACTTCATCTTGTAACTTAGTATGGAACACCAAGCTCTCCTCCAACCTTGAAGTAAGTTTCATGATCATTTATTCTATGGTATCCACCTTCTCCTTGAGTTTACTATATCTCATACCCACACAGTCTTATATCAATTAGAACCTGACACCAACTTGCTTGATAAGGCCTTCTTCCACAATAGCAACTCTTGACTTAGTCTTTTGGTGACTGCCACCACCTTCACCTTTGTCTTGAACTTTCTATCGACCTTTGTTGGCCACCTTCTTGAGAAACACCTTGGACACTAACTTAGACACAACATACTGGATTGACTCAATAGGGGAAGGCACAAAATAGTTTAACTTAGGAAAACATAACCCAATAAGACACAAACTATGTGCTTTAATACCAACTATCATGGGGCTAACTCGATGGAATTGACCACCTATGTAGCATCACTTATTCTCACTAAAGTCCCTCATTGTGACCAAAATTTTCAAGAACTACAAACTACACCTTTAATGTTTACCTACACAATATCATGCACAAACATAGTGGCATTCTACTTTTATATCAATGGACTAGCAATGGAAGAAAAACACAACACTTGCAAAGATTGATAAATCAACTCAAACACATATGAGAATTTTCACAATACAAGAACAACTAGGAGAATGTGTATTTTATTAACTCTTTCAAGACAATGGTCTAAAGTATAATAAACATACCAACTAGCACATACACAACAACCACTAAGTCAGGCTCAATTGATAATGCTCAAAACCACTTAGATGATTATAATGAATAATTCACTCCCAAGGTTTGATTATCTTTGTTTAGGATAACCCAGCCCCTATTTCACAAAATTTGAGACCAATAGAACTACCCACAAACACTTGCATGACACTATATAGATATGTACCCACTATACACCATATCTTGAGATAGAACACATAATGCTTCATAATGGTTTTCTTTCCAACACTTTTCTAGTCCAAAATTACATTCACTCAAATCAATATGTAAATAAAGTTAACCATTCACTTGATCAACATAGACCAGTGCATGAATGTGGGTGGGGATGTTGAAGAAACACATCTCTCATACCAAGCCTAAAACATCTTGACCTAGTGTAGCTAGTGTGGTGTAACTCATATAAGCCAACTAGAGAGGTACATGTTACACACCTTATCTCACTCAACATAACTCACATAGTACAGCTCAAGTAGGGTAACTCATTTTATGTAATACAACTTTCATGATGCATTTTATGCAACATAGACCACCCAATATAACATGACCCTTGATTCATAGATATATAAGGTAGGGCCTCCAATGTGGCTCAACCTAGGCTGGGTTGATTGCTTAATACATCTTAACCCAATACATCTCACACATCAAAATTTATCTCATGTATCACAACTCATCTTACTTACCAAAACTTGCATAGTGTGGTTTGTGTAATGTAGCTCTTCTTAGGTTGTGTCAATGACCCAATGTATCATGACTTGGAAACTCCCACTCAATGCATCTCATATAGTGTATCTCACATAACATTTCACAACATAGTTCATATAACACAACTCATTTTAGACAATGCAACCCTTGTAGTAAGTCTCACAAATCATTGCTCTCCTAATGCAACTTGACCTAGGTTATGTCAATCACCTAAAATAATATCTGATGTTGCATATTTTGGGTGGGGTTTCTTATACTATCATCATAATACAACTCAGGGTCACAATGCCACTCAAGGTCATAATGTAACTCAGGGTCGCAATGTAACTCAAGGCCACAATACAACTCAAGTTCCCAATAAAACTTGGGGGGGTTCCAAAAAAATATGCAATATTGCATATTTTAGTTAGGGTTTCCTAAACCAATGTCATCACATAGATAAATTCACACTTAGATGGATTATCAACAATATTTAAAGTGGTGTTTTTGAAATAATATGTGGTGTTGCATACTTTTTATGGGATTTACTATGCCAACGTCATCACAATGCAACTCAGGGTCACAATGCCACTCAGGATTGTAATTCAGCTCAGGCTCCCAATGCAACATCAAGGGGGTTCCAAAATAATATGTGATGTTGCATATTTTAGGTGGGGTTTCCTATACCAATGTTATCATGTGGAGAAACTCACACTTAGATGGATTTTTAATAATATTTCAAGTGGGGTTTCTTATACCAATATCATCATAATGCAACTTAAGTTCCCAATGCAACTTGAGATTATAATGTGCATTGGGAGCTTGCAATGCAACTCATTCTCACAATACAACTCAAAAGGGTGGGAGACGTGGGCTTCCAAAATAATAGGCAATGTTACATATTTTAAGTGGGGTTTGTTATACCAATGTCATCATATGGATAAATTCACACTTGAATGGATTTTTGACAATATTTTTAGTACAATTTCCAAAACAATACATGGTGTTGCATATTTTGGGTGGGGTTTCCTATACCAATGTCATTGCAATGCCACTTGGGGTTGCAATACAACTTGAGCTCCCAATGGAACTTGGGGGGGGGGGGGGGGGTTCTAAAACAATATGTAATGTTACATATTTTAGTTAGGGTTTCCTATACCAGTGTCATCACATAAATAAATTCACACTTAGATGAATGTTTGATAATATTTTTCATGTGGTTTCCTATACTAACATCGTCATAATGTAACTTGAGCTCTTAATGCCAACTTGAGCTCTCAATGCAACTCAAGGGGTTCAAAACAATATGTAGTGTTGGATATTTTGGGTGGGGTTTCCTATACCAATGTCAGTGTGTGGATAAAATTTCACTTATATGGATTTTCAATAATATTTTGAGTGAGTTTCCAAAATAATATGTGGTGTTGCATATTTTGGGTGGGGTTTCCCATACCAACATCATCATAATATAACTTGGGCTTGTAATACAATTCTTCTAAAGGATCCACCATCACATAAATAAAAATAGGTTCTCATACCCTTCATGTTTGCCTATGGCATTTACCCCAATGATAAATTAAAGTATGTGCGAGTGGAACATAGAGTGCCCAATGTCTTAATAAAAGGGGAAAAAAGGATGCAACACTAGGACTTCTCAGGAGGTCACCCATCACAGTACTACCCTAACCCAAGTATGCTTAATTGAAAATTTATGATGGGATATGATGTACTTACGTTGGTATGATTGCACCCGATATTAGTTTTTCACCCTATTCTACTTGTAAGAGACACATGGAAGACATCATAAAGACTCATCTCGCTTAATATAACTCATGCAGTGTAGCTCAGGCTGGGTAACTCATTCTATGTAATACAACTTGCATGATGCACCTCATGTAGAATAGACCATCTAATGCAACATAACCCTCAATTCATATATATATATATAAGGTATGGCCTCCAATATGGCTTGGCTTAGGTTGGGTTGACTACCTAACACATCTCAATCCAATGCATCTCGTGCATCAGAATTCACCTCATGTATCTTAACTCATCTTGTTCACCATAACTTGCTTAGTGTGGCTTGCATAACATAGCTTCACCTAGGTTTTGTTGATGGCCCAATGCATCTCGACCTAGAGTATCCCACTCAATGCATCTCATGTAATGTAACTCACATAGCATTCCACAACATAGCTTGCATAGCATAACTCATGTTAAATAATGTAACCCCTATATCAAGTATCAAACATCATTGTTCTCTAAATGTAACTCAACCTAGGTTATGGTGATCACTTAAAACAATAAATGGTGTTTCATATTTTAGGTGGGGTTTCCTATACTGCAATCATAATACAACTCAGGGTTGCAATACAACTCAGGATCATAATGCCACTTATGATCACAATATAACTTGGGTTCCCTATGCAACTTGGTAGGTTTCCAAAATAATATGTGGTGTTGCATATTTTGGATGGAGTTTCCTATACCAACATCATTGCAATACAACTCGGGCTCACAATGCAATTATTCTAAGGGAGCTACCACTACATAAATAAAATAGGTTCCCATACACTTTGTGTTAGTCTATGTCATTTACCCCCAGGAGACATTATAATATGTGTGAGGGGAACATAGAGTGCCCAATCTCTTGATAAAAGAGGGGAAAAGTGTGCAACACTGGGACTTCCTGGGAGGTTACCCATCCCAGTACTACCCTAGACTAAATGAGCTTAATTGTAGAGTTCTACTAGGATCCAGTGCACTAAAATTGGCATGATCACACCTAATAATTCTTTATCACCTTACTCTACTTGTAGGAGACACATGAAATATATCACGGAGACATAATTTATTACACGAGACTAGTTTGGCCTTACTTATGTGTGAGTTTCAACACAATACTCTATTGGTTCAATATGACACACAAGGGGATCCCATTATAACTCATGCACTACATATGACTTAAAGAAACCCATCATGTATAATACATCTCATGTGGTGCATCTCACGTAATGTAACTCACCCAATGTAGCATGGTCCAAGTTGTGTCGATTGCCTAACATAACTCAACTCAATACATCTCATGCAACATAGCTTACGTAGCGCAACTCATCTCATATAATGCAACTCATATAATTTTCAAAATAATATGCAATGTTTCATTCTTTTTTAGGGGTTTCCTATACCAAAATCATCATAATACAACTCAGGGTCACAATGCCACGTAGGATTTCAATTCAACTTGGGCTCCCAATGCAAGTTGGGGGGTGAGTTCCAAAATAATATGTAATGTTGCATATTTTAGGTGGGGTTTCCTATACCCATGTCATCATGTGGATAAATTCATACTTATATGGATTTTTGACAATAATTCAAGTGGGGTATCCTATAACAACTTCATCACAATGCAACTCAGGTTCCCAATGAAACTCAAGCTTGTAATGTGCATTGGGAGCTCACAATGTAACTCATGCTTGTAATGTAACTCAAGGAGGATGTGGATTTCCAAAATAATGGATAGTGTTATATATTTTAGGTGGGTTTTCCTATACCAATGTCACCATAAGGATAAATTTACACCTAGATGGATTTTTGATAATATTTTTGGTGCATTTTCCAAAATAATATGTGGTGTTACATATTTTAGGTGGGGTTTCCTATATTAATATCATCACAATGCCACTTAGGTCGTAATACAACTCAGGATCCCAATGCAACTTGGAAGGTTTCAAAATAATATATAGTGTTGCATATTTTAGTTTGGGTTTCCTATAATAGTGTCATCACGTAGAGAAATTCACAATTAGATGATTTTTTGACAGTATTTCAAGTGGGGTTTCCTATACCAACATCATCGTAATACTACTCAAGCTCCCAATGCAACTCAAGGGGTGGAGAGGATTCAAAATAATATGCAATTTTGGATATTTTTGGTGGGGTTTCCTATACCAATGTCAATACATAGAAAAATTTACACTTAGATAGATTTTCAATAATATTTTGAGTGGGTTTCTAAAATAATATGTGGTTTTGCATATTTTGGGTGGGGTTTTGTATACCAACAACATCTCAATACAAATCAAGCTCACACTACAATTCTTATAAGGGAGCCACCATTACATAAATAAAAAGAGGATCCCATATCCTTCATGTTAGTCTATGTCAGTTATACCCTTGAGACATTAGAGTATGTGTGAGGGGAATATAAAGTGCCCAATATCTTGATAAAAGGGGAAAAAAGGGTGTAATACCCAAACATGCTTAATGTTGAAGTTCTAACAGGATCTGAAGCACTAACATTGGTATGATCACACATAATATTACTTATCACCTTACTATACTTGTAGGAGATGCATGAAAGACATTAGAGAGACACAATTTATTGAATAATACTCATTTGGCCTCACTTATGTGTGAGTTTTAACACAATACTTTGTTGGTTTAATATGGCACACAAGGGGATCCCATTGTAACTAGTGCACTGCATTTAACTTAGCAAACCCATTGTGTGTATTGCAACTCACATGGTGCATCTCATACAATATAACTCACCTAATGTAGCATGATCTAAGGTGTGTCAATTACCTAAAACAACTCAACTTAGTGTATCTCATGTAGTGTATCTTGGGAAACATAATGCATCTCATGTCACACAACTTGTACATTATGATTTGACTTGGGTTATGCTGACCCAAGTTGTACAACTTGACATCATGCAATTTTTTTCTCACAACATAACTCATCTTGTGGCACCTATCTCATGCAGTTCATCTAGTGCAACCTAACTCATCTCATATATCATAACTTTCCCAATGCCAACCCTAGTTTTTTCGATTGCTTAACACATCTTAACCTAGTGCAGTTAGTGTGATGTAACTCATACAAGGCAACTAGAAAGGCACATGTCACACACTATATCTCACACAATGTAACTCATACAATGCAGCTTATGGATGGAAACTCATTTTATGTAATGCAACTTATGTAGTGCATCTCACGTAGCACATATCACCTAATGTAACCTAAGCCTTGATTCATAAATATATAAGGTAGGGCCTCTTATATAACTTGACCTAGGTTGGGTCAACCACCTAACACAACTCAACCTAATTCATCTTGTGCATCAAAATTTATCTCATGCAGTATAAATCATCTTGTTCATCACAACTTGCATAGTGTGGCTTGCATAATGTAGCTCTACCTAGGTTATGTCAATGGCCCAATACATCTCAACCCAGAGTAACCCACTCAATACATCTCATGCAGTATAATGCACATAGCATTATACACCATAACTCGTATAACATAATTCATCTTAGACATCATAACTCCTGTAACATGTCTCATGCATCGTTGCTCTCCCAATGTAACTTGACCTAGGTTATGGAGATCACCTAAAATAATATGCAGTGTTACATATTTTGGTGGGGTTTCCTATACCAATATTTTCACAATACAACTTAGGGTCACAATTCCACTCAGGATCACAATGTAACTCAAGGTTGCAATTCCACTTGGGTTGAAAAATAACTTGGCCTCCCAATACAACTTGGGGGGTTCTGAAACAATATGCAATGTTACATATTTTAGTTGGGGTTTCCTATACCAATGTCATTATGTAGAAAAAATCACACTTAGATGGATTTTTTATAATGTTTTGAGTGGGATTTATAAAATAATATGTAGTATTACATACTTTTTGTGTGGTTTTCTATACCAACATCATCGTAATACAACTCAAGGTTGTAATGCCACTCGAAATCACAATTCAACTCGAGATCCCAATGCAACTTGGGGGGGTTATCCAAAATAATATGTGATATTGCATATTTTAGGTGGGGTTTCCTATACCAATGCCATCGCATAGATATATTTGCACTTAGATGGATTTTTAATAATATTATGAATGGGGTTTTTAAAATAATGTGTGGTGTTGCATACTTTTTGTGGGGTTTCCTATACCAACATCATCATAATGAAACTCAGGGTCACAATGGGAATTGGGAGCTTACAATGTGCATTGGGAGCTTGCAATGCAACTCGAGCTCATAATGTGCATTAGGAACTTGTAATATAACTCACACTCCCAATATGACTCAGGGCAGCAGGTTTCTAAAAAAATAGGTAATGTTGCATATTTTAGGTGGGATTTCCTATACCAATGTCATCATGTGGATAAATTAACACTTGATGAATTTTCAACAATTATTTTTAGTGTGGTTTCCAAAATAATATGTGATGTGGGGTTTCCTATACCAATGTCATCACAATGCAACTCAAGGTCACAATGCCACTCAGGATTGTAATTTAACTTGGCCTCCTAATTTAACTTTGGGGGTTCTAAAATAATATGCAATATTGCATATTTTAGGTGGGGTTTCCTATACCAATGTCATCACATGGAGAAATTTTCACTTAGATGGATTTTGTATAATACTTTGAGTGGGGTTTCCTATACCAACGTCGTCATAATGCAATTGGAACTTACAATGTAACTTGGACTCTGAATGCAATTCAAGCTCATAAAGTGCATTAGGAGCTCACAATGTAACTCATGCTCATAATGCAACTTAAGGGAAATTTCCAAAACAATAGGTAGTGTTGCATATTTTAGGTCGGGATTCTTATACCAATGTCATCGCATGGAGAAATTCATACTTAGATTTTTGACAATATTTTTAGTGTGGTTTAGAAAATAATACATGATGTTGCATATTTTGGGTGGGGTTTCCTATACCAATGTTATCACAATGTCACTCAAGGTTACAATGTAACTCGGGCACCCAATGCAACTTGGGGGGGGTTCTAGAACAATATGCAGTGTTGCATATTTTAGTTGGGGTTTCCTATATCAATGTCATTGCATAGAGAAATTCACACTTAGATGAATTTTTGAAAATATTTCACGTGGGGTTTCCTATACCAATGTCATCATAATGCAACTCAAGCTCGCAATGCCAACTCGAACTCCTAATACAACTCAAGGGGAGTTAAAAATAATATGTAGTGTTGGATATTTTGGGTGGCGTTTCCTATACCAATTTCAACGCATGAGGAAATTTGAACTTAGATGAATTTTTGATAATATTTTGAGTGGGTTTACAAAATAATATGTGGTGTTACATATTTTGGGTGGGGTTTCCTATATGAATGTCATTTTAAAGTAACTCGATCTTGTAATGAAATTATTCTAAAGAAGCCACTACTGTGTAAATAAAAAGAGGTTCATATACCCTTCATGTTAATTTATGTCATTTCTCCACCGATACATTAGAGTATATGTGAGCAGAACATAGAGTGCCCAATGTGTTGATAAAAGGTGCAAAACTAGGACTTCCTAGGAGGTCAACCCATCCCAGTACTATCCTAGCCCAAGCATGCTTAACTACAGAATTTTGATGGGATCTAGTGCACTAACCTTGGTATAATCACACCCAATATTACTTTATCACCTTACTTTACTTTTAAGAGACACATGGAAGACAACAGAGAGATGTAATTTATTGCACGAGACTCATTTGGCCTCACTTATGTGTGATTTTCAACACAATACTCTATTGTTTCAATATGACAGATAAGGGGATCCCATTATAAATCATACACTACATCTGACTTAGCTTCATTGATGTATCACTTGATACTACTACTAAACCTATTACTTTCAAGGGAAAGGAAAAGAGGGAAATAAATTAAACAAAACAAAGAGGTGATGCACCAAATTTATGACCATACCACACATATTTTTGTACATAATGAATTATAGTACTGACCTATCATACACTAATCCCAAAATGTTCCTCTTACATTAATATTTTTTAGATAGGTAAGGTATTAAAAAACTAAGAGGGAAGACTCTTACCACTTATATCCACACTTAACCCCTAATGACAGTAACTACAATCTATAAGAGAGATATAAAGCTATATGGAGGTAAAGGAGTGAGACACGAGATGAAAAACTGAATTATCACATAACAAGATCAATCACCCACAAGTTTACTCCAAAAAAACCATAAGAGAAGCTAAAAATCAGTATAAGGGCTTTCCCATACTCAACTGGAGGATCCATATAATGCCATTCAAGGTAGTACATATAGGAAAAATGAGAGAGGAAAGAGAGAAGGGACATAGATATATTCCATGACAAGTGTCATCCATCATAAATAAGTTACAATGCTAAGTGGAAGATGAAATAATAGTCCTATCACTCTTTTCAACATGTGTTTCTTGGTGAGATGATGATCTTCAAGATGGTGTAGGAGTTCTTGGTTGAGGAGTTAAAATTCATCTCTTGAAGGAAAAGTTATAACTTGTAGGCTTGACACATGGCATCTTGGTCTCCTTAGAAACTTACACACCATTCTTAGCCCTAAAATGCTTCTCCTATCTTGGTGAAGATGAAATTTAAACTTGGACATCTTCTCCTACTAATCCTTATCATTAAAACCTATAAGTTTATGTCAAAGTTGGTTTAAACCAAAATAAAATAAAAAGAACAAGTATATTTCACATACTAGGTCTAATCATTATTTGAATATTTACACTATGGCTTGTCCATCTCATAAGTGTCTTGTATAATATCCTCCCATCTCTACCTAGCTCATAGACCATCTTCAAATAGTCATTTATCCTTTAGGTCTATGTAGCCTATTAGATAGATACTTGGAGATAGCTATAGTTGTTCATGATAGGGAAGATTTGTATGAATTTGAGGATTATGTAGAGGCTTATCCATTCCTAGGCATCTTACACACTGATGTCACATGTTCCTCATGTTTTTTTAGTGTTTTCAAGAGCCTAATTAGTTGTAACAAGGTCTCATAGAGGCCATATAATGGAAATAAGTTTTTTCACTCATTTTTTCTTGTACATTAATCCTTTCAAAATTGTTTGAAATTATGAGAATAGACTTTTAAATGACTTGTGAGGTCTTATAAGGATATCATTGGATATCTAAATGAGTTTCATGAAGTTTTCAATACCTTTGGTGACCTTGTGAAGGTATGCCCACTTGTATTCTCCCTGCAGGCATGGAATAGTCCTCATCTAGGCCTATTATGTAACCTAAAAACTTGTTAAATAAATATATAGGCCTCTATAAATGATTTTATAAGGCCATTTAATCTTTTCCTAGGCCTGTAAGGTCTCCTCCAATGGATAAGAGACTCTTATCCCTTCAAATACCATGCAAATTAGTCCAAGTGTGTAGTTTCAGACTACTTTTCTATGTTTTTCTTCTTCACACATGCCAATAATATTATCCACTAGGTGTCCTTGATACTTATATATATCATAAATATGATTCTAATTCATTTTTATTGAATTATATCCACCCAAACCACCATTTGCTTTATCAAGCTCCTTGAAGGGTAACATTGGCAGTTTTAGGTGCTTACCTTGTTAACAATAGTTCATAAAGTTGAGGACCTAAAATTATGAACCAATGAAAAAAAATTGGATTAGGATAACCTATTTAAAATATTCAAGATCCATTTTGACCCATTCATCTTCTCACCATACTTCCCACGTGATGAATCAGACCTTCTCATGCTTATAGGCCTATGTGATGAGGTTGAGAGAGATTTTTGAGAAAAAAAGGTCTTAAAAATGTTTTGTATTTGATTTTAGTTTCATATAAGAGGTATGATACACCTCCCATTATATCTCAAAATGGTTTCCAAAAGTTATTTTCTTTTCAAATAGCCTTGCAACTTTATTTGCCTATAATGAGGCTTTATAGGCAGTTTAAGGGTTTTGGCCCTAATGCCCTTTTCCTGATAGTTTTATCAATTTCCAAGCCATATAATCAATATGTATATATCCTTCATGCCCCCCCATGACTTATCAAAACCTTTATACTTCATTCTTAAACTCAAAATTGCATCTTTTATTCATATTTGTGCAGGTGGGCCTGTTTGTTCTCCTCTAGGCCTAATACTTTGTTAGAGTTCAAGAACAGATATTATCTTAAATGTTTATTATTATTTAACACATATAAATAATTTATAACACTCATTCATGACTCTCACACCTCACATGACCCTTAGTCCTTATGTAATATTGTCACTTTTGCTTATACTCCTACTTGCAACCTATAGCTTTCTTTAAGGTTTGTCACCCTACCAAGACTTGAGAGTGATAATTATTGAGGGATTTTTCCTTATTGAAATAATTCAAAACATTTAAAATTTTTCCTTAAATACCTCTCACACTTCACCTGACCCTTATACCTTTTTTATAATAACATACATTACATCTTTTCAATACCCTTGTAGGTAGGCTTGTCGATATACACAATCAAGGCCAATTTTGAGTAAGAGGGTCTTCTTTATTGTTATTTTATGACTCAAATACCTCATGGAATATATAAGGGAATAAATAAAATTACATTTTAATTTTTAAGACCTTTATAAATTCACAATACACCCATAAATCCTCACATAATCATAATCTTGACCTAGTCCTTGAAACAAATACAACAAGACTGTGAATGGACTTGTAGGTCTATTGAAGAAGGTATTGTTAATTGATTATTTTCTTAGTCTCTTCATAATTGATTTATTTAGGTATGGTATATCCTCTTCATAAAAATAAACCAATCATTTTATTGATTTCTTTAAAAGGTTGAACCCAATAGTAACATTGCTCTTTTAGGCCTTTATAAGCCTATTAGATCTTCTCCAAATAGGTATTATCCCAAATTTATGGTTTATTATTTCTCAACAAGGTATAAACACCTTTAACACACTTTGAAAAATATATCACCCTTTAAAAGATCTCTCAAACTTTTTGTTCATCATTAGCACTATTGTCACTCCTTTTTTTTGCCAATGGTCTTGTAGGTGCCTATTTTTAATGGTTGTGTGTTCACGTGATTGCAAGAGGGACACTTGGAGAATTAGTATGGATTGAGAGGAAATTTAATGAGGTTTTAAAACTATAGTTAGATTAATTTCATGTGTCTTAACCTCTTGTATGATCCCTCAACTTCTCAATAGTACCAAATCATCACCAAACCTTGTCTTTTCAACTCTACCTTAGCATGTAGTTCTTAATGGATATGTTTTATAGTGACTTGAGAAGTTATCATGATATTATAAAAAACATATATACTTTTTCCCAAGTATACTCAAGCTAGAACAACTAGGAAACTTATAGAAACCTTGACTGCCACATGAATATAGTGAAAGAGAGCCATCTTTTGTTAATACATGTGCATGCATGGTGTTGAATTTGGTGATATGGAGGTTTATTATAAATTAAAATAACTCACTCAGTCTATATATTTTATTAAAGAGCTCTTAAATTCCTTAAAAAGTGAGAAAACTGAGTTTGTGGGGTTTTACAAGGGTTTAAGACACCTTATTTTGTTAAGGATGATTAATAAAGCTCAAGGCCTAAATCTCCTAAATCTTGCCATGAATTAGAAGGTCATAGAGGTCCCCTCATTCCTATAAGATAAATTTCCCTATATTTATCTCTCCTCTATGTACTAACATCAAATTGTTTCCCCTTTTTATCTTGTTTGGCAGACCCATAAACCTGATGAAGAAATGGACTAGGTTTTTGTCTTGTTTAGACCTGTAACTCACTTATTAGCATGGTTTGAGGCTTGAAGAGATTATAATAGGTTTTTACAATCCTTTATCACCTTTATGCATGCTTCATCTTATTTTTACATGCCTTGTCTTATCGTATAAACCTATAAAATCCTCTCTTCATCAAATAATTCATTCATTTGGAGGCATATTGTGTAGTACATGCATATAAATTATCAAATTAAGTCTTATTTGACCTATATCAAGGCTTTATAACGTGAAAATAAACTCCTTTTTTTGTTCATGCCTACCATTTGTCCCATGATGCTCTATTTGGGAGTTAAAATAAAGAATAGAGAGCTATCAAGTGGGTGTACATTAGAAGTGGATTTTCACACCTTTAGGGTATTTTATAGACAACCTAAAGTATAACATGTCTCAACAAGTGTCAACTGATATAAATATTTTCTTTGTTGACCCTCACATATGGTATTGATTCCTCATACTTGATATCCCCTTTAATGAAGTTACTTTTAACATTACAACAAATGAAACCTTAATTTTCTCAAAATTACCTTAACATATCCAAATATACCTTAATCTTTTCTAAATGCCTTGGAGATAACCATATTGAGTGACTTGATAACAATACTAGGTGCTTTGACTCACTCTTTGACTAAACCACCTTAAGGGACTCTAAAATCTACTAGGAATAATGCCACATATAATCAAGGGAAAGACAATATTTGACCAAAATAATATCCCTCATAAAGGCTATCAACAAAGTCAAATAATCCTGGTTAGTAAGTTTTGAAATGTAATGGCCTATGGTAGCCATTTTGGCTAATAGATACTTTGCTTTGAGCATCAATTTTCCTCATTATTATTTATAATTGCATTTACCCATAAACTTAGCAATGGATAAATAGTGTCTCGCTAATTTATTCAAGCATCTAGTAGCCCCATTAATGGATATAGATTATAGGTTTTCCCTAGACAAAAACCTTATTTCTATTCTATATGTTATCCTACTTGTTTCTTGAGCTTATAATTTTCAAGCTAAGTGTATACTCAATTTAAGGTTTCAATGATTTTTTTCCATTAATCATTCATCCTTTTAGATCAGCATAAAAACATTTTAAAGAATATTAAAATTGTCATTTTACTTTCCAATGTAAATTCATAGTTATGGTTGTGGTCTACTAATTAATTCATTCCATACACTTTATGTGTGGAATTACTGAGTGCAACATAATAGATTTTTTAAAGTTTAAACAATTATTATGCCTTCTAGTGTTAAATACCATATAAGGAAACAATAACGTTCTTTTTAAAAATATAAATGCAATATGAAAAGTGTTAAAATAACCATCTACAATGTAATATACACCTTATTCAATACACTGGGGTTTTTTGTTATCATAAACAAATAATGATTGATAAAAAAACATAATTATACCTCGATACATGTCCACACTTGGTCAAGTTTCTAAAAGATATATTTTTAGAGAGTTTAAAATGGGTGATATGACATCCTCACCCTCTTAAAAAAGGGTGTTGTCTTGGTGCCTTAAGAAACAATTATAGGAAGTTGGTTATTTGGTCCAACTTATATCAAACATATTTTCTCTTATCATTATTCTAAAAAAATATTCTAGATTTGTTTTAATTTTTGTAACTATAATTGAGACCAAAAATGTAAGAATTAAGGTAAAACTATGATATTAATTCCATCATTATAGAATATGTCATCAAATGGACCTAGAAAAACCTTTTAATAGGCCATAAAGTTTGGAGTCAATTGGATTCTTAACAAAAAATAGAATTAGTTCAAAATTTTTCACTAATTCTACCATTTTCTTGAGTATATACATATTATACATCCATCTATGAATGCCAAAATAATTGTAACATAATTTATTGTTAATGGTTAATTCAATTTTATTTTTTCTTTTCGTCCATGTCTAAGTGCAGTGTCCTAGACCAAGTACACTAGACATAAGAGAAGACACTTAAGGGAATCTATATGAAACCAATTGGTTTGTATGCATGTAATACAAACATTATTTGGGATTCTTCATTTGAGATAACAATCTAAGGGCACTCAAAATAATAAAAATTACAAGGATTACACAATCCAAACTTACTGAACTCTTTAATTCCAACCCTAAGGTTAAGTTAGTTATTAATACCACCTCAATTTTCCTAAATTTAAGAGGAAATATTCACACTGAACACTTTAATTAAATAAATAAACATAATTCACCACTACTATTTAATCAAGAATAAAAATATCCAATCTTTAAAATGTTGTTTTAGATTTGAAAACATGTGCATGGCTGAAATGAATTAGATTGGTTCTCACCTTTTGAGTGTATTGTTGTACTTACCATTTCTAGCTAGTAATACATTCAAATAAAGTAATTTATTGACATAAATTGATACCTTATAATTCCTTCTTAGGAATCAAACATAGGGGGCATATTTTTGCATTACCAAGCAATCATTTCAACTTATACATATAGCTCAATTGTAGATGATATAATAACATAGAAAAATTACAAGACCACATAATATGCAAAAACTTGTAGCAATAACCTTTAGTGATTCTTTACCAATAGTTTTCATAGATGGATGTTAGTTAAAATATATGAAATCCAAACCAAGAGGACCACAAATTATAGAAATATTCTTGCCATATAAGTGTTGTACTAGATGAAAAACTTTATACTCTTGCCAAAAAATAAACTACAATTCATATCTTAATATCTCAAATCATCAAATATAAACATATCCTACCTTTCCTAAAACACCATTCACTATTTAACAAATTATTCTACACTAAGAAGGCAATTTCACAAGAGATAAAAACATATCCTTTATTACTACAAAGTTACAACTTATGATAATTTCAAGTTGAAAAGGACCATATAAAATAAACTTAATGGCATACCATAGAAAAGGCACACACATAAATTTTAGTATTTATAAATAGAACTTAAATATTTAATACATAATTTTGTTTTAGATCATCACATAGCAGTGAGGGAAACTCGATAAATCAAAGTTTTCAACACATTATATAAATGTCACAATTTTTTTATAATCAACATTATTCCCTACAAGTTCTTACCATCATATGAGCTAAAAACATAATAAAAAACAATCCTTTGTATGTCCATTCATAAGATCATGAAATCCATTCCTAAGTTAAGTGTTGATGCATCTACAACACCTTTAGACCAACTATACTTACATGAGTGACAAGTTCATTCATTTTTCAAAAATCATGTTAGTTTGTTAAGACCACTATCAGATGATATATGAACATATTTTTCTCAAGGATATTTGGTATAGTAAATACTTATCCCAAAACAAGGTTGCTCCAACATAGTCAAACAATCAATATCCAATAATGGGGTAAAATGTAACAACAAACACTCATGCCTCATGGAAAATTACTCATGATGCTTTTCATATGAAGGGACCCCGATATTTATTGACTTGCCCAAAAAAGTTAGTAACATTCACCTAACTTATCCCTCAAGGCTTGATTTAATCTCTTAAATATCTAAAATACAACTTTCCCACATACTTTATGTCAAATTTCCCATACAATTAAAAAATAGTCACTTGTCAAATGCCCTTGAATTTAGGAGTGAGAACTTATCAAATTCCTGCTATTGACCTACTCATACAATTCAATCAAAGACAAGTGACACGTACCCCACTATAATGATTATTTTAAGGGAGGTAGGATGACTTATCCAAGGATGTTGGTGAGTATCATATTGTTACCAAGAAAATTGTAGATTTCTCTAGCTTGATTTAATTCCAAACAGCTTTAAAGGTCTTCAATATCCTAGGGGCATCAGAAAAAATATTATTTATGGTTCACTTGGAGGGGTTTTTCTCTAATAGATAATTAATGTTATTTAGTGAATCTCCTTTAACTACTAAGATCTTTAATTTCATATCCTTAGCTACTTGAACTCCTTGTAATGTTATTTTTGCCTCAAAAAAATGGTCAGTTTAAACACCAAGATAGCTTACGTATGCTACCAATAATTTCCCTATATCATCCCTTATTACTCCACCTCCACCAACCTGTCGTAGATTACCTTTAGAAGCACCATAAAAATTCAACTTAACCCAATTGGGATTTAATTTTACTAATTTTATATTAACCTTCTTAATTTTATCTTTATTCTTTCTTATAGCGAGGTTTCAATTTAGATTTAATCTTGCTTCATGCTCTTTAATCCTCTATTTCTTCTTATTCTTCATCACACATATGTTATCAACAATCCTTTAACCAACCCCATAAAAATTTAATTTCTCATTTTAGAAGATTCCTAGGTTCCTCTCCCACCACAACCCCAAACCACAAGGGATAGCCAATTTCCATATCTTCTTCAGTTGGATACTTTAAAAAGGAAAATTCCATTGAATGATAAACTCTAATACCTATGAAGGTTGAGCCCAAAAAACTTAAAATTTTAACCAAATCACCCTTGAAATTTTGAATGTAAAGGTAAAATCAATCAAAAGGTGATAAACTAATTCAACATTACAATCACATAACACACATCTATTTGGAATTATAAAACCTCTTTTTACAAAATTTTCCATGTGATAATTTTATTTTCAACAACCCAAAATAAAAAAAATAAATTTTAGAATAATATATGTATCCCATATAAGCTCCCATGTAAACCCATATAGAGATGAGTTCCAAAAAATAACTAGGTTTAACACTATCATTCCCATCCATGGTAGTTGGCCATACTAACTCATAATCTCTTACAAACTGGATGATATGAAAACCTTCGAGTATTTCATTCAAATACCTTAACTTGGAAATATATTCTTGGTTAGGATGCTAACCTTGATGGTTTTGTAAAATTATTTTACAAGAATATTGGGTATTTTTGGCAAAGAGTTTATTTTTATTATTCAAATAATCAAGCTTGAATAAAATAATTCTTAAGGATATAATTCTAATATTAATTCCCTCATCCCCAAGGTATAATCAACTAGTTACTTTGAGTCTTTAAATATTATCTCCCTTTTTAATGCGGTATATAAGGTAATTTAAAAAGTAATGGAAAACAAACTAAAAGTAGTTTTACAAAAAAATATTTACAAAAAATAGGGTGTTTTTACACTTGGGAGATAACTTATAGATGGTATTATCATCACTTATGATAAAATCAACTTTTTTAGTTTATAAACAAAATAACATGTTCATTGAATTAGACTTAAACAAGGCTATTGATAGAGATAGTAATGATTTTTTGCTAGAAATTCTAGGAAAAAAATAGATTCAGTAAAGATTGGAAAGATTGGATGGATAAATACATTAAGTCTCAAAATTGCTTTGTGCTTATGAATTCTGATCCTGTTAGTTACTATAAAGACTCAATTTTGGTCATGAATAATGTATAATGTCATTTTTGGCCCACATTTACATTACTTGACTTGAACACTTAAATTAGTCCTATTTCACCCCTAACCCTATCTTAAGTACATATATGGACCCATCCCTTTATAATTTATTGTTTTACACCTACATAAATATTATAAATCACTAAAACCCTTTCTAATTATCTTTACAAAAATTAAAATCCTAATACCAAATATCACCCTTTTAGGGTATAATCGACAAGAACATGATGGGATCAAAAGTTATTTTTGATCCTTCACCCAAAAACAACTCTTTTTTAAATTTAAACCTTCCCTCACAATTTTTTATATATTTTTAGTATATGTAGTGTGAGGTGTCACCCTTTTGGATAGCTATAAAAACACATTTAGGCCACATATTCTACTAGTTGTTAATTCCACTATTTGGGCTTACTTAAACTATTTTAAACTAAGAAAAGCTTTCATATTCTGTCCAAATTTGATTCTGATCACTTGAAAAAACCCTTATCCAAGTCATAATACTATCCTATATGAGTCAATAAAATAATTATCAAGTATTTAATCCATCTCTAGATGCTTACATGTAGTAAAAAGAACATTGTTTCACTAAGCACTCTAGGTGGGATAACTACATGGACTTGAATTACCTCTTTGGGGTATTAGATACATAATTAGTGTTCCATCATCATGGGATTGATTTGGGTTAGCTAAACCCACTACACTCCCCATTTATTCTTGTAGTTTTTCATCTATTGCAAGCCCTAATATGGTTTCAACTTTGAAGAGGTCATGTGCAAGTCATCCACACATAGACAAATGTCAAAATTATGAATACATGCATATTTTAAAAAGGCATGGGTTATTATGTCATCAATTTCCTATTTTTTTTACAATTCATGCTTGACCCATAGAGGATAGTAATGGTAGTCGATCATGTATGCTTATAATTAGACATGACCCTGAGTAATGATAGTCCTTTTAGTTGCATGGACATAATCAAGTTTGATTTAATCATTTATAATTATCTCTCAGTCATGAAAAATCATCTTATAGGTATAAAATAACTAATTCTTTAAGTATTTTTCATGTTTATCTTGTTCCATTCTTTTGTGTTTTGTTCATTTCAATAATTTATTTTCATTATACTAGTTACAATTTATTCACAAGATGTACTACCCTTTTATTATTTTTATATGAATTAGAGTTAATACAATAATTAATTCATGATTATGATAAAACATATTGGTGAACTTGAACCTTTGTTTTCAAGCCTTTATTTTTTGATTTTCCATAGGGTTTCCTTTATTAGGATTATTATGTGATTCTCTAATTTTTAGATCAAAATGGCTCTATTTTCAAACTTATCAAAGGTTTTCCTAGTCATATTAAGAAAATAAAAAACATATTTTTTCATCAAATATTATATGGATTTTCTAGTAATTAAAATTTACTAATTTTCATAAATTTGGCCTAGGGCATAAATGATGTACCTATGTTCAAATTATTTTTTTGGTTTATTCTATCTACTAATTTTAATCAAAAACCTCTCTTACATTTTAAAAATACATAATGTATCTATTCAAATGGTTGTTTATTTATTGTGCACAACATACAATGACACTATGGATTATTATTGGTGTATATTTTCTAATTTATGTAATGATTGTTCTAATTTCATTATGTCATAGATAAATATTCAATATATTTCATAATAATGCAACATTAGGGAACATTAATGTACAATAAAATCAAGGTTGAAATCAGTGACAATACATATTCTATGTCTATATAATCCCAAGTGACCCACCCTATAGTGAAAAATAAAGGTAACCAACATGTCCTTCCTCATCCCCCTCCACCTCCCACACATCCTCTTGATGGTGTTTATATGAATATTTATTCATAAGTGCTTAAGGCATGTGCTTGTGAATCCATTCAAGATCAAATAATCACTATGAGAGCATTCATAGAATAGTTTAAAAAATAAAAATAAATATTTCAGTTCAAGGATCATATCACTGGAAAATAAGACCACATACACAAAGAATCCAGAGCATGTCAGTATTAATCATATATCTACATATCCATCTAACTATTTTGTACCTTAAAATATATCATCTAAAGTATGGGTCCAAAGAAAACATACTTATACAAGTATTTATTCAAAAAGTGTACAAAAGGATAATAATAGTTCAAGAGAGATTCTAAGATAAATGCTTTAAAATAATTTGATCACATTAACTTCTATGCATACTATAAGGAGATCAAAATAATTTTTTACATATCATAAAATCTATGGGCATCATACATACAATTTTTGGGCTTTAAAGAACAAAATACAAACTATCATTGATTGTGGTGATCTTATAATAGATAAATAAATTAAACAACCACTCATACTATGATTGCATTTCCTAAATAATAAGTGCAAGTAGAAAAAATTAAAAACTTGAAGCAAGAAAAATTATGAAATAAAAAATTAGAGTAAAAATATTTCAAAAGGAAAAAATAGAGAAATAAAAGGTTTAAAAAAGAACAAGATGAAAAATAAAGGCTACAAAAGTCAAAATTAAAAAAGGAGTACTTAAATGAATAAATGGAACATATAGAAAAGAAGAAGTTATTAAATGATAATTTATAGAAGTTTTAATTAAAAACTTAGGATAAGAAAGAAAACATCCTAAAGAAAGAGTTTCTCACAAATAAAATTCAAAATCAATACCTACCATATAAGGCTAATGTGGTTCCAAAAAATTGAACTAAATTTTTTTCTTCATATCTAGAGACTTTGATTCTTAGTCTTCACATTGATGGAAATAAATGAACCAAGGTTGAGATTACATGTAACATGACACTTCTCCAACATCTTGGGTAATATTATTGGGCCTCGATACTATATTGGATGCATTAATTTACTAATAACATGGGTAAAAAATATGTTCTATTATATTTCACATTAACCCTACCTTGAATCAATGTAATTCAAAACTAGGAAAATCATGGATGCGAGAAATGGGGATAATATTGGGTAAAGATCATGACTATGTCGTATTTCAGCATGAAAATGCAATGGTTATAATTTCAAGAGAATAAATCTATATATAAATAATATACAAAGTAAGATATTATTTTAATAAACATTTCATCAAAGATAGCTAGTACCATCATAGCAAGGACACATGATACAACACATGGCAAAGCAAAATAAATTAGAATTTTCAATACCATAGTATGATGCAGTTGATTTACAAACAATGTTAAGAATGTGATATCACAATTTCAATAAAAAATTAAGAAATTATTTATATACTAATATGATGATTGCATTGATGATTATGATTATGATTTTGTAGAATATAGGTACAATACTCCTAATGGAACAAAACATACATGCAAGCATCTAATTCAAATGGATGTATTAACTCCTAATTTAGATGATGATTAAATATGCTATGTAGGGAATCCATGGGAGTGTATTATGGACCAATTTATTAGTTAATCAACAACACCAAAGTAACTTTTTTTTAAACATTCAAATTTTTAAAAAAAAATTTACTTTGCATAGCTTCTTGATTGTTTCAACTTGTTATTCTTCCACTTTTATACATTGTGATCGATTTGGTTAATATTATAACCCTTGGCTATTTATGTATTTTTTCCTCTTGGATATTCTTATTCACCTTTAAATATATAAAAAAATTAAAACAATGATCTCAAACTACCAACGTATGTCATTTAGCATGTAATTTTCATAGTACAAACCAAATAGACTATATTTTTCTATCAGAAATAATATCGACTAGAAACAGTCAATATTGATTGTCGTTACTATACGTAGCCAATCAATATTCACTTATAACATATTTTCATAGTCACATTAAAAACTAAGGAATCAGAGCCTTAACATCCTATTTTTTTATATCATACTCAGTTTCAATATAAACAATTATTATTTGTGTAAAATATTTTCTTTGTGTGTTATATTACTCATACTTGCATGTTACATAAATTTAAAAGTATAAATTTTATGAAATAAAGATGTAAAATCATTCTTATACATCCATGTTCTATCTCTCACATGGCTTTCAACCACAATTTATGTACATAGTGGGGGCATATTGCTCATACATGGCCATGTTGCCATATTTTAGTGCATACTTTACATTAATACATGTTATGAATTGTTTAGATTCCTTCTCTTTATTCAAATTTCAAACCCATATTTCACCTCCTATTTTCTTGTGTTCTTGTTTCAAAATTTAAAAAAGTACAAAAAATCAAATATTTCAAAAATATAAAAAACATTAAAAATATTATAAAAAATTAAAATCAAGACCTAGGCATGATTATACATCTATTTTTTTATCATTATCATATATGATTTATCTTAAAATCAGTAAAAAAAACATAATATTTTTCTATCACACATGCATTTCAATGGTATTTATGAGTATTATGTAGGATATACAAATTTTACATGGACTTAGGTTTTAGACTTGCCTCTACCCAGTGACCTTGCTATGATGGGGGCATCTTATCAAAAATTTACATTATTTATAGGTGTTTCTATTTTATAACCCTTATGCTATGTTGAGTTTTAAAATATTTACAAATGTCTTAATAATATATCTATTTTACATCATGTACATGGATATGTTATTTGTTAATAGATAATCACATTATATATACATAGTGTAGACTATATTTTTATTTCTATACTTCATGGATGTTATTGCTTGTACATATTCTATTAGACTTTGCTTGTCTATTGTGTATGTCCCTTGGCCTTTGTGTGTTAGTTTATTGAGCATCTCCATGAGTTCATTTTTTTGTGAAACATTTTGACATGTCCATTTTTTTGTGTCCCTTGGCCCTATGTTTTTTTCAACATTTGAACATGTCCATTTGATTATGGCCCTTGGCCCTATGTTTTGTAAAAATTTGAACATGTCCCTTATATGTGGCTCTTGGCCTTACTATTTGTCATTGTTTCTATTGTGTTTGTTGTGTTTTTACTCTTGTTGATCTTGTTGAGTACCATGATCCATATCATTCAATAATTATCATGTATTATTTATCTATTAAAAATACTATTATGAGCTTCATTGATACATTTCTAATGATTTTACACGTAGGCCTTATCTCATAAACTAGATATATGCTTTGAATGATACATGTATTATTATGATGACATATATTTTCACATATGATATGATATTAAATGATTATATATTGATACAAAAATAAGTTAATTTTTTTTTAGATGAGTAACTTTTAGGACATGTCCCTCACCTCAAAAGGAGGACATTTGAGTGGCATTTTCATATAGAGACAAACCTCTATGAATAATAAATATTTTTTTAGTAAAAAATACAATTTTAGAATGAAAAGTGGTTCGAAATTATGTTATTAGTATAAATTATGATGACATGTTCCATGCACATGTATTCACATTACATGAACATATTACATATTCATACATTTTAGGTGCATATGCAAAAGCATATGTGATCAAGCTTCAAATATAAATTACAAAATATAAATAAAACTACATATTTTACATTAATAATATGGGGGCATGATAAAAATTCATGCATGCATTAAAATATTTTTCAAATTTAGGTGGAATAATATTAATTCATGTAATTATTTCATTACTACTTGTTATTCTCAGTCATGGTAGGAGCATGGATGTTATCAATTTTATTTTGATCAAGCATACAAGAATTAAAAAATAAAGTGGAAATTAAATATATATGTCATATGTAGTGGTTGATTTAGTTAAAGTGTGTAATTCATATTAGATATTCAGTTTCCTATAACATTATAGCATATGAATCCATTATGGATTCCAACCTATTTATGTTTTGATCTTACAAAGATCAATACTAAAAATTGAGGTTTATGCATCCCTTAATGGGTTACAATTTTTGTCTTTGGGTTACAAATACAAATAATGAAAAATGAGGTTTATGCATCCCTCAATGGGTTATATTTTTAAGACATTTTCATTTAAAATTATCCAATGCTTCAAGAAAGCATCGTCTTCAATCAAAGTTTCAAAAGAAACATCAATTTCATACATACAAGTGTACTACTTCCTTTTTCTTTAAAATGTTTTCAAATTCAAGTTAGATTTTAATTTTTATTTCACACATGAACATTGGCTACTTTTAATTCATTACAAGATTCACTATGGAACACCTTGCATGATTGGAGATTTCTCCCAAAGTAAAAATGTGTAGTGCACACTTAGGTATATATTTCCTTTTACTCTAGTAATTTTATTTCTATAATAAAGGGGTAGAAAATGTAAATACTCAAATTTGGTCATAAATAATGTATAATGTCAATTTTGGCCCACTTTTACCTTACTTGAATTGAGTATTTAAATTGGTCCTATTTTTCCATCTCACTCTATCCTAAGAACTTATGTGGGTCCATCCCTTTCTACGTTATTTTTTAAACCTAAAAAAATATTCTAAATCGATAAAATCTTATCTAATCATTTATATAGACATTCAAAATCCCAAGATTGAGCATCACCCTTCCAGGTCAGAATTGACCTGAATGGGACAAGATCGATAATTGATCTTAACCCCATGGGTCGATCTTAACCCTTCACTAAACAAAAATTCTTTTTAAAATTTAAACCTTCCCTTACAAGTTAGTCTATATTTGTATGATAGGTATAGTGATGTTTCACCCTTTTGGATTTCTATAAAAGCACATCTAGGCCACATATTATACCACTTGGAAATTTCACTACTTGGAAACACTTAAACTATTTCACACTAAGCAAGTATTTCATAATATTTCCAAATTATATTATAATCACTTGAATCAACCCTTATCTAATTCATGATCCTATTCTATCTGAGTCAATAAAAATAATGTCAAGTATTCAATCCATCTCTAGATGCATACATGTAGCAAAAGGAACATTGTTGCACTAAGCACTTCAGGTGGGAGAAATACATGGGTTTGAATACCCTCATTGGAATTTTAAATAAATATAAAACATTAATTTATCATGATAGTGATTGGGATCAACTTAACCTATTACATTTCCCCATTTATTTTTATAGGATTTTATCTATTACAAGCCCTATTAGGGTTTCAACCTTGAAAAGGTAATTTACAAGGAATTCATGCCTAGATGAAGGTTAAAAGTATGAATACAAACATATTTAAAATAGGCATAGTTATTACAACATCAATATCATATTTTTCATGTAGGTCAAGATTGACCCATAGAGAAAAGTAATGATAGTTGATTTTTCCTGATTTCAATTAGTTTTGACCCTAAATAATGACAATCCATGTTTCACTTGCATGTGCATAATCATGTTTAATTTGATCAATTTCATTCATCTCTTAGTCACACACAGTCAGCCTAGAGGCAAAAAATAGTTAAGCCTTATTATGTTTTTCATAGTTAGCTTATTTTTTCATTCATGTTTTGTCCATTTCAATAGTTTACTCTCATTCTCCTAGTTGAAAGTTATTTACAACATTTTCTAGCCTCCTATTCATTTTATTTCAATTAGAGTTAAATACACCAATTAATTCATAATTATAATGAAATAGTTTATTTGGGGCCTTGATAGTATTGACTTATGGAAATAATATTAAGTTTTTTTCATTGTGGCCAAATATCTTTCTAAATTCATTACTCACCTCCAGTCTCAAGGAATTCTTAAATACATTGTTGTCATTGTTAGTTCTACAAAAATTTCACATATTTAGTTTTCCTAATAACACATCTTGTTGGTGAAGTTTCTATGCAAGAGGAAAAATAGATGAAAATGATCTTAACTTGTATGAGAAGGCCTTAAACCAAATTGCAAGAAGTATTAAATTAAAAAAAAAAAAAAAAACCCTATTTAAATTCAACATGTATGTCAAACTATCATTTTTTGTGGACCACCTAACTATAGATAGTGGCCTTCAATCGACTCCTTACCATTTCCATATCAATAATTTATATATGTGTGTGGGGTCAAAGGATATGTATATATGTAGTTATGTTTATATACTCTCACAGATCTAGATATATGTTTCTATGCTAGCCTATATATCTAGGGGTTAATATTTTTGTTTATGTATAGGGTTCTAGTTATAGGAATTTTCCCCCTAGTATATATATCCTATCACCTATAGATCTATTAATAACTAGGGTAGGGGTGACAATATAGATATTCCCTCATAGATAAGAATCCCCATATATAGGGCTTAACTTCTATCATAAATACATATACATTTTATCACTCTATATATAACTATTATTTTTCCTCAGCCTAGCCCCTAACCCACCCTACCCTACCCTACCTATAATAGAGGAGGAGGATGTCAATAGATAGGATCCCCCCACTCCATCCATTTAGATAGTGATATGGGTTTGTTTCCCTATGTATGTTTCCATTATTTTTCATGAGTTAACCATATAGATTATAGATACGGCCCCTCATATCTAGATATGACATTGCCTCTTCCTCCAATTAGATATAACAGGTAGTTTGGTGCCCCATCATAAAATTGTAAGGATGGAAATTTAAATGGATTTCCCTTAATGAGATACTTCATCTCCTTAATTAATATATATAATTAATGCCTATTTACATGATTTTTGTGTTTTATATCCTTATAAAAGTTGAAAAACCCATTAAAATAATCCACACTATTTCCTTGGAGAGGAATTGGGGATGGAAAAAAATCCTTTACTTTAGTGGGATTATTTTAGGTTTCCCAACATTTATATGGATTAAGAATCATAATAAAAATAATAATGAACTTATATATGGGTGAAAATATAGTTTAGAGATTTTATTATGAGTAAAATTCTCTTGGAAATAATTCTCAGAATCAAATACCTAGAATTGATGAACCCATAAAATATTTTCATGTTTCATGAGCATATAAAAGGGTCTCATATTTATAAATTTATGACTAAGTCCATAAATATTCCAAATTTATTTTTTATATGGAGGGTTAGAAAAGGTGAAAATTTCCATTTTTAGTCAAAGGTCTCAATCTACCCATAGATTCTTGCCAACTTGATGTTCTTCAATATTGGTGTAGCAAAAACATTGAAGATAAGGTTATTGATTAGTTCAATTATAAAATAAAAGTATGGTTATATATGCAATTTCATACTCTTTTTCAAAACAATGCAAAATAGTTGGGGGTCCTTATAAGATCTCTCTACTTTAACAATAAATATTCCAAGTTGGTTTGTATGTTTGGTGTCCACTCTATTGAGGATGGATGCAAGGTTATGTTGGCTTTAAGGTATCCCTTATTGATCCATTCTTGACTAAGTAATTTTGGAACAAGTTTTGACTTCCTAAGGTCGATGATTTCCTTTGGCTTTCCACTTAAGAAAAATTATGACTCAATGAAATCTAAGAAAAAGAGGATTCCAAGGACCTTTGTGGTGTCAACTTTGAAAAAATAGTGAAGATGATGTTGACCATCTATTGTTTCACTACTCTCTCACTAGATACTTTTGGTTTTACTTATTAAACAAGTTCAATTTTCCTTTTGCTCTTCCTAAATCCTTAAAACCCCTTATTTTGGCTTCAAATTTTTCTCATAGATCCTCATATTTATTAGAGATCTGGAATTGAATTCCAAACCTTTTTTTGGATGTGTGGTTGGAAATAAATAAAAATATTTTTAAATAGGAACATAGAGAATCAAATCACATTTTGGAATCCATTATTAACAGAATGAAGGATTTAATCAACATTTGGCCCGTTAAATATAGAAAAATCATTTCCAAGTATGTCTACATTTTGGAAAATTAAAGTGGAGTTCTTTAAGATGTTTTTTATAATAGGGTTAAAAAAAATAGGTGAATAATAAAATATTATATTAGGTTCCTTCTCAAGATTCAACTATAAATTTAAACTTTGATAAGATGCCCAAATATAATCCAACTTGGACTAGGTTGGGCAAGATTTTTAGAAATAACAAGGGTGTTCCACTTTTAGTTTTCTTAAGGCATTGGGTAAAACCACTAATAATTTTCTAAAGATAAAATTTTATGGAGTGATATTCAACTTTTTAAGGAAATTAATTGGCCGAACTTAATAACTAAAGTATTTTATTGACTTATTAATGATTCCCTAAAAAATAAGAGAATCAAGATTTGTTAGCTTAAGATCATCAGTGAAAATTGAGCAAATTTGTTACTTGTGTAATCTTCCTTAATAATTATCCAAATAAGAAGAGATATAAATAAATAAAGTGTCCTTATACCAACATTGGTGTGGAGTTAATTTATTTGAATAATAATAAATTACATATTTTATCACTTCCCTTAATGATTACAAATCTCACCTAATTTTAGAGGGAGATTTCCAAGGCTCCTCCCATTATTCACTTTGATGGGTATTTATTTTAAATAAATAAATGCCAAATTGGTGTGTAATGGCATATTTTATGGTGATTTTTTTACATTTGATTTCAATGTTTTTATGATTTAGGGGATATAAATCCACCATCTCTCCTTGTCTTGGTCATTTTGGCCTACAATGCGGTCAATGATGGATGACAAGTCTCTCAGTTTCTCCTCATCTCTCCTTTTACTATTGAAAATTGGTCTTCATTATATATTTAACTTGAAAAGGTTAGTTTTCTTGTAATTTTTACAATTAAGTATCAATGTAATTCTTACTAAGTTGGGCATCTTTTGATTGCTTTATTGAATATGTAACTAGATTTTTTTTGGTTAGAAACCTACATGTTTTCTTATACTCAAATTATGTTTTTTTTAGAAACAAGAGTGATATTAATTTATAGTAGCATACCTTATCTCCTTTTGTGGTTTAGATCATTTTATTTTTTGTGATGAAACCTATAGGTTTGATTTTTGTGTATGGTTAGGAAAGTGCAACCACATTTATCATTGCACTATTTGTTGTTGGTAAAAGTCTATTTATGGATGTCATATTTTAAATTTTACTTAAAATATTAGTATCTCTCTTTGATTCCCTAGTTTCTCTTCACTGTTAGTTCCCCCATAGGGTTATTTTTGAAAATTCATACTTCCTAAGGATGAACTAGATTATTTGGTTGTTGTTATTTCAGCATGGAGGAATATAAATAAACTTAGGGTAGCATATGTATATCATCTAGAAAGAACACTCATTTTAGTAAAGGTAAAACATCCTTGATAAAAATCTCTTTACATGTTGAGTATAAAATTGGTGTTAGATTTTTAGAACCAAATTTTTGTAGGTTTGGAGACTTTTTTACAACTTTGGACATTTTTTTGTCAAATAATCTTTAGGTTTTGAACCACGACTTTGATAGTCCAAATTTTGGTCATATGGTGGTATTTTCAATAAATTTATTTTTATCATGCATATTTATTTAAGAACTTCATAATGACATATATGGTTTTAGGATATTTAGCTTGTTGTGATTATTTAAACTATTTAAAATGTCACCTAAATCATTCATGCTTCAATTTGTGATAAATTTCACATATGAAATAATTTCATCATGATTTTTTTTAGAGGAATGCAGTGGTGTAATAAAATTTCATATTTTATATCATATGAAAAAAATATAAGGTTATTTTTTATTTCAAATTTTGTAGGCATTTTCTAATTAGTATTTGATACCTCTACACATGTTATACACATTGACATGCTAGTTTTTGAGGATCCATATTGACGATGGTTATTCTTAGGCCGATGATTCTTAAAAACTTGGAGAGTTATTACTCAACATCTTTAGAAAAGGATTCAGTTTTTTCATATCTTGATCAATTTTACACAAGAATTTTCCATTAATTTTTTTAAGTCTAATTTGTATCCTATTTGTTAAGTTAAATTTTCATTTTATTGTCTTCAAAGTAAAAAAAATGTCTGATTGATAACACAATAATAAAACATGCATATTATAATTGAAATACATGTAAAACATGCATAAATCATGAAAAATATTTAATTATATAGAATTATATGTTTTTATGGTTGTTTTATTTATTTTTGAATTAAGGTGATATAAGTAAATTAAAACTATCAAAATTTAGATTATGTAAAATACTATATTAATTGTATGAATTTGAAATTAAAATAGAGATTGGCATTGTACTTACTATATTTATAATTAACAATACAAGGGAGAATGAATGAAATTATCTAATTTTATTATTTATGTTGCTCACTGCCTATGTTAGAATCTCTAAAAATGTTTTGTGTTAGCTCTCTAAGTGCTTAGATTAGGAAAAAAGCCTTCAATACCTAAGCAAATATTATTTAAAAATATTAGACCCTTTTGTAAATACTATCAATACTATCTTCATTGATTGTTTAGGTTTATGTTACCTCAAATAATTACACCTACACCTCCAGTTAATTTATATGTATTTTCCTACCCTCGGTCTTATGTGTAGATATTGATTTGTTTCTCCATTCATTGAAATGCTAGTTGTAATTTTGATATAAGACTAGCTTAGAAAATGAGGTATGAAAATTGGGTAAATAACCCTAACCACTCCCCAATAAGTTATTGGTAATTTTCCATGTTCAAATGCTCTAAAAAGGACTCAACATGCATGTAGTCATCCTACATAATTGTGTGTGTGCAACATCATAATCATGATATAATGTGGTGTGATGTTTATCTTTAGACAATTGACAACATGAAACCTTTAAATATGTTTTATGTTCATACTAAGCTCTAGGGATAATCTTTTGAGGGGTTTTATATGTGTATACATTTTTTTATAATGTATCAACATAGTGCCAATGGATTTATCTAACATTATAAGAATTTACAAAATGAGTGTTTAATAAGCATGGCCTTAGGCTTGATTTCTATTTATAGATAAATTTTTTATATTTTTACCCATAAATACATATGAAATTTGTGTAAGTTTACCTAATGGATATGTTTGAGTTTTAAAAGTAATAGTTAGAGATTTGTGGACACTACTAGTAGAGGTAGATACCTGCAACAAACCATACCTATCTAATTGTTTTTGGCATGTATTTATAGGGAAAATTAGAGATCTATAATATGGATGTAGTCTACTTAGGATTATGGAGTATTCATAAAATATTAATTTGATGTTAAATATGTGTATTAATAAATTAGTCTGGCAAAGATAATAAATGAGTAAACTGATAGGGGAATGTGTGCACAAGATTCAAATATATGTGTACAAGTCTATGTAAAGATGTGTCAAAATTTATGTTTCCAAGTGTCTAATACCAATTTTAAGTGTTTAAAAATGCCCCCATTCTATTATAATACTAAAAATATATATATTAAAAAGATAAAATAAATAAATTTGGTAAATATGATGATCACTCTCAGTGTTAACAAGTATACCTCAAACATTTCAATTTCTCCATGAAAAATTATAGTGAAACATGTATATATCAATGTCCATTTATGATAGAAAATATGAAATAATCTAGATCATTGAATCACTTGAAATTAAAAGGTCACTCAATGAATACACTTGAGAGTATATGAACAAACTTCCATTTATTAAATTCATTTAGAGAATGGAATAAAGTGATTACACCCCAAAGAAATACAAGTTTTAAAACCATGGGTTTATAATTATACATTCCTCAAACCTCATTGGAAACAAAAGAGTCCTAAAATTTGAGTGGTGCAAAATCTTGAACCATGCTATTCCAAATATCATCATAATTTTTTTGGTGGAACCCTGAAATAGGACCATATGTCAAGGTGGAACCCCAACATAGGTTTATATGTAAAATGTGGAACACCAAAATATGTTCATATGTAAATTTAAATTCCAAATCAGAAAAAATAGATTGATTTTAGATCTAAAGTGCTTATGTAATACCACTATTCCTCATCAATACTCAACATAGAAATATAAAAGTGTTTGCACATGAACCACATTCATGCCTTGAATCTTATCAATTTGTACCTTAGAATTACACAACATATCTATCAATTTAATAAAATTTGTTCAATCTAAATCATATAATTTGTCTTATAATGTCAAATAATTTTCAAACTATTCCTCAAAATCATGTATAATTCCCTACATATACCTTGAATATTCCATAATGTGTCCCATATAAATCACTTTATCTTGCCAAAAGTGTGAACTATCTATCTGTGACGGCCTAGATATCAAATACACACCCACTATATGCCCCTCTTTTGAGGTGAGGGAGGAATTTTTAAAGTCAATCATCTCAAAAGAAAGAGTTATGTTAATAAATGCAATCATGTAAATTATTTATATAAACATAATAATATATGTCATAATATAGTAATTTTATCATTTAAGCATGTATGAAAAATTTAATCTAAGGTAATAATCACACAAGTGTCATGTTAAGTAGAAATAATAATTATCCATATAGTAGTAAACAATGCAATAGATGCATGATATGAATAATGGAATCACACACCATAGGATAATGTATGATCTCAATCATAACACCAATCTCAAAATAAGTCACACATATATGCACATAATATAATTATCATAAATCACTCAAGACATAACTTTGACTCAAATCTAGTCTGACACAAACCACATGGTTATGACATGGACTAGAGGATCCTTTGACACAATTGGTGCATAAAGTGAAAAACACAATCAATTCACTCATAAAAAACCAATGAAACATACATTAAAAAAAATCACATAAATTATAATAAAAAACATCAAACATGCATAGAATAAGTAATTTTAATTTGCATAATCAATAAATGCCATCATTGCATATAGAAAAACACAATATCCATTTGGAATATCACCTTATAATATATATGTAAAATACATCCATGTAAAAGTAGTCTAAATTACTCAATATGATCAATGAAATTTTAACTAAAGTTAAAACCTATAAAATGTACCAAGATGACCCCAATGTAGGCATTCCCCCAATTTCAAGAAGTAGCTCCTTGGGTAATGAATTTTGTGAATTTTTATGTACTTGTATCATACGTAATATGTATTTCTTGATTTGCACTCACATATACCATGAAAATAATATGCATGTAAAATGGATATGTAATTCACTGTATATATGATAAATAACATCAATAAATCATGTAAACTATAAAATCATGTCAAGTCCTTGTTTTTCATTTTTTTAAATATTTGTATGTTTATTATTTTTAATTAAAAATACTTTAAGCATGCATTTGTCTAATCAAAAAAGGAAAGGAGGTAATGATATTAAAGAAAAAGAATATAATGGATCCAAACAATCCATATAATATGTCAACACATAATGTGGATCAATTATAATAACAAATCAATCTCAAAGAAGTGAAGGTAAGCAGCATGCCCTAAATATATATTTGAATCATGATGTCATATTGCATAAAATTTTATGGAGATATAAATGTAAATGCCACAAAGATATATAGGAATATATTTATGTGATCATGTAAGCTTAATGTATGCCATGACAAAAGCAAGCTCATATAGTCACTATGGAGTGGTGGATAAGTAGTGTGCCAAAAATATTTCATTAAGATCAGAATGTTGTAAAGGATGTGTCAATGTAGGATAACTATCATGAATGTCTAAAATATGATAAACAATCAAAACAAGGGATAGTAAAAACATCAAAACCAAAAAAAGGCCAAAGACTATATTAATTGTCAATGCAAAAGCATATGTACACATATGTCAAGATAGAAAAAATTAATTATCAATCAAATCTAGATAAGATGATCAAGCAATCAAATAATAAGAAGCTATATACAATAGATTGTTTCTGAGCTAACCAATTATGCCATCAAATAGATATGCATATATATATCATGTATGTCTAACCAACCATGCATATAAAATACATCACCTCAATTTTTTAATTTATGTTGAGTTAGTAGCTATAAATCATGATTAATTTAATTATATGATATACATTCCATGTTAAACTCACATCCACACTTTTCATTATATTCACATTAGCTACTTGTGGTGATCTTGGTTGAGTTAATGCATATAGTGATACGTGAACCAAGTTAATAGTTGGATATTTTGTTTTGTATATGTCATAAACATTAACATCCACTAATTTAAATGTGTCACTCTAATAATATTATGTATTTGTAGTATATTATGTATAATCAAGTGCACCATATTTTGTAATTATTTTCTCAAATCTTATTTTCTCTTTAGTATATTCCTCATCATCAATATCATGTTCATAATTAGATAATTTTAGAGATGTAATTGAAATCCTTGTGGGATGATTTTCTTTATTATGTTCTATACATGAAGTGGAAGTTGTGGTTATCTCTTATATTCACATTAATTATGGAATTCCTTCTTAGGTGCCTCTTTCTTACTCAAATATTCTTTATTTAACACTTTTTTTGTAATTGTCTCTTGAAAGATGGAACAATAGTTTTAGTAGGTTTCTCAATTTTAGGTGTTATTGAATTTGGTACTAGTGCTTTAAAATATGTATCCAATGTAAGGTTTCCACTATAAATAAGATATTATACTATGTGTTTTAAATTCAAATAGTTATTTTTTGGATGTCCATGAACTCTAATATAAGCACTATAATATTTAGATCTTTTCAAAAGGCACATAGGAACTAATATAATCATTTTTTTTCAAATCATGTTCCTAAGAGTTTCACTTGGAAATGTATTAAACTTATGCCAATTTCATGATTCATTGGTCATAGATGTTTTTTTTTCTTAACCCACGTCTAGGATGAAATATTTTGAGACACATACTTTTTAAAATGGGGAGATAGGATTGTAATTTGTAGTAGCATGATAATAATTATTTTACATGTACAAACTTATCTTCAAGTGACTAGACCTTTAGAGATAAGGTTTAGACTTTTTTTAGTAAATTATCTATGGAATAGATCATAGTAAGAATCTAATTTGGAGTAATGGTGTAATTTTGATAGGTTCATTCAAAGGGTTGAAACCTATCATGGATTGAAGCACTAGGAACACTAATTATCATGGGTTAGGAAGATTTAGATTTATAATCATAAACCCCAGACATTTTAGACTCGATATTCATGAAAAATTATCTAGGATTATGCACCTTACCTTTTCATGTTGTGACAAAATGGACCTCTTTTTATAATATTTTCCTAGGGTGAATAATGGGAGAGGGATGGTGTCTAAAACTACCTTGAGGTCTAGGGGAAGAGGAACAAAAAGAGGCATTAATTATTTTTTTCATCAATTAGTAATTGGAATAATTTCAAATTCAACATTCATACTATTTTGTTATAAAGGAGAGATAAGAATTCATTTTTTTTAATAATATCTTTAATTTTATTATAAATAAATTTAGCCCATTTCATTGCATTCAATATAAAATTATTGCACATTTTATGAAAAAATGTAATCATGATAATCATAGCTTGAATAAGAAATTATAAACTATGAATATCCATTATAACTATGTTAAGTTTTTTCTTATGTAAAGGAATGGAAATAAAAAACCAAATTTAAAACACTAAAGGAAAAATTTGAAACCCTAAGAAATAAATATGAAACCCTAGTGGAGATAAAACCTATATTTTTTCCATGCATAAGCCAATGATTGGGTTCACCAAAATGTTTTATTTGTTTATGATTTAAGGTGATCTCAATAAATTAAAACTATTGAAATTAATATTATGTAAAATAGGATATGGACCATACAAATTTGAATGTAAAAGAGATATTGATATTTCACCTACTAAATTTATAATTAAAAAAATAAGGGAGAATATATGCATTTGTCTATTTTTTATTGCTCATTGTCTGCATCATAGTTTTTGAAAACGTTTTGTATTGGCACTATAACTTCTTAGATTAGGAAATAAAACCTTAAAACCTACATGGGAATTGTTAGTGAGGCTCTAACCCTTGTATTGAGTAGTACTATCCAAGTCTTATTGGTATTTTCCAAGTTGACTATGTGGTTCTATGTTGCTTCAAATCACTATTCCTACACATGTAGGTTAATTATGTATTTTCCCTCAATCATATAATAAAATACTTTATTTAATTTTCCTTGCCTTAAAACCCTAGTTACAATTTCAACATAAGATTGAATTGGAAAAAGGGTTAGAAAGATTATTTGGACAAGTCCAATCACTCCCCACTAAGTGCTTGAGTGTTTTCCATGTTGGGCCCCTTTTTGGCTAAGTATGGGTCTATGCCAACTCAACAGATACTTTAGCACAAGGTAATCATTTGAGATGATTGTTATTTTGATATCTTTTGTACTAGTTGGATGAATTGACACACACCTTACACTAGATGGTAGGTGGCTAACAAATTCTATGATGTTTTAGGCATCTTCAAAGAGTGGAAGCACATGAGATCATAATGCAAAAGATGCAAAGTAATAGAGCCGATAGAATGATTGAGAAAAGCTCCAGCTCAAAAACCAACATGTGCAGCTCCATCTTGGTAGAAGGTTCTCCCATAGGTTATAAAAGTAAGCTCAAACTAGTATGCAATGATGTGATTTTGATATAATGAAGCCCTACATAATTGGTTCCAGACATAGCAACCACCATAAAAACTTAATATTAGCATGGATGCCCTTAAGGCTCCACATTATAGTGCCCAAGCTCATATATGACCCTTTAGGCCTTTAATAGTTTAGATAAGCTATTAGTCTATTTTCACCATATGAAATGTACTCTATATTTGGAACATTAAGTATATGAAGAATGGTTGAAGTAATACATAGTGTCATAGGTTAATATCTTAGCTTCATGATTGAAATACATAATGAATGCTATGATTTTAGTGTGATAAATTAAATTTGAATGATGTTGTTTGCAATCTTTGATTCATGATGTTCATGGCATCTCTGTAGTTTAGGATGATGTCAGCATATTATGTGGAAATCCTATAAGTGTAGGAAAGATCCTACACCAAGTCGTGATACCTATGTTTAAAGTGTTAACCCAACATAAATCCTTGATATAAGATATTTTATTAAACCCTCCAAGTGCCTAAAGTATGATAAACATGATAAAACATTGGTTTGTGCCCATAAGAATACAAACCAACCTAATATAGGATTATGCCCATATGACCAAAAGTAGCTACCTAGATAAGCTTTGTGCCTATAGACCCTTGGCCTAATCTAGAATAGCCTGCACCTATGAACTTGCAAACATAATTTTTGTAGATGACCCATGTCCCTTAAAGAATGAGTTGCACCATGGTATGAATATCCCAATGCGGGCCTTAGTTATTTATCTAATTCACTTTGGGTGAGTGCATAAGGCTTTCACCTTATGTGAATTGATGTTGGCATAATATAATGACAAATGTTGAGCACTATGAGTTTATTTCATGATTACACCTAGTTAAAACAAGTCTAGAACTGACTTGGATAGCCAAATAAGAACCTAATGGAGTAAATGACTTAGAAAACTGACCCTTTTCTACAACATTTTGGTTATATTATCAGGACCCATCTTGAATTTTATTACTACAATGGTATAAAATAATAATTCTCTAACTCTTCCATAAGAATAGTGAGTAGTGGTTGGAATAGGTGGAGGATATCTTTTCACTAAAGCATCTATCTTGTAAAGAATAGAAGCCAAGGAAGTGGGTTCAAAATAACCTGTATAATGCTCTATATGAGGTCTTATTTTGTGAACTACTTAAGCATGTGTACTAATAGTTGTCTACTTATGTGACCCACATAAAATAAAGCTAGGGATAGTACATTGAGTGGATGAAAGAGTGCTTAGAAAAGGTTGAGAACCTTGATGCCACTTGGGATAAAGCTATAGATAGATGGTGGCAAGGAGCACTGAATAGTTACATGCTTGAGTTCATAGTATTGATGTACTCATACCTTGAAGAAGTAGAGTATGAATTATTACATGAGCCTAAAGGCACATTTGTGAAAAAAATTGGCACAGATATTAATAAATTGATGGTGGATTATGGTTTTGAAACCTTAAGAATGGAATGCTAAAATCCTCTCATGTATGATCAATGCAATAGGGAAGAAGGGGATGTGTAGGTGAATCACAATGGAAGGGGATGAGAAGATTGACACCTAAGAGCTTAGAATATAGAATTATAACAAAAGAAGGTGCAAACTGATGAAATATCTAGAACCTAGAAGTGTTGAGAGAACTTGTAGTGAGCAAGAAGGGCATGGGGAAGGATCTCTTGAATTACAATAGCATGAAGAGAGGAATAATGAAGCTATAAATCAAGCCTAATTATTAATAGGTGAAGAATGCACTAGGTCCCTATAGACTTTGACCATTGAAGATGTGTTAAAAGTGTCTGCCCCCTTTGAACCTATGGCACATGCTTATGTACCATATCCCCCTTAGGAAGAAAGAAGAGTGATAACTAACCTTGTTATCCACATTGACTTTGACCAGTTTATAGACTTGAACTATAATTTTGTGATTGAATAAGTTATTCCTTACTAAGAGATAAGTGAGGATACCTCTAGACCTTTGGATGCTAGATCGACAACATATAATGTGAGTACAAGCATTATAGTTCACCAAATGTTAGCTACATAGACTAGATAAAAACCCATAAGAAGTGTCCCAATACCTTAAGTGAGTATCACCATGTCATTGATTTCAATGGTATAAACAACAATAATGGGTTTGACACCCAACCCATTGGCTAGAGGTGTTGTAGGACCACCGCTAGGACAAGTACCATGGGGACAAACACCTCAAATGCTAGTGCCCCCCATAAAAAATATATTATGAGATGGAAATTTACTTTCTAGAATATCATAGCATATAAAATTCCATAGAGCATGTCTTAAAATGTGAGATTTAATGGCATGCTCAGGGTATAACCCAATAAAAACACAAGGCAACCTCGTTTGTAATAAACTTACTTTTTCACGCTCATAATTGGTATCAAAAATTTGATCCTAACCAGACCATGATTGATTATGACATTTTGAAGGAAGCATTCTTGAAAGAATTTGATATTTTTGAGTTTGAATAGTAGATCATCATCGTAATGAATTAAATTAGTTAAGGGCTATCAAAGAGCATGTGCCTATATGATGCTAGGTTTAAAACTCTTCTTTAAAAACTTCCTTATGGAATTCACCCATCCCAACATGTGTAATGGTTTTTTGGAGGATTGATAGTACCATTTAGAAGAGTGATCTCTATGAATACATTTACAGATCCTCAAGAAGCACTTGAAGTTGTGTTTAGAGCTGAGGCAATTGGAAGCACTAACACTAGGATCAACCCATTCATAGAGGTACAAATTTCATCTATGGCCTACCATATATAGAAACTAACTGCTAGTTCATTACAAGATGCTCAAAGTGGATTATGGTGTGGTGACTGTGAAATAGAAGGCCATAATAAAAATAATTACCCTCAAAGGAATGTGTGCACATTAATTTTAAATTGTGAAGTTTACCATGAGGAACATGATGTTCCCAATTGCCCATTATTGTAACTTACCAATCAAGTTAATACAACCCTCTATTACAATTTGTGTGATTCCTACACTCATGCCATAGCTAACTACTGAGTAATTGATGAGATGCATGAAAAAATGGAAAGAGGTGCATGACATGAAACTACAATAGCTAGAGGGTAGGTGAACCAAAAAAATGAGGGATATGGCCAAAATAATGCCATTTATGGGATGTAAATAGGTACCAAAGGGTGAGGTGGAGGACATGGTGGAGGAATATTCCCACCATGATCATGTTATAAGTATGGCTCGATCAAGCACTATCATCACAACTGCTTGATGCATTTAACATGTGGGTATTGTTGAGGACCACATCTAGTCAAATAATGCCTTGAATTATATAAAAATTTGACCTAAGGCTGGCATAGCATAGACAAAGGCACATGAATGATCCAAGGTGAGATAAAATCAAAGAAATAAACTCTAAAGGCACAACCAACCTGCATAGAGCCAATTAAAATGCAAACAACTACTCATAGTGGATTCACCACTCAACTTCCAATTATGTTAGTACCATAATTAAGCCTAGATTATGGGGAAATAAGTTACACTAAGTGCATCACATAGTTTTAACCTAAATTTATGCCTTACCCTAACCTTGTGTGCTAGAAGGATATCTTACAATAGGCCATGAACATTATTCAAAACCTACAAGGAGAACTCTAATTGGCATGAGATTTAGAGGTGAAAGTTGTTTCTTCCTGCAAGAAGAAAGATAACCAGAAGGCTGAGGTATGAGATTTAACATAGATATTGCACCTCCTATAAACAGAAGTGATGTTACCCTTATTGAAAAAATTACTTTTAAAATATTCCAGGTAGAAGCCAATTCAAATTGTCACACCCCACATAGTTAAAATTGTTGCACCATGAATGGAAAGGGTGTAAGAGGTGAGGCATACACATAATGTAGAGTATGGTCAATATCTCTTGGTGAATTCCACCATTGATGTATGGTCTATATGTGAGGTCCTCATGGACACATACATTAAGGTCAATACTTTGACAAATAATGCATGGGAAAAGATGGGTAGGATAGCCTTGAGGCCTTCCCCTCATGTGATTTTCATGGACAAAAAATGTGGGATGTATCCAGTCAAAATTCTAAAAGGTATCATTGTAGATATTATGGGTGCATAGTTTTGTTCTAAATTTGAAGTGATTGAGTTAGCTAAGCAAGATAATTATCCAACACTCTTGGGCAAGCCATGGTGCTACATAAATAATACTGACATGCACTTCAAGAAGTGTTATATGACCTTCAAAAATGGCAAGGAAAAGGTCATGATCCCCCTATCAAGTGAAAAAGAACCCCCTTATGTAGAAAGTTTTGATCTTGAAGATGAGATCAACCATATATACAACATCATAATGCAAATCACCAAAACTATCAACCCCAATGACCAAGGAATGCTTTCTTAAGATGATGGAAAAATGGTCTCGAACACTACCAATGTAGCTTACGACTGATGGGTCAAATAATATTATGAAACCACTGGTCAAAGGTGTCACATAGTGAGCACCAAGGCACCAAAACCTATGAAGACTTGTTAGGTCTAGATAAATCATACTTCATGAAGAGGGGTCTATTACAATAGGAAGAAGGAAAACATGGTGATTCACCTAAGCAAATTTAAACTTGTGGCACTCCCGTGATATGAGGGGAGAAATGATGTAGAAGAGTATGTCTATGACATAGATTTATGCATCCCAAAGGAGAAATATAGAATGGGTGTATTGTTGTATATTTATGGAGCATTACTACTCGTTAGTGGGCAACACAAAATCCTAGCTTACCAACTTGGCAAGATGTAAAAGTAGAAATATACATCAAAATTAGGAAAAGTAATGAGGATTTGGATATCTCCACATACTTTGGTGATTTTGACCCTATACCACACATATGCTTCTATGAAGAAACATGGACTGATTGTGATCCAAATGCCATAAGGAAACTATGGGTGCATACCTTCTATATAACCTTAAATATGTGGGTGTGAGCTTGGTATGTGGTCAATTAAATTCACTACAAGATAGCTAGTTGGGATGTCTTGAAGGATAGGTTTGTGCACACCTTATCCTTTTCCTCACATAACCTAGAATTGATTGGACCATTGTAAGTCATTCAAAGGGCAATGTTTGAGGACACTACAATCTTAGAGGAGCACCTAAAAGATATGTTTGGAAATAAAGGATTAATTATCCCAACTTTATTCAAAGATAAGGTAGACAATAGTGACTTGAGTGATAAAGATATGGATGTTTAGAAATCATAAAATTAGATGTCCTTGATAAGAAAGAGGAAGACCATGCACTAAGTGGATGATAATTCCATTGATGAGGAAAACCCTACTCATCTCCACATATAAATAATTGATGGGAGTAGGTAAGTTGAAGACCACATAAAGAGAGAAATTAACCCTATCACATGCCTCTCAAAACCACCTAGGTTGATATCAGCATGGAAGGAGAACCAAAGGTGGCTACTCTAGGCACATATTGGTCTGATGTGAAGCTAGCATGAATTATAGATCTCTTGAAGGAGTTTTTATATTTTTTTATGTAACTATTTGGACATGAAGGGAACCCACCCATCCCTTATAAAAATGAGCATAAATCTCATGGATAGTGCATGATTGTCAAAGAACACTCCTATAAAATAAACCCCAATCTCTTTGATAAGGTTAAAATAGATATTGATGGTATGCTAACTGAAGGAGTAGTCTACCTGGTGTAAGAGTCATAATGGGTGAGTCTCATGGTGATTAAAATTAATAATAATGGGCTCCACATTTGTGTTGATTATCGACTATTAAATGCTACATGTGTTATTAACTCCTTCCCAACTCTATTCACTGATGAAGTCCTGGATGGAGTTGTAGGTTGTGAAATCTATATTTTCACTAATGGTTTCTTTGGATACCATCAAGTCCAAATTGAAGAGGAGGACAAGCCTATGACAACCTTTATGATAGAATGGGGTTGTTTCACATATAATGTGATGCCCTTTAGACTTAAGAATGCACCAGTCATATTCTCTAGAGTAGTCATCACCATATGCAAGGATTTTATTCATAAGTTCCTATAGGTGTACCTTGATGATTAGACTATGTATGGGCTCATGAGAGACCATTATGATAGCTTGTGCCTCATGTCTGAGAGGTGTTTATAGCTATAGATATCCTTAAACCTTAAAAATTACATCTTTGTAATACCATTTGGAACCTTGCTCGGACACATCATCTACAAAGATGGTTTACTCATCGACCCCATAAAGATTACTATTATCATTCAAATCTAAACTCATTCCACATAGAGATATGTTCATACCTTTCTTCGACATTGTGGTTATTATATAAAGTTTATAAGGAGCTATGTAAGTATCACAACACCATTAGAGGAGTTGTTGTACAAGGATGGCCCATTTTATTATGGCACAACACAAGAGGATGTCTTTGAAACTCTAAATCTCAAGTTGGATAGCACATCTATCCTTCATTCTCAACTAGATGACTCCATTCCATGTCCATATCAATGCATTTGGGTTTATAATTGGCAGTATGATGGCACAACCTAGTGAAGTTAATATGGATCATCATATCTCCTTTATAAGTCATAAATTGACCCTCATAGTGAAAAATTACATATCTACCAAATGTGAAACACTGGTTATGGTCTATGCCCTCCAAAATTTAGGCAATACTTATTGGTAACCCCATTCATCTTTTTCACTGATCATGAGGCACTTAAGTACCTTGTAAATAAGCTCATTCTCTATGGGCACATTTATATATAGATAGTTTTATTTTAGGAATTCTAGTTTTTATTTTTGGTAAAACCTAGGAAATAAAATTTGGGACCAAACCATTTGTCCTACATTGACTTTGGTGATGCATTAAATCCTATTAAAGATGACATTTTAGGTGCACAACTCTATAGAGTCTAGTGTGTTCCTAAAGACTTGGTGGAGATATCTAGATTTCTAAAATCTAGGTTTGTGCCCTAGACCATAACCACCAAAGAGAAGAAGTAGCTCACCATTTAAATTACCCCATTTTAGATCATTAGTGAAGATCTATATAAATTAAGTTGAGATAAAGTCCTACACCAATGTGTTTTGGAACATGAAAGGGACTCCATTCTATGTGAGGTGCATGAGGGGATCATAAGAGGCCATTATGTTGGATATTAATGGCATGAAAAGTGTTGAAATTAGGCTTGTGGCATCCAAGCCTATTCCAAGATTTAAAATATTTTGCTAAGGTATGTGACATATACTAGTGCATAGGGAAGCCAAACCAATGGGATTAGATGCCTCTCATCACCATTCTTTTCCAAGTGCTATTTGAAAAATGGGCCATTGATTTTGTTAGGCCAATCACTTTCACATCAAATCACATAGGCACAAGGTATATTCTAGTGGTAATTAATTATTTCATAAAGTAGTCCAAGGCCACACCTATTAAAAACTCCACTACCCCATAGCCATAAGGTTCTAATGGGAGAACATTATAAGTCACTACAAGTACCCATTTAATTTAACTAACAAAAGAGGAACACCCTTCCTCAATAAAAATATGAAAATCCTACTAGCCAAGTACATGGTGGCACACCACAAGACCACCCCATATCATCCCCAAGAAAATGGCATAGCTGAGACATTCAACAAAATATTGGAAACATGACTCACAAAAACATGTGACACTGGTCACAATGATTTGGATGATTGAGTGTCAGTGGTATTATGGGCATGTTGCACAACTTATAAGTGCTTGAAAAAACCTACATCATTCCAAATGGTATTTGGAATTAAGGTAATTCTACCAATGGAGTTCTTGGTACCATCATTGTGCATTACATGAATTGGACACCTAGATGACTAAGCTTCATTAATTGTCAAGCAGGAGGACTTGGAATGATTGAATGAGGTGTGCACCCAAGAAATATGGAGCTAATAGATCAATAAGGCATGCCATAAATTAATGGCATGATAGACATATTAAGTGTAAATTACTAACTGAATGAATATTGGTATTACTGTATGACTCCAAGTACCTAAGGCACCTAAGAAAGCTATATATAAGGTAGATGGACCCATATATCATCCACCACATACTGGAGATAGGTGCATATAAATTGAACACATTGGCTGGAGAAATGCTCCCTATACATGGCAATCGATTGAAGCCATATCATCAATAACATGGTGCTTGTTCCATCAGACACTGACTTCTTAGTCACAAGTTAATTGTGTTGTACTAACCTAAATGAAATTTGGTATAAGCCAAACATTTCCTTGTTTTTTATTATTATTGTTCTTGTAGAGTGAATAAGTGGTGCTTTCAAGCCTACACAATAAATATTATGGTTATTCTACACATAACTCCAGTTAGGTGAGTCAAGCATGGATAATTTCCAAATCACTTGAGGCCAGACACCTAAGGTTCTAGGCACATGAAATTTTCCAAACTTTAACATATGAGCAACAAGGGAGAAAGAGAGGTACAAATGGATTTAGTGCACATAAGATTAAATAAAGGTACACATGATGTAAATATGTAAGAGGTAGAAATAAAATGCACACTATGATTTTGCACAAGAGATAAAAATTATAGAGTGAAGCATTAGAGGGCTAGTTCAAGGGATCTGTATGAGGTAGGACAGGCCAAGGCAAAGAGATGAAAGTGCATAGAAATTGATCAAGATAGGAAAGCATGCTTAAAATGAAAGTGCAATAGGAAAAGAAGATGGAACTATGGAGGCTGAATCATGCACATGTGAGGTGTTGCACCCAGGTTTCCATAAGGAAGGTGAAGATCATGCCAAGTGAATAAATCATAGGAGAAAGATCATCAGGACATGCTGACATCCACCCAAAGTGAGGTTGGAAGTGACTATTTGAATGACATGTCACTTTACCAAAAATAGCGTTAGATGATTTATTGAAGTGATAAAAAAGGCATAAAATATGCATTGAATGCATATGTGGCAATAAATTTATGTGGATTTCATGGGATTTTGTGATTTCTAAAAACTCTAAACACCACCACACCATTAATCATTTGAAATCAATATGGTAGATGAAATTAAAGGTATTAGGTGATGATAGGGATGACTGGTTTAGGTTATAAACCTTGAGATAATTTGTACCCAAAATCTAGACCAATGAACTAAAGTTGAAGCAAACAATTGATACCAGAGTGAACCCTTAAATGCCCATAGATTCCAAAAGTGAATTATTGAATAGAGAGAGGAATTACATTCACTTTGAGATTGGCATAGAGAAGTGTGGAACATGAATTGAGCAAGAATCAAGCAGGAAAAAACTAGAGTGATATTAAGGCTATCATTAACGATAAGCAAAGCTCAAGAGCCAAAGTCATAGTCATATATATTATGACTATGTGGAATAGTACAAAAAAATATAGGCTTCAACAAGCTAAAAAAACCACATTTCAACACCAACTAGTTCAAAATGGGGAAGAAGTGCATGATTTCTGACCCATCATATGCACAAAAGGATACCAAGAGGACATGGATGATAGAAGAAGTAGCCATAATAAAGAATAAAACATAGTCAGTAGAGGGAGTTAACATCATTAAGGTTGATCCAAAGGTTCTTCTAAAAATTTCCTATCGAGAGATGCAATTTCCTAAGGAGGTATTGGTAGGAGAGAGTTGAGCATCATTCACGTACACTTGCCAGCTCAAAGTATACAACCATTATACATCAAGCAATGTGCAAGATATAATTTAATATTGGTGGTTGATACAAGGGCCAATACTAAAGTAGGTGGAACTTTATTTGATGTCTCCATTTGAAATAAATTTACAACCACCAATGCAACTCAACTTTATGAGTTACTATGTTTTAAGACACTGGAGGAAATCATACAGTTCCTCCTATCATGCATCCATAGATATCACATATATTTTATAGGGACGTGTATGTAGATGTAAATGTAACTAATAGGCATAATTACTGGTCTCCTAGGCTCTGGTGTAGACATCCACTAGATGATGGTAGATGATGCTAAAGTTGAAAGGGTCAAGAAACTCTTAGGGTATTACAAGGGAGGTTTCATCTTCCCAATCAAAGACAATTAGGACCCTAAAATGAGGGTAATTTCATGCCTCATGAGTTCAAAACTTTACCTTGGTAGTTGATGGATAGACATAATTAAGGCCTACTTGTGCATCACCTATCACATGGCATAGGGGGTTAAGTTTAACATCAAAAAGTTTGTTATAGAAGTGATAAAGAACACACTCGAATGTCATATGGTGTGAGAGACCTTCAGGTGGGGGTCCATATTAATTATAATTGTGATGGAGGAGATTAACATACTTGATGGTGATGAAGATAACTTTTGGGTCTTCTTAGTGCACCAGGACTCCTTAACATAAAAATATCAAAACTTCACTTTCCCCCTACCTTCTCCTAAAAGTAAAAGACCAAAGTAATAGGGTGGTGCACCTAGTATATTGAAGCATTTGGAGAGGAATGGTGCATTCTATAGGAGCTCCCCTAGAATATATTTGGAATGACAACCTTTGTTATTATAAAGCACTTATGTATTGTGCATTTAGAAATCATAGATGGTTATCAATCTAGATGACTAAAATTTCCCTATGGATTTTTAGCCAAATAATTTAGGGATGCACTTATAATAATCTCGAACAAGTAGCAGCTAGACATCCTAGTGAAAATTATGGATTTATAACAAAGTAGGTTGTAGCAAAAATACATGCACCTAGGAAGAAAAGTAACCAAGAATGAGGAGGATGACTCAAATCACACTAACATCCATCCCCTCTAAAAGGAAGTCATACTCAGGCACATCAACATGATATACTATGAGATGAAGCTGAGAAAGAAGGACATGAGCACCAAGAAGGATGATGACCTCCCCCTCTAGATTGGCAATGAAGGGAAGCTAGCACTAGTAGTGTAGAATAAGTCTCCCCAAAAGAAAAAGGGGGAGACACTTGAGGAGATGTAGGAGTGTATCAGATTGAATATTTCCTCTGATGATGAATCCATTCCCTCTACACAAAATAAGAATAAGTGTGTGGCCTTCACACCAAGGATTACTTTATCTAAGCCAAGGGAGAAGAAAAATAATTCAAAGGGGCCAGTTACAATGCCCATAATAACCTTTTTAGAGATGGAAGTGTAAGAGGTGTGAGAGGAATTGGAAGTGTAAGAGGTGCATGAAAAGATGGAGGACGAAGAAGGAGGGATTAAAGTTTACATCATCCAAGAAGAAGTAGTAGAAGAGCCTAGCACCAAAGAAGTTTAGGAGGCCCTCCAAGGTAGCACTACCACCATGCTTAGAGAGGAATAAAAACCACCTAACACCTCATCCAAAGAGACATTCATAAATCCTCTGCTAACTAAGGAGGAAAAGAGAACTTGGTGGAAGAAAATGAGCCTTAGTGATGAACATAGAGAGATGGCATTGGAGCTAGAGAAAAAAAGATCAACTATGAAGGCATCTGACATGACCCAAGAAGATATTGACAAGGTTAAGGCTAAGGAAATAAGGGATGAAGAAGATAATACCATAGTAATAATAAAGAGGAGGAAGGTAGAGAAAAATAAGGCCCAGGAGGAAAGGCTAAGAAAGGAAAGGAAGAGAATAAGGTTGACATAAGTGCAAAACCAATGAAGGAGAAAGTAGCAAAGGTGCTTAGCACCCCCACTAGCATAGAAAAAGAAGCTATACTACAGGAACACCCAAGTACTAAAGGGGAAACTAAAGATAAGGAAGGTGATGCTAACACCCTGAAGGAATAAATAGAGAGTGCAATGGAGACCCAACAAAGGCAAGAAGAGGGCAAAGTTTGTACCGAGGTAGTGTAGGGAAATCCAAGAACAAACACACCTATTCTGATTCCTCTTGTTAGGATCTTGCTCCTCAGAAAGAGCATAATATGATTACCAAATATAAGCAATTAAATATGTGGAAATAACCAGAAACAAAAGTAACTAGAATTCACCAATAGCACAGAATATGAGAGACAATACACTATCTTGTATTAACACTTTACAGAAAAGAATACTACAAAGAGCCGCCACACTCTTCCACCTTACAGAGGTTTCCCACACCTGAAGTGTATAGTAATTCTTCTTCACAACACTCTCCTACACAAAAAATGGTCCCAAAAACCAACTCACACATAAAATTGGTGTTCACCTCTCCAACCAGTCAGTAATAACCCTGCCGGTACACCAAGCACTCTATAACACTTCAAGTTGATCTCCCATGAACCTGTAACCTGCAATTCAACAAACTGAACTTACATGTAGATCCCCTATGAGCTTGCAACAACATGCAACTCAATGATCTTACAATGGAAGGAACTTGCTTGCCTTCCTTTTCAACTTATACATATACAATACATGCCAATGGGTCTATAAATAGATCCCAGACTTAAACAATAACTTAGACTCTTAATTTAGACAATTATCCTCGCAGCTCAAGACTCTAACTAGTCTTTACATGCAAACACTTTGTTCACTTAACTAACTATTCGTGTAACGAACAGTTCTAGAACACACAGGCGACCGACGCCGATCCCTGCTTGCCTGGTTCTGTCGATGTTGGCCAACTCTCTGCCGTCGCCGGTGGCCTTTTACACTGGTCATGACCAACGTCGGTCCTGATGCTGACGCCGATGCTCCTGGATCTCAGCAACCTTTTTTTCCTACTATTTGCAAAGATTTGAAGCTTTTAGCTCCACAACCTAACAATCTCCCACTTGGAGATAAACAGCTGCAACCTATACTTGTACCTGTACTCCATCTAGTTTGTTCCCTTGGCTTTGTATCCCTCCTCAAGATCACTCTTGAAGACCAACCACCACAAATCCTATAGTGCAAAACCTATCATCTAAATTACCTGCCACATCCGCATCTACAACCATGTAGATAAAAACTTGACCCTGCATAGCATGTGCATCTACTGCTGGTCCCACTGAACTGCCCTTCAGTATTACTTTCCCAGATTGACTCCAAACTTGTGACAACTCCCACTACTTGGGAAAACTCAAGTTTAGTACATACCATGCACTTAACCTCATTATGTGAATCAAGACACCTGTTCTATGAACTGTCCAACCATCGGCGTGCTAACCGATCTCACACAATCATCCTGAAACAAAGTCAACAAGACCTTCCATGTCTCTAGAACACACTCATGCCAAAAAATCTTGCTGCTCCCAGATTCTCCATGACACACCCTTGAACTAGCTTTACCTTTAGTTCAGCAATACCTGTATGTGTAACCCTGCAACAAGCACATCATACAAAAATAGGATAATGTAGCTAATATTATTCAACCTGGTAAAGAGAAACACAATGATCAAACCTCCATTGTCTTGCAGCTAATACAAGACCATATACCCTGATCTTCCATCTCACGTATCCATTTCCACTCTTCATCCTAGACATCCATTCATCTCTCAGTGCTTACTTCTAGCTGGCAACTCTACCCAAAACACCTGTTTGGTTCTCCTCCAAGGAATCACATCCTCATCCATGCCAAGCTCCCACTGTTTCCTGGATCTACCTGTTCTGCTTCTTTAACAACTTCCTAGTTCTATACCATAAGTGAGCAACAAGTAGTGTAAAGAAGGGAAATGATGAATTTAAGAACTTACTTACGCCTTCAGTCCTCCATATGGGCACTTGAGACTCCATGATAGCTAGCTGTCCACCCAATATACGTCTCAGTGACCGATGCCGGTCACATCTCAGTCTGCAGCCGACTGATGTCGATTCCCTATGACTGCCACCTTACCGATGTCAGTTTCCCCTGGCCGACATCAGTCATTATTTGCCTCGAGTCACCGACGTCAGGCTGCACATAGTTGACGTCGGTCCCTGTCTAGACATCGACGTCAATTTTCCTACCGACGTCAGTCTCTGTGTTTTTCTAGTGAGACCTGACTTTTTCCCATGAGCTCCTTTTGGATCAAACCCCTGTCCAAATCACCCTTGCTCTACTCAGAATTCCTCTACACCTTGTGCTAAACTCTGTCCGTCACCTTCTCCTTGAAAACCAAGGCTTTCCTATTCTTGTCACTAACATCGGATTCCTCAAGAAACTTCACCTTTTTCTTCTGCATACAGAAACCATGATCCATGCCTTCCAAATCTAAAATCATACTCTTTGACTCAAGAACAAGCATCTCCTTCTTATCTATGTGACCAAGCCTATTAAGCCACATCTTCGAATCTACAACTGAAGTAGATAACCCAGAAAGAGAATCAGTAGTACAAGTAGATAGATAAAGTGTACCTACTTTCTTAACTCTAGCTACAACAAGTGTACCCTTGGTAACCTTCCAAGAGTCCACTGTGAGAGTTACTGTGCAACCCTCATCACCCAAACTTCTAACAGAAATCAAATTCCACTCCAGAACTGGGACATGCATGACCTCCTTTAACACCCATGTGTCACCTGTCTGCAATTTCAGCTTCACTTTTCCTTTGCCAACAATCTGACAAGGCTTACCATCCCCTACACAAATTTCTCCAAAGTCTCCCTGGACATACTCATGAAAAAATTCCCTATGTGGGGATGCATGAAAAGAGGCACCAGAATCTAAAACCCAAGATTCTACTTTATCCAAAGAACATACTAGAGCATCATGTGTAAGGTAATCTGCAACATCTGCTTCTTCTCCATGTCCTTCATGCTGATCTTCACCCAATTTGCAATCTCTCTTTAAGTGCCCTTGCTTTCCACATTTCCAGCAGGTTATTCTGCCATACATGGACTTGTCTACTGCCTATCTTTGACCTTGATCTCCCACACTCTATCTTCTCTCTTTGCCTTCCTCTGCCTTCAACACTCAAAGCATCTCCTAATGATTCACCTGTGCTTTTCCTGCGTATCTCTTCATTCAAGATCACACTCACAACATCATCCACTTTTAAGACTTTTGAAGCAGACACAGTGTTAGAAACTGCCATTACCAAACCTTCCCAACTTTTAGGTAATGAACACAAGATTAAGAGAGCTCTAATTTCATCATCAAATACAATATTGACTGAGCTTAACTGGTTTACCAAACCATGGAAATCACTAAGATGGCTATGAACAGATCCACCTTCCAACATTTGCAAATTAAATAAACGCTTCATAAGAAATACCTTATTAGAAGCTAAGGGTTTTTCATATAAATTTGCCAAAGATTCCATCAACTCCACCATTGTCTTCACTGTGATAAGCTGGAAATCACAGATGATGCAAGACTCAATCTAATAGATCCCAGAGCCTTCTGATCAAGAACCTCCCATTCTTCATCCTTCATATTCGAGGGTTTGTAATTAACCCCACCCAATGGTAAGTACAAATCTTTTTGATACAGATAGTCCTCAATCTGCATCCTCCATAATTGGTAGTTCTTGCCATTAAAATTTTCCATTCGTAGCTTACTGTCTTCTACCATTGCTCAACTCCCACTCAAACAAAAACCCTGTGAGTAACCTGTAATCAAAACACACTACCTAGATCTAAACCAATCTGTTAGTATTCCAACCAAAAGCTCTGATACCAATTGTAGGGAAATCCAAGAACAAACACACCTATTCTGATTCCTCTTGTTAGGATCTTGCTCCTCAAAAAGAGCACAATATGATTACCAAATATAAGCAATTAAATATGCGGAAATAACCAAAAACACAAGTAACTAGAATTCACCAATAACATAGAATATGAGAGATAATACACTATCTTGTATTAACACTTTACAGAAAAGAATACTACAAAGAGCCACCACACTCTTCCACCTTACAGAGGTTTCCCACACCTCAAGTGTATAGTAATTCTTCTTCACAACACTCTCCTACACAAAAAATGGTCCCAACAACCAACTCACACATAGAATTGGTGTTCACCTCTCCAACCAGTCAGTAATAACCCTGCCGGTACACCAAACACTCTATAGCACTTCAAGTTGATCTCCCATGAACCTGCAACCTGCAATTCAACAGACCAAGCTTACATGTAGATCCCCTATGAGCTTGTAACACCCTACAACTCAATGATCTTACAATGGAAGGAACTTCCTTGCCTTCCTTTTCAACTCATACTTTTACAATACATGCCAATGGGTCTATAAATAGATCCCTAGACTTAAACAATAACTTAGACTCTTAATTTAGACAATTATCCTCGCAGCTCAAGACTCTAACTAGTCTTTACATGCAAACACTTCATTCACTTAACTAACTGTCCGTGCAACGAATAGTTCTGGAACACACAGGTGACCGACGCCGATCCCTACTTGCCTGGTTCTGCCGACGTCGACCGACTCTCTACCATTGCCGGTGGCCTTCTGCACTGGTCACGATCGACGTCGATCTTGATGCCGATGTCGGTGCTCCTAGATCTTAGCAACCTTCTGTTCCTACTATTTGCAAAGAGTTGAAGCTTTTAGCTCCACAACCTAATAGGTAGAAAAAGAAATGGACCAAAGGGAAAAGTTTGAGGAATAATCCATATTAGAACAAGAGTAAGGAACCTTAGATGGAAGCACTAAATAAATCACTATCATTGATGAAGAATAAGGACAACAGATGGATTTGGTCATCATTAAAGAAGAGGGCATTGAGCCAAGCCTAAGAAAAAAGGTGCAGAAGGGGTGGACTAACAAAGATTAGTATATGTTTAAATACATGCCCCTTGGAGTTTCCATAATAAGGACATGATAATTACTATAATTTTCCTTTGATAGTTATATGGATGAGCCTCATTTTGACCTCAAAATAGAAGGATTTACTAGGTGCATAAAAATTGAAAGAAGGGCAGTATTTCCTTCTCATAAACCCCCTCGTAATGAACCCAGTTAGGCCAGCCAACACACTCATCTAGATGGCCTATGAAGTAACATATAATAACATCATCAATGATTTTAGGGATTTAAAGTGGAATAATATCATGTTGGATGTGGAAGAGAAAATAAAGGCCATGAAGTTCAAAATGCAACAACTAGTTGAGTGCATAGAGAAAGTTGAACCATCCCTCTTGGATGGTGTTGACACTTAAAACTTCTTGGAGGTTGACAAGGTGTACATCCTAGTGGAGAAAATTCTCCCAAGGTTGAAGGTAGAGACAGCACTAGAAGAAGATGAGGACCCATATGCTACAATAAATCAAGAGCTAGTAGATAAGCTTCAAGAGTTGGAATACCTCTTTGTATAATTAGAAGAAGGCACAAAGGTAGTCGATAGCATCTTCATGAACTTCTCCAATAAATAATTGATCATCAACATTTGCCTTAAGTAGACAAAGGGAGAAAGGGAAGAGCTAATGGCAAAGTCATACACTATTAGTAGTATTGATTGTACATAGATCATGGTAAAGGTCAATAACCTAAGCACCCAGATCAAGAACCAAAAGTATAACTTAGAATAACTCTTCCATTCCTTGAAAATAAAGTTTGGTGATCAAGGGTCAATATTAGATAGAGGAGTGATGAGGGAAAAGGAAAGGTTAGAAGCATTTATAAAAGATTTAGAGAAAACCAATGTGCTTTCACTTAGCACTACCTCAATATAGATTGATAGTGAAATTAAAGAAATCAAGCTTGTAATCAAGGGATTTAAGGACTTTGGTGTTGAATTAAAGGAAAATACACTAGTGTTCTATGCGCCTAGGGCATTGAAAGACTAGTCCAAGGGTGAACTAGCAATTTTGTATGGGATAAATGTTGGGCCCCATTTTTTCTAAGTATAGATCCATGCCAACTCAGTAGACACTTCAGTGCAAGCCAATCATTCAGGATGATTACTATTTTGATATATTTTACACTAGTTGGATGAATTTATGCACACCTTATGCCAACTGGTAGGTGACTAACAAATTCTATGATGTTTTGGGTATCTTCAAAGAATGTAAGCATGTGGTGATCATAGTGTGAAGGGTAAAAAATAATGGAGTCGATAGAATGATTGAGAAAAGTTCCAAATTGATAATCAACATGTATAGATCTACTTTTGCAGAAGGTGTTCTGGTAGGTTATGAAAAAAAGATTGAACCAATATGCAATGACATGAATTTGATATAATGAAGCCCTATAGAATTGGTTCTAGAAATAACAACCACCATTGAAACTTAAGATTAGCATGGATGGCCTTGAGGCTCTACATTGTAGTGCACAAGCTTGCCTATGAGCCTAAAGTAATGGATAAAATCCTCAAAGAGGTAATAGTACTAGACAATTTTAATTACTTGTAGGGTTTTGGGAAGTAGTTTTTCAATAACCCCATCTCAAGACAAGAGTTACATAATAGTAATAACATATGCTTTTACATCTGCATCAAGATCTCCTTCCCCTTTAAATTTATGAAGTTCAAGTAGGGGGCATGGTATAAAGACTCCTCATATATTCTAATTAAAGGGTTATTTCAAATACTAAATGTAAGTCCCCATATCACTAAAGTCCATTAAATTCATCATGAGATAAGGTTGAAGGGGTGGGTTTGGATAGGCATTGTTCATGTAATTTCTATGAGGAAAAGAGTGTTATTGGTAAGGTGGCATAAAATAGGCCAAAAAATAATTGTCTAGATGGGTAGATTTAGAGAGAATGTGATAATAAGAAGGAAGAGAGTTAAACAGAGAAGGGTTAGGTGATTATATAGGAGGAGTATACATGAGTGGAATGTAACTTGTAAGAATGTAAGGTGGTGAATTTTTTGTTTTCAAAGTGGGAGTATACATGGATGGTGCGTAACATAGAGGAATGTAGGGTGGTGGATTGTTGGCCACCATAATATTAAGAGGAGTGTTAGTGAACACACTTTCAATTGGGGCTTAGTTTGGAGCTTCATATGGGGGAGGGGTGTTGGAAGCCTATACATTAGGGAATTTATAATTAATAATATCCCCTGGGTGTTGAATATAAATATATTTAGGATGAAGTGCGTAATTTTTTTGTTGTGGCAGAAGCATGTAGGATTGTCATTATTGGTAGTTGGTAAGTCATTGTTGTAATAAGAATAGAATAGGAATGAACCCAATTAGGAGGATAAATTACATTCCTTGATTTAGAAAGAGTTGGTTTTTATTCAAATCATGAATGCAACCGACTAAGGTGGAGATGAGTTCATTTAGGGTAAAAGTGGTACTAGGTCTAGAACCTCATTTATGGAAGGTTCAGTAAGGAGAGGTTGGTAACCATGAGGAAATTGGTTTTTTGTATAAGATTAAAGAGGAGATATCATATATTTTTTTGGGGGGTTGGATATTTTTGTTTTTTTATAAGGGTGTGAGGTTTTTTTCATTCTACTCCATCTTCTAGATAATGGATTTTCTTAATGTATTGGTAATAATTGGTAGAGCTTTCTACATCTAGATTTTGGAAACTAATTGGATGCCTAATTTCCATGTGAGGGTTGGATATACTCCCAAAATTAAAAGTCATATTTTTATAATTAATATAGTTACTAATGATATCTGATGGATTCCACACTTCTTGAATTTGTATCATATCCCTAGTTTGTGAATTAGGGTTTGGATAGTCTTGGAACTGATATTATATGTTTTGGTTGGAAGTGTTATTGTTCTATCTAAACAAAAAAGATTCACCAAGAATTTAATGAAATATACTATAGTCTTATAGGCCAATAGATCCTCCTAAATCATGTTTAGACATATTTAGGGTATATAAATACTAGTACAATAAATGGAAAGAGGGAAGAATATGGAGAAGAAAAGAGAAAGAAAAGAAGAGAATGAAAACATAAAAGGATAAGACACTCACATTAGGTTCACCAATTCATATACACATGGAAATTAACACAATAACCCATGCACATGACTTCTTGAGGTCTATCCAAGATAGTTAATCTAATGGATAGATGGATGGGTGAATCTATCAATTGGGTCAGTTAAGTTAAGGAATGGGGATTTAGATGGTGGGTGGTAAGGGATGGTTGTGTTGATACCAAAATATAATATGTTACATAAAGGTGTTTTTTGAGGTGGTTTAATTAGGAATATTTGAAACTCCAAGGTCCCTCTATATTGATGATGACAAGATAACAAATTTCATGATCAATGCTAGGAATGACAAAATAGATGAAACTAGGTTCGATGACTCTGGATTTGATCGATCATGTCAGGTTGACTATGCCCAATCAATGTCATACAAAAATTGAGTGAAAATATGATTAGGATAGTCCCTAAAATAAAATAAAATAAAACTTGAATGGCTAATCTTGGAAGATAATGTATTGATGACCTTGTAGATGAGGGGAATGACTATGGGAGGCTCAAGAAATTTTTCTTGTTCATTAAGAGAAGTAATAGATTTAATGATAAAATGAATAATAGGATGGAATGAAATAATTATAACATGATATTTTCATTAATATAAATTTGTATGTTACTAATGGGAAAATGAGATTTTACCTTAATAAAAAGCCCTGCTTTAATAAGGTAAGGACATTATGGAAGTGCCATGAAAGAAGAAATCAAAGTTGCTGTAAGTGTATGAAACATATGATATTTTATAAATAATGTTTTTAAATGATATACTTGTTTTTTTTAGAGTTTTAGTAAGTTTTATTGTTTGTGTTTGTTTTGACAAGGCCTTTTTGAGATATTTTGAGTTATTTTGACATTGTTTGAGAATTGGAAAATAATTAATCTATTTACTTAAAATAGAATGCTGAAAGTGATAAGGTAACTAATACTAAAATAAAATGAAAGGATTTTTTTTTCAATGTGTTTGATGGATCTAAACCTAAAACTAAAATTCTGAAGGAAATATGCAAGTTTTTTTTGCCTTAGTTTTTCCTAGATTGTAAGATGATTTGTCTAATGCAATATAAATGATCTAAATTTGTATTATTTTTGGATTTTATTATGAAAATGATATATAATATTAATATGAAAATTTTATTTCCTAACATAAAAATATGAAATCAAGTTTTAAATTCCTATCAAGCACACTCACTAAGAATTCAAAAAAGTGACTTCACTTACACAAGTTATAAATTGGTTTTGAAGGCTTTAAATTTTAATGTATGACATGAAATGTATAAAGTATGAACGGATGAAAGTTTAGAATTATAATTTTATGATTTTAATAAATAAAAACAACATTATTTCACTAATGAAATGAATTAATCTTAAATGTAATATGTGAGGTTTGAGTATCTTTGTTTTCTAGGTTTTTGTGTATGTGTCTTTGAGATTTGTTTGTGTATAAAAGCTTATCTAAAACTGAAAATAAGCTATTGTATTTGGTTTTACCTATGGTTATGTCTTGTTTAATCTAATATATGTGACATTCAAAACTATATTATTTTAATGAAACTAAAATGCATTTACAAAACAAAAAATTTAGAATATATTGATGTGTAAGAGAGGAAAAAGAGAGATTTATTTTATTTGATTTTTGAAATATGAATATGATATGATAAATAAATAAAACAAAACTATTATGATATACTAAATTAAAATAATACCAAAAATAAATCCTCCAACCTGATCAATAGTTATGACCAAACAAATGCAAAATATTATTGTTGTGTAAGACATCCTCAGGAAGATAGCTCCTTTGCTCAACGTGGCTTTAAGAACTCTCTATAAAATAATTATAATAAGAGAAGGAGAAAAAGAACACAATCCAGGACAAGACTTCAATTTTACTATGGTTGAATAGTTTACTGATAACAAAGATTGTGTTGATGATCTAGTGAATTCTCTCCTCTAAAACTATAAAGATTTGATAAAAACATGACCAAATATGGAGCAAAATATTTTCAAAAAAATGAAAGTATAAAATATAGGGCTATAGAGAGATTTAAATCACAAATATTCAAAGCAAAATTTGGATCCAAAAATCATCTAAAATTGAGATACTTGTAAAAGAAAAAAGGAGGTTACATATATGAGTTTAACTATTGATTGATTGAAAGCTAAACTCAAAAGAGATAAGGATTGATAAAATAAAAGTATGAGTGAGTTGGGATATCATGAAGGTGATAAACATGAATTAAATCATGAAAATCACATGAAATCATTAATCTCATGATAAATATAAAAACGTGTATACTATGGAGAAACCATCATTTTTTGTAGGTGATAAATGTGAAACTACCACAAAAGGTGATGAAACCACCCCATGTCCTGAAAAAACTACCCTATTAAACTACATAATTGCCTTGCATATAAAAAAATTTCCAAGGAAATTTATAAAATTGGCATGCCTAAATGATCTACAAGGGGGTAGTTTCATTAACAAGACTGGTGGTTTCGACACAAAGAATAACAATTCATCGGTAAAAGATCAACTCAAAGACTAAGGCTAAAAGGAACTCAAAAAATAAATTAAAAGGTAAAAAATGGGAATAAGGAATGAGTAAGGGGTGAAAATATCAAGGAGAACCTAGCATGAGATTATTTGTGGAGATTTTTATATCATCATTAGATGTTTTTAAAAATATTTCACCATCTAATTATTGGGTGTGTACAATTATCTCAATGCATGTTTGGTATCCCCAATACAGAATCCATACTTAAATATGTCCATGGTTCTTTTGTCATTGTATTTTTTTATGCATGTATTTTATCCATTTGACATATTGTTGGAATTATTTTCTCTAGCTAGGCCTAACTTTCCTTAGGTGCACACGTCGAAATGATTAATACCCAACATTCTAGTGCATTGAAATTTATGCAATCATTAGAGTTCTCATGCACTCACCCAAATCATGAAATGAGGGACTGATTCCCATTGGTTTTGTCATATAAAGGTGTACTAACATATAAAATCCCTCAAATGCATCCACTTTACTCAATGATTAACCAAAAAAATAAATGCACAGTAGTTATGGGCCTAAATTTAGTTAAATAAACAAACACATAAGATTACAACCACCATTATTTCCATAATCCAAATAATAACACTCAAGTAACGCAGGTTCTATTCATCATATTAAAATGAGATTCACAAGTTACATAAATAATTGCATGATGTAACTCAATCATACCACTATGATAAATAGCTAAATATAATGATAAAAATATAAAAATAGTATCCTCAATCACATTAATGGAATAATAATCAACATTAAAAATTTATATTCAAGGGTATTTATACTTGGTTTTCCTTGACCAAGTAGCTATAATAATAATCACACTCATAGTGACTCACCAATGATATTCAATAGACTTAGAGTCATGGTATCCAATTACATTCCTTTACTCAAGACCCACCCCTATGTATCCCTATATTATTACTTCAATGTTGGATCCTTGTCACTGAGTGCCTATCTTCCTGAAGACCAGTGCTAGATTTGTTCATGACTTTGTTTGTTTCATCCCTAATAATCGCTTCCTAACCATCTCCCACTTCTCAGCACTCCTCAAGTCTTCCACTAGTGTTTCAAGTCCTTTATTCTTGGGTTCTCCATTTATTCTACATATTTACTCTAATTGGGTCTTTTCACATCATGGTCTTCTACATCATGACTCTTTTTCATCATGCTTAGTCTACATTATGTGTTTTCACCAAAGGACTTAGAAAAAATTTGGGGTCCAAAGTCACCCCACACTATGCCATTAGTTTGTCCTAGACTAAGCACTAATTTCATACTCTACCAAAAAATCAAGGAAAACCTAATCTATCTACTTCTTGACACCTTCCCAATGTGATAAAGTGTTGACCATTTTTTTCATTATTTCTTTAATTTTCACTTTCAACTTCCTGGTCTCCTCGAGTTGGTTGGGATACTTGCCCAGTTTATTGACCAAACATTCAAGGGATGTGGAAGCATCCTTATGAATTCCCTCAAACATTTTGTCCTCAACTACAACATATCCTCATAGTGTCACAAATTTAGATCTATTTCCTACTGATGTGCACTTATTATCTCCTTAATGGCCTCTACATCCTTTGCTTTGGTGTGCTCTGGGCGGTCTTTTATTAACAAGGTTGTATCAGTAAATTGATATCTTTAAAGATATTATGCTTGAAGTTGATCTTCTAAAATATTTTTTGGGATGTACTAAATTTTTAAAAAACCCATCTAAAATGGGGATGACATCTCCAACTCTATGTAAGGCTCACTTACACACCTCCACAACTTCAACAAATTGCTTTATTGCCCATATTTTCTCATTTGAAGGATCAAGATGCTCTTTGCATCATTTCAAAAGTAAGTCTATGAGAGTCTATAATTTTTCTATCACCTCACTAGATAGGGTGGATCCATCCATGAGCAATAGGTCTTGGCTTAAAATTTCCTTACATATGTTTAATGTTTTTACCTTGACAACTATTTCTACCTCCAACTAGCACTTCAACTCAGCTAGATCTTCTTCCATCTTGGTTCTGATAGTGACCTATTTATTATATAATGCCAACATCTAGGAATTTTTCTTCTCAACCCACCATGTATCACACTCTATAAAGACATTTTTCCTTATGATCTTAGATTCCAATTTCAAGATTATTGTGATAGCCTATACAGAGGTAAATTAATGGGGATCTACCCAAAGTGTATTATGTAACATCATTTCTTACAGATCTAGTACAAGACTATCAAAAGGCATCTCAAACTAGTGTTCTTCATTATACATTTTGAGTAAGAACAACACTTCATGTTGGGTTTGGTCAGATGCATCCTCCTAAGCAAGATGAGAGTCCATATATAGAAACCTATTAGGTAGTCTTTCTAGTATTAGATGTAGAGGTTTATGGTTACATTGGGCTTATTTGTTCTTAGAACAAAGTTATCAATTGGTTCTTTCCCCTTCAAGGTATTTTTCTCAATTATATCAACATCCATGTCTTTCTATTGAGAACTAGTTTTGATGTCAAGGCCACTTAATCCTAACTCTACTTTAGAACCATTCCTCTCTTCACCAACTAGATCTTTGATCTCCATCTGTGTCTTCTTAAGGGTGGTCTCTTCTTATCATGTTGATGAAGGTGTCTTATTAGAGTCAGAAGTATCTTATTTTTAAATATCAACTCTTTTTGACGTCCTTTACAATATCTCTCTTATCTCTTCCATGTCACTATCCTTAGGTGCCTATGTCACCTATTCCAAGGGAATAGTTTGTGTGGTTGGCTCCAAGCCTTTAGGTCAACTAGCTGGTGGATCTTTATTTGGTTATGCCTAGATAGTCCTTTGCCTTATTAAGGGTTTTGGCTAAGTGTTTTTACTATCATCATGCCTAGGTCACTTTTGTTTCTTTTTTGCATTGATGCTGAAGGGAGTTTCTCTTGTTCATAGTCCATGTTCCCTGAAGATTTATTCTTACACTTTAACATGTAAAATAAAGAATGAATAGAATTTCATACCAATATTTTTTGTACTTTTATGTTAGTTCTATCTAACTTATTCCTTTATCTATAGGATTTATTTCTTGGATATACACATAACTGGTGGAGGGTGTGAGTCTATGAATCAACTTGTTTAGCAATAATTATTATAGGTTGTGCATTGTATATCTGGTTAATGATGTTCATGAAGTATCTCACTATGAAATCATATAGTAGCTTAATCCATGAATATAACTTGTTAAAGGGGCCATATTGATGTGCACAAGGGAGTAGTGTTGTTTTACAAAAAACTTGGCTTGGTTTCCATCCTATGTAGGCAAGTCTTTTGGAATGTGCCACTTATTACCAAAGGCTTTCTTCATCCTATCATACCATGATTTCATCTTGATCTTGTAGGATGGAGTGATCAGGCTAGGGTAGGTGAATACCTTGTACCCTTCCTTAGGGTATTTATTTTTGGGTGTGTATGCCCATTTTAATTCTCTAAAGGTGTATTCGGTACACCAATTTCATCAAAAACCATTAATAATAGAAATGTTCCCCATGCAAACCTATGGTTGGGAACTCGATGAGCTTTCTTTGCATCCTCTATGATTTTGTTAGTAAAGTATTGAACCCAATTATACTTCAATCCTATGGTAACCTATTTTGAAATATATAGGTGAGCCATATACACCTCCTTCCATCGATCTCTGCCTCCAACCTTTGTCATAATGATTCATGTAGCCACTCAAAGGGTGGGATCTTAAAGACTTGTGATGTGCATGAAATGGCCTTATTTTATATATTCAATCACCATGGTCATCTTCTCTATCTCATCCTGATGCTCTAGATCATATCCAAGGTCGATGCCTAAGAAATTCAACCCTAATACTTTGTTAATTCTTTCAACCGTGATTCTCATCTGGCACCCAATAAAGTAGATGTAATCCTCATGTACCTATGAGATCAAAAACTTCATTGTTTTTACTAGATTTCCAAATCAAGGAAGGTTAAAGAGTTGGAAGAGGCTAATAGTATCCAAAGCATTGAATAAATTCAAGTTATATACCAACTCATTCTTGGTATTTTGGCACTCTATCCTATAGTCATTCTGTAATGCTACTTCATTCTTGGGCTGGTGATGGTTGTATTTAAAAATAGTGTAGGTTGGTATGTTAGACACCTATTTTTTAGCATGTAACACCATCTATGGGTAATACACATCTTCAATCATCAAAGGTGGTGGTGGGGACATAGCAACCTTCTTCTTTGATTGGCATGCCATCTTTGTCTCTATATTTCCTGCATGCAATCTTATTTCTTCAGGTGCTTATTCTCTGATTAATACCATCTCCCCACCAAGACTCAACTCTTCTTCCTTTAGAATTATAGGAAATGGTTCATCTCATTGAGCCTTTTTATTTGGTCTCATAACCCTTCATGGATATTGAAGATTGAGGCATGTTTATCTAATGTTCCTAAAGGAATATGTGTTTACCTATGTAATTGACTTAGCTCACCTACTTCAACACTTATCAATGGTAGATGTTGAACTCTAGAACCTAGAACTCTGGAAATCCTATCCATCCTCATAATTCTCCTAGCCTTGTTTGTTATTATTAGTCAATACACACTTCAATCTCTAAAAATACTTAGAATTCATCAATCTACACTTGTTTAGATGCATTGAAAATTATTTTGCAAAATCTCAAGTTCACTCTTTCATCTTTGTAAGTTCACAATTATAGCAATAGTAAAAATTGAAATGACTCATTTATCCTTTTATAGGATTGAGGGGGTTACTTGCATTTACTAACCCTCCTTGTCCATCATTTCATGTAATAAATGTGACCAATAGTATTACAACAATGTGATATTCACACACTTACCATTACCACTATTTTCCTTGTATTAATTACATTTTCTTCCTATCTTTTTCTTGAAGTGCATGATAGTTGTAAATAAGTTTGATTTTTTCCATTATAAAGGTGGGAATCATTCTTTATTTTTACTAGATTATGGTTACATACCACATCCTATGTACCTTTTTATCCTTATACATTTTCACTTGCATGCATTTACTCCTGTGCGTATTCATATAGACCATATCCTAGCATTTCACAAATGTAACACCTCTACCCCACACTAATAGTTATTCATGGTCCTCCACAAGAACATAAGAAGTATAAAAATATAAATTTTGACACAAAGGGCATGTAACTAGTGTGGTGCTTTATTATTAAAAAAAAAAGCTTAAATTAAGCAAATGGAATATGCCTTATTGGTATGAAAAAAAAGACTTATTTAGAAAATTATGGTCATAACTGACTACCATTGTAATGACCAAGAAAAAAGTGGCCATTTAAAAAATGTAACCTTCATGTGTTAGTGGGTTGGATACTATGAATAATAAAAATACCATCCCAATGAATAAAAATATTTATAGAATGGTGCATGAACTTGAAGTTATATATTAAGATTTACATGTCAGGAGTAAAAGTATTGTTCTTGAGATGGTGATCATGCCATGCCTTTTGTTTTTATTTCTTGATGTCCTAACTCTACTATGCAAGAAAAAAAGTTTCATCTAGTTTTAATAAAGCATTTTGGTGCACATTAAATGATGCCTCATCATCTAATCCTCCAACATGCATAATGAAAACATAAGGAACAAGGAAATCTATAAAAAGAATTTCTTTGGTACCAAACACAAGGTTTAATGGCGTGCTCTTATTTAATCTCTTATAAGTGGTGTGATAAGCCCTTAGTAATACAGACACATGATCATCCTATTCAGTACATCTAATATCACATATCTTGGTTAAATTAGTACCCAATATCTTATTGAATGCCTCAGTTGTACCATTGGCTTAGGGATGTTATGATGTTGTCTTATGGTGAGTGATCATGAATTATTCTAATAAGACATTGATAGTCTCATTAAGGAAGTGAGTACCTTGATCACTAGTGAAACTAAATAGACAACTAAACCTAGTAATGACATGCTCCCAGATGAAATGGGTAGTAGTAGTACATGTACAATATTGTGTCTAGTATAGCTTTAGTCCAGTGAGTGAGATAGTCATTAATGGTAATAACATAGTGAGTTTAGTACACCATTATACTGGGTTGATGGGGCCAAGAAAGTCAATGGCTCACTTTTCAAAAGGTTATTGAGACATAATAGGATGAAGGGCCATAATATCCCTCCTATTAGGCTTGCCCACATGCTACAAAATATCACATTGGTATGCGTAAATCTTAGCATCTTTAAATAAGGTAGGCCACCATAAGCTAGCCAAAATAAATTTTATCATGACAACTTCAATGGTGTAATGTCCTCCATCAACACCTTCATGAACCTCAAGGATCACCTCAACATGCTCATGTTTCATAACATAGTGTCAGAGCACTTCATCTCATCCAAGCTTATAAAGGTCTCCCTCAATAATCTGGAATGGAGTGGCATGAATGGAAAGTTTCTTCTTGGTTGGAGTGTTAAAGTGTGTTGGTGTAGATCTAATAATTAAAAAGTTAGCTACTTATTCTAATTCTTCAATAACATACAAGACATGGAAAAAATGCATGTTAATTAGTTTATATTTTATAGCATGAACTAGCTCTCTAGATTCAATGTGTGAGAGATGGTCTAGACCATAATTGGCCTTACTACGCTTGACCATAATGGAGAATTGGAATTCTTGAAATAACACTATCCATCAGTATATGTGACCATGCAACACTGACTTATTGACCAAATATTTTAATGCTTTATGATTCATGAAGAAAATAAATGAGGTTTCCAGCATATATTATTAAAACTTTTGAAGAGCATAGATCATAGATAATGCCTCGTGCTCTATAGTTGTATAGTTATATTCATCCAGAGTAAGCTTTCCACTTGAAAATTATACATTGTGATCCAAGTTACCCTCACTAGGTTGAGCACATATGGCACCAATTATCATGATGGAAGCATCAACATGAATGTGGAAAGGTTTATTCAAGTCTAGGAACTAGAGAACTAGTATAATGGTAAGCTTATCCTTTAAGGTAACAAAGGCTTCTTGGTGAGTATGATTCCAAATAAAGTGATCATTATGTTTTAGTAATTCCTTCAGAGGCACTAAAATCCTAGCATATCCATAGATAAATTTTATATAATATCTAGTGTACCCTAGAAAGATGTGAACCTACCATTAGGTAGTCAGCTTTGGCAGGTGGAGGATGACATTGATCTTGGCAGGGTCCACTAAAAGTCCATCTCGGTAAATAATATGACCAAGGAGAACATAAAATGGAGTAGTAAAGAGACATTTCTTCAAACTAAGAGAAATTTGAAGAGTCCTATAGCACTCAAGCTTGAGCCATAGATTGGAATGATGGTCTTTCACTAAGTTGTAAACTATGCAGTCATCCAGATAGACATGAAGGAACTTATGGATAAATTCCTTGAAAGATTTAATAGCGATCCTAGAGAACATATCAAGGGAATTCTTCCATCCTAATGGCATGACATTATATTCAAAATACCCCCACTCAATGGCAAATATAGTCTTTGGTTTATCTTCTTCTACAATATAAACTTGATGGTACCCATATAAACCATCTATAAAGGTATAAATTTCACATCCAACAATGCCTTTGAGGATTTCTATGGTGAAAAGTGTCAGGAAAGGACTAGTAATGCAAGTAGCATTAAGTAATCTTTAATCCACACAAATCTATATGCACCTATCCTTTTTAATACTAATTACCATAGGACTTACCTGCTAAAACTTATTGATAGGAGAAATAAATCCCATGTGTAACATATTATTGATATCTTATTTAACATGAGCATGAAAATTGAGATTCATGTAATAAGGCCTCTTTTTGATTGGGCGATCACCTTATACCAATTTGATGTTCATTTTACACAAAGAATAATGGACACCCTTAATCTCACTATAGTTCTGATGAAAACAACCCTAATACTCTTTCAACATCTCAAATACCTTTGTGAATTCATCATCAAACCAATAATTCCTCACAAAAGCCATTTTGGGCACTTCTATTGTGCCAATATTATGTTGAATGGTATATATCAGCTCCAAGTATGGGTGTTGTGTATATGAAATGGTGTCATATACATTTCAATTTCCATACTTTGTATGTACATCCAAATGATTGGTTGATAAGTCAAGTTGATTATATTCTTCACCTTCATCAACCTAAAATACAACTTTTTGCTTACCCTTTCAAATTTCCTTTCTTAGTGCATGATTCAGTACAAGTTCCAGTGTGGAAGATGATGACTGCTCAATAGGCTCATTAAAAACTTTCAATCCTTCCTCTAGCATGCCATGTATACTTTGAATCCAGTATTCAATGAGGCCTAGGTATATGATAACATGGTATACTTCCTCTTGCATGGCCTAGGTATCCTTCCTCTGGCATGGCATGCCATGTATACTTGAATCCATTCTTCCTCTGGCATGCCATGTATATGATAACATGATGCATAACTTATAATTTAAGGCACAAATCCATCCACAAGGATGAATATGAAATGATGCAACCATATTTTTTGTAAGTAGATACCAAGAACTTATATCAATATGGCACTCCTCATGGATATACCACACTCTAGCCCAAGTCTGTAGAGTGACATAAAATGCATGAACCCAAAGGTATTCTTGAAAGAAAGTTTCATCTATCAACCACATTGTCTCAAAATCTTCAAGATGAGGTTTTAAAGCTTGAATACCACTATAACTGATAGCACCATGAATATAGTTACCATGGTGAAATCTATGATGCAAAAGTAGAATGCATATGATCCCAAGTAAGTAAACACTCTTGATGAGTTCACCACCACTAAGCAATTGTGATGTCAAAGATATGAATAATTGATAATAGTCAATCAACATTAGAATCATAAAAAGCTTCCAACTATTGTACAAATTTGTTGACCTCCATTTGACCATGGAGCCTTGGAGCTTCATCTAGACTTACGGGTGGCAAAATAATGATTTATCCATGTAAGAGATGAATAAATTTATGTCATTTATGATACTTTCATCAATTATTGGCATCACTATTGGTAACACCACATATTCTCCTAGTAAGGTCATAGTCACCCTATGCCCAATAGTCACAGGTGTTATTAGTGGTGTCAGAGAGGGATTGTGAATTTTTACATCATAAGATGCCATCAGGAGTAAGATCATAGCATTCACTACCTTGAGCTATGACATTATATATATGGTTAATTTCTTCATCAATATTGACTATTTCAATGTATGAGGGCCATGAGCATGATCTAATGGAATGACTATGCATTTTTCATCATTTTCAAATATGATGTACTATTTCTTAAATCTTAAATAAACATTATTGGAATAACATCATGGATGACCCAATAGAGCTAGGATGTCATCAACCTTGGCTAAATCTATGACTTCAAAGTCTACTTTGAATGTAATACTGAGGATATCCATGATGGCATATTTAACAACACTGATGGGCAAAGCATGAGATTTGTTAGCCATGAATAATACAAGGGGTGAAGGTTGTAAATCCAAGCTATCCATATTTTACTAGGAATCCTTTGTGAGAACATTAACTTCAATGCTGATGTTGACAAAGATGTCTTCGATTACCCATCATTCGATGGTGGTAGTCACAAATATCTCCTTATCCTCTTGTGGGCTAGGGTGGATGGGAGTATCTTACCATTGGCCATGGTTTGACCAATAATATTTAGTAGGCCTTGGCATGTGATGATTTATCTAGTTATGTAACAATGGTACAATACCCTCATCCAATAGTTACTTGCAAAGCTCTTGGAAGTCATTCTAAATTGTGTCATGTTGGTCTATGGCTTTTTGTACATCAAAATGTTGATCAACATCATAATAATTAAGGACCTAGATATCCCCTTTCAATTATCTTACCAGTTTCATAGTGTCCTCAAGCACCTCCTTATGCTACTGAGCATTGTGATAATATTCATAGTGTCCTAGAGCACCTCCTTATGCTGAAATTTCTCATTAGATGGAGTGGACATAGACTGGGACTATCCACCATTACATGTTGTAATATTAAATTTAGGGCCTATTAGAGTGAGAGGGAAAGGTCTCCAATGTGGTTTTTAATATGTATCATACCATCACCCTTCTCATTTATTTCTTAGTTAATGGTTGTGTACAAGTCAGGGCACTCCTCTAGACGGTTCTCATTTTTATAAAAGGCACATGTAGGATAGATAGAGAAATCTCACTAGTAGTGCTCAAGGGAACCATACGTATATAAAGTTCATGGTGTAAATAATCCACCTCCACATCCTCTCCCTTGATCACACCCATAATAGCCACCTCCATTCTCTTGGTTATTTTAAATAGAGCCTTGATGCATACCACATGCACACACCTTATAAATGTCACTTATGAGACAACAATCATTAGTATCATGAATATATGCATTGCATATATTATTATAAGATGACACCTTTGATTTAGTGGCACATTATAGTAGAGGACAAGCTTAGACATCATGCTCTTCTTGGTAGATTCTACATGATTGTTTCAACATGATGCATATGTTATTATGGGGATAATTGTTATGATTATGGCCTTCAAACTCACAATCAACACACCATAGGCCATTGTGAGTGTCATGAGTGTTATGTGTAGTAAGATTTTCTATTTGTGATTCCATTAAATTAATTTGAGACTCCATGAAAGGACTGATTCTTGTATCAATATTTCCAACAACTTCAACACAAAGGGTAGCTTTCAAGGCCTCATGTGGGTTGGTAAAAGTTTTATGAGACAACATTTATCTGAAGGGGAAAAATAGTCCTCCCATGAACCATTGAGCATGGTGAATATCATTGATCTCAAATGAGAGATTGGAAAGAAGTGTCTTAAAATGTGCATCATAATCATGCCCACTCTCAGTTAGTTCTTATTTGATATCTTTTAGTGCAACATACTCTGTTGCTCGAACTCTAGAATATCAAATTCTTAGAGGAATGCTACCTTAAGATGATCATAATCTACAACATATTTTTGAGGATCATATTTGTATTACCACTTATGTGCATGTTCTAGAAGGGTGGTTACTAATTGAGTGTCTTTTCATTCAGAGGAAGTTGTGTTGCATGTTCACTAGATAAGTTCACACTTGTAAACATGTTATAGGCATTCTCCACACCTCAATATTCTATAAAATAGAGTGTCATTTTGTAGTACACGATGGGTGGTTGAGATGATTATAATGGTGGCTATTTAAAAGAAATTTTGAGCCCTCTTATTCATTATGGAGGAATTCCACCACTACCTCTTACGCCTCTTCCTAGTCTATCAGTTGATCTGTCACCTAGTCTACCTCCTACGCCTCCAGTAGTAATAAAAATACCTGAGATGTTGGGCATTAAGGTAGGTTGAGTCACTATGGTCTGGCCATTACTTTTCCCACTAATTATGTTGGTTCCATTAGGCATGTCAAGTTAGGCCATAAAATTACTTTGCAAAGTAAAAGAAAGAGTTAATACACTAGTGTCTAAAACTTGTTCAACTAAGGTTTCTCTTGTAAGTTCAATCTCAAACTTTATGTTTTTGTATCCCAATTGTGTATAATTATTTCATCTAACTCAAAATCATGAGCTCACACTATGGTTGGGGAATTGAGTTTGCTTAACTCAGGGTCTTCAGTCACCACTTCCTAGATTTCTTCTCCCACATATACTAGACCTGGCATTGGTTATAGTCTGAAAGTTGAAAAGTCCTCCTTATGCTCTTTTGCTTCCCTATGGATCCTTACAACACTTCCTGAGTCATCCCTTCCCCTTTCTATGTCACTTCCACATATAATCCTTTGTCGAGCTTCACCATATTTGTGCTTCCAAAATACCTATTGATTTTCTACCATACTGAACCTATAATTTTTCACATTTACCTCTACATTCCCCCACCAACTATGTTTCTCATGCAAGGAAGAGTTTATCTTTCCATGGGAAAAGTCTCAATTCTAAAGTTAATAAAAAATTTCTTCACCTCTAGAGGAAAATGTTTGATATATCAACCACGTTGTTCTTAGAGAAATTAGAATTGAGCTTATTTTGGACAAGAATAAGTTTAAATTGCATACTCTAAGATGTAAATATTTAACACTCCTCTCCACCAAACATCAACAACTCATATCCAAGGCACTCCCAAGTGTGTTAAATATGTATAATAATCTAATATCCAAGATGTCTTTCATCCATGCTTTCTCAATTGGTCTTGAGCATAGGTCATGATCCAATCATGTAAATGAATAGGTACCTCCACAAAAAAGTCTCACAGAAGGAATTGTATATATTTTGTTCACCTCGTGTATGTGTAGAAATTCCTAGTTTGAGAAATGGTACTACAAAATTATTTTTGACACTAGTAATCCATCATTCAATGTTCTCAAGGGACAATCACTCGATTATTTTCCACCATCATGTAATCAAGTGATAAGGGTCCTGATAATTGAGCCAAAATGTTGAGATTGTTTTCTCTAACTAGGCTTAACTTTCCTTAGGTGTGCATGTCAAAATTATTAAGACCCAACATGTTGGCACACTGGCATTTCATGTAAGAATTAAAGTTTTCATGCACTCACCCAAATCACGCATCAAAGGACCAGTTCCTATTATTTTAATCTTGAGAAGGTGTACTAACATATAACTATGCTCGAATGCATCCACTTTACTCAATGATTAACCAAAAAAAGAAATACATAGTATTTATTGACCTAAATTTAGTTAAATGAATAAACACATATAATATTACAAACACCATTTTTTCCATAATATAAATGATAACACTCAAGTAATGGAGGTTACATTCATCATATTAAAATGAGATTCACAAGTTACATAAACAATTGCATGGTGTAACTCAGTCATATAACTCTACTAACTAGTTGAATACAATGATAAAAATATCACAATAGTATCCTCAATCACATCAATGGAATAATAATCAACAACATTAAAAAATTTCTATTTAGGGATATTTATACTTTATTTTACCTGACCAAGTAGTTACAATAATAATTGCACTCATAGTGACTCATAAATGATATTCAATGGACTTAGAGTCATGGCAACCAATTACATTATTTTCCTAAATACTTGGGCCTATGTGCCCCTATATTCTTGATTTGGTGTTGGATCCTCATCACTTAATGCTTATCTTCCTGTAGGCCAATGCTAGATTCATGTATGAATTAGTTTTTTTCATCCCTGTGAATTGTTCCCTAACCATCACCCATTTCCTGCATGCTCCCTGAGTCTTTCGCTAGTGTTCCAAGTCCTTTATTCTTGGGTTCTTTGTTTATTATTCATATTTACTCTAACTAGGTCTTCCCATGCCATGGTCTTTTTCAATGTGCTTCTTTTTCATCATGCTTCTTTTATGTCATGTATATTTTCCATTATGCATCTTTACCAAAGGACTTAGCCAAAATTTGGGGTCCAACACATATATAATATCTTTATACATACATTTCTACATCTCTCTTCATCTTTGGCAAAAAATACTTCATTTTCACCAAATATATTGTCTTCTTTTTACCAAATTTTCCACACAAACCACCACTATGAATTTATCTCACAATACTATTTCTCATAAACCCAATTGGAATACATAATTATTTTCCATTAAAGAGATAACCATCATGCATGAGATAATCATTATGAATAGTACATTTCTCACTTACTAATAAATTCCTACATTTTTTTATAGTCCTTACAAAATATATATTATAATCACACAATTCCTTGGTAGTCTCAAATCTAAATACTTCACTTACCATAGTAGTTATCAATGCCACACAACTACTCAAAGTATCAGTTCTCTAATTATTTTTTTGACTTATGCTTTAAAACAAAAGTATACTCATGTAAGAAAGATACCCACTTTGCATGTGTAATATTTAATTTATTATGAGTGTTTACATACTTCTTCATGGTCTTTAAAATGAAAAAACTCCTTAGGCAACAAGTAATTCCTCCAATATCTCGAATACCATATTATGAATCCAAAAGCACATCAATTCTAAAAGACATAATCAAATCCCCTGTATAATTATTAAGCCAATATAAACCAATTATAATTATTCATTATCCTTATAAGAAATACATAAAGTGAATATAATTTATAGAAAGTGAAGTATTTTTAGCCTTTGAAGCATAAAATCTATGAATAAAGCCCTGCTAGCGAAAATGGGTTGGAGACTCATGAAGGAAGACAACGAATGGACAAGAACAGTTAAAGCCAAATACTTGAAAGGGACAAAATTAAATGACTTCCTATGGGAATAAGGTACTAAGGTTGTATTTTATTTTTGGAAGGCCATCACCAACTACAAGGAATTTTTAATGAAAGGCATCAAATAAAAAATTGGTAATGGGGAGAAAATTGATTTATGGGAAGATGTCTAGTTTTCCTCTACCCACTTGTCCTCATAATTGACTTGTGATAACTACTATAGGGACCTCAAGAAAATATGGGGCTCAAAATTAAAAGATTAATGGGTGGTAAATGAAGGTTCAAAAATCTATAAAATGTTCCCCTCTGAAGGGTACTCTATTGAAGATGTTCAGGTAATACAAACTCTCAATTCATCTATCAGTCATGTCCACATTCTTGCATTCTCGAAGGAAGACCACTTTATATGGGCTATTGAAGATAGTGGTTTATACTCGGTGGCCTTAGGACATGCCATAGATATTAACCTAAAAAGTGAATGTAATTTTTGGAAAGACCTTTGGATTAAGCATCTAACTTCCAAAGTTAATTTCTTCTTATGGCTAGCAGCACAAGATAAAATCATGATAGTGGATAACCTAGATAAAAGAGAATTGACAGTCCCCAATAAATTCCCATTATGTAGAAATGCAGAGGACTTGGTCTAATACCTATTTCTAAATTACCCCTTTAGTTTGACATTATTTAACTAGATGTTGAATAAATTCAACCTAGTTTGGTTAAAACCAAACAATGTGCTTGATCTCATAAAGCAATGGAAACCACCCTGGAATATCCCATCCCTAGATTTCTTGTGGTACTTAAATCTTCCACATTGGTTTTGGGGCATGTGGAAATCCTGCAATGATATCTTCCTTTAAAACAATAGGCATCAGCCTAAAGGGACCTTCCTCTAACTCTGTCAGGCTATCACAAAAAATTAAAATGTTTTATCTTCCATGGACAAAAACCTTGGACCTACTTTAGCACAGTAGATATTCAACAATTGGGATGTATTTCAGCAACTAAGTTCCCCCTCAAAAGTGGTCATCCACAAACATACAAAATGGAAGGCTCCATCAGAAGGATGGGATAAATTGAACTTTGATGGTGCCTATAAAGGTAACTCAAGGCCTGCAAGTCAGGGAGGAGTTATAAGGAACTCAAAAGGAGAGTTGATTGTTTTTTATACAAGGCTATTGAGAGCTCAAAAAAACCACCTTACCAAAGCCAAAATAGATTTTTATGATATCTAACTAGCCTCTAGACTTAAATTAGAAATAATCATTATAAAGGGTGATTCTTTAAACATTCTAAATGCCCTGGATGGAAAAATAACTCCATCTCACACTATAAAATACATTTTAGATGATGTCAAGATACATTTAAGGGGCATGGCACAAGTGCAAATTATGCACACATATTGTGAAGGCAATGGGGTGGTGGATCTACTTACCAATATAGGATAGAAATCCACCTTTTAATTAGCTAGCATGAAGGAAGTCATGTCCCCAATAATATCTAATTAGCCATACAGAATGAAAGTGCAGTAGGATAGGTGGACTTTCATACCAACACACATGTGAAATCTTCATATCAAGAGATAGATTTTTAAAATTATGAATCACCATTATGAAAGAATGAGGTGGTTTAATTGCCTAAAGATGAAGGTGATGTGTATTTCAATCCTATTTTGTATATTTCAAACTAATCTATTTCAGAACCATTTATCCCTTTATCTCAACTTTGTTGTCACTATGTTAATAGGGGGAGACAAAGAGTGATTAAATTCTACCTCATGTTTTGAGGTACATAGACAAAATAAGGTCTAAAAAAATTTATGATGGGGGGTCTAATGGAGCTAATGATATGGATTACAAAGCATAATGTTGATGTCGTTAGGGACTTCATCACTGGATGGAATAAGCATATGGAGGTGATGTGGGGTATTAAGATTACAGTCATAGAGGAATTCATAGGGGAATCCATGAGAATGACATATGAGGGGGTATAGAATTAGAAATATCAAACCAAGAAGTAGGGATTCCTCCAATATTTCTTCCACACAAACAAGTTCATGAAAATAGATAAGGGTTTCCCTCAGGTAGATCTCCCATGTTAATGGTCAAATGTATGCCTCTATATGATGAGATACATGAATTTATAGGGTAAGTATACCTTAATATTCTCTCATAATTTTCTATTATTAAATGACTTCTAGGGTTATAAGATTAGCCTGTCATTTTACCTACTAAAGTCACTAAAATGTACAACCCTTGTCCACCAAATTAATGAGTCTAACCCCATTATTCATCAAGGGATTATACTATTTTTAGTTAAGCATGGTCAAAATTTGCAAGGGAGGGAGATCTCCTCAGGGGGTCCTCTACTGAGGAGGACTCCCCAAAGCAGGACTCCACCTCGAGGTCTTAAAGCCCATTTGTTAATACTCCCCAAGCCAGCTTGTCTAAAACCTCTATTGAAGACCTTTCACTTAAGAGATTTGTTCCCAAACCCAAGCCAATCTTTCTAGATGAGGGCACCTCTGAGAAGGCCATCAAGAAAGGTAAATTCCTTCCATTTGATGAGTTGAAAAATAATAAGGAGCATCTTGAAAATTTCAAAAATAGGGTGCAGGAGGTTGAATTGACCTTTGTTAGCCTTATCCAAGAATGGAATGCCTACATAGGTAGGTGGACTTGATTATTCAGTATTTTGTCCATTCCATCAAGCTATATTAGACCCCTGTTAAATATTAATTTAAGGTAATAGAGACCCCCCCCCAACCTGACATCCCCAAATTAACCCCTCATAATAAAAATCCTCTATAGTTACAGGGGCAAAAAAGGCCATGCATGATCCTCCTAGGTGATAGTGTTGAAGGACCTGGCAATAAGACAAGGGGAAAAGTCTTCAAGATCAATCAAGTAGTACCAGAGAATATATCTAAGAAGGAGAAGGAAACACCGGAGGGCCCCCCCTCTTGATCTAATTTTCTTCTATTTTATTTCACTATTTACGAAACTATATAACTACTTTTTCTATGTTTTGTTGTTCGGCCTTGATGGCTTGTTACTTTTTTCATAATACTTTATAGTCCCTGGATCCTTGTAAAACTAGATTGTTTACCCAATCAAATAAAAAAATACATAAAATTATTTAAATGATACACAACTTAAATTTAGAGTTTTCATGCACAACTAACATGCTATTAAAACAAAAAAGATCCTAAAGTTAATCGAACTTATTATTTTTTAGAAGTTATTATTTTCAATAACTTTTACCTACAAGCTCAAACATAAATACTAAACACCCATTATTCCCTGCATGTCTAAACAAATACCAAGGATGACTTGAAACTCAAGTTCATTACCATATGCAAAAATAAATGTATAAATTCATAAAAATACCAAAAAATAAAATGAAATTGCAAATTTTATCCTTTAGATGGTTGATTTTATAACCAAAAAAGTGTTAAAAATTATCTACACCATTGTTGTGACTTATATCAGCATAAATATCTTTAATATGTTAATTTTAAAAATAAAATGGCTCAAATAAGTTTTCAAATCAAAAGTTATGTCCCTCTCAAGATATGCATCTACATCATTTTCATTAGTTGAAAAGAACTTAGTGCCTTTGAGTTCTTCAGATTAAAATTCTACCATTTTCCTTGTCAAGATTCTTTAATTCTTATTCTTAAATTTTATTTTTATATTCCAATTGTAATCCTTCCCACCATACCAGATATATGTTGTAATTTTCTTGCCTGGCATTCAATGTCTTCTTATCCAAAACTTGTGTTATCTTTTCTTTTTTTCCCATTCATTATCCTCTCCATGAAAAGCATATAAATCATAGATATTTAACCCTTAAGAAATATTTTTAAAAATGGTAAATTTACCTCATAAACATTGTGAGTTATTTTCTTCACATTTTTGGAAAGACCAATCTTATTATAATTTAGTTTGTTGTATATCCCTTAGGAAAATATTTATTTTCTAAAATAATTATCACTAACTCTCCTTATTTAAATACTTTTGGCCTTATTATTTCATCTATTTTTGTCTTAAACTTGTTACTACTTTCATGTATTTTACTTTATATTTCATCTTACAATGGTTATATATGCTTTGCAAATGCCTTTGCATCATCACTAAATAACTTTATAATTGGTAAATATACCAAGTCTAAAACACCCTTAAGATTTCAACCATAGATAATTTTGAATGATGACTTTCATGTTGACTTATTCATCAAAATATTATATGCAAACTTAGCCTATATTAATGCCATGTCCCATTATTTGGGATTTTCTCCAATAATGCAACTCAATAAATTTCTCAAATTCATATTTACTACCTATGTCCATCCATCTATCTCGATGTGGTAGACACTGTTAAATACTATTTTGATTCTTAAATTTTTTCTGAAGTTCTCTAAAAATGACTCAAAACTTTTGTTATCTATGTCTAAAGTAATAGCCTTTGGAGCACCATGCAATCTAACATCTTTCAAAAACAAATATGTTACTCCAGTGGCACCATTTTTTATTGCATGCAATAAAATGAATCATCTTAGAGAATATATCTATAATAATATAAATTTAATCATTATCTCATTGCATTTTTGGTATCCCTAATACAAAATCCATACTCAAATTTGTTCACCATATTTTGAGCACTAGAAATAAGATGTACAATCCTATGTTTATGCATCAATTTTATCCACTTGACATATCATCTTGACACATAGCTTGTTATTTTTGTATTCATTTTTACTAAAAATACTTCTCTTCCACTGATGATATTATCTTGTTATTATCAAAGAGTCCACGTAAAACACCACTATGAAATTTTGTCACAATATTATCTCTCATATACTCAACTAGATTACATAGTTGTTTTCCCTTAAATAAATAAACATCCTCCATGAGATACCCATCATGAATAGTATATCTCACCTAATAATGGATTATTACATTACTCTACAATCCTTCCAAAATATAGAACATAATATTACAAATCTTTGATAGTCTTAAATCCAACTACTTCACTCACCATAGTAGTTAACAATGCCACACACCTACTTATTGCATTAACTACATGGTTATGCTTTCATAACTTATGATCCAAAACAAAAGTATGCATATTTAAAAAATATACCCATATAATATGTTTAAAATTAATTTTATTATGATTGTTCACATACCTTAAGGCCTTGTGGTCTATAAATAGAATAAATTCCTTATGCATCAAGTAATATACCATATGATGAATCTAAAATCACAATAATTCTAAAAGACACAATCAAATTAAATAGACAATACATAAGAGTCTTTAAATAAATCACAATTTGAATGTAGGGTTTTTCTACAAAATTAACATGTTATTAAAATAAAATATATCCTAGAGTTAACCAAACTTACTATTTTTTAGTAGCAACTATTGTTGGTGGCTTTTATATTTAAGCTCGGGTGGACCTACTAACTATTCCTTATTATTTATATGTCTAAATAAATCCCAAAGGTGACTTGAAACTCAATTTCATGCCTAGATAGAAAGTACTAAATCTGATAAATTTTAAAAAGTGAAAATAAAATTAAAATGTAATTTTCAAGATTTAGATGGTTTATTTTGACCCCAAAAATTTGTTGAAAAAGTTGTAAATTGTCTTAAATGACTTATGGATAGATAGATCTCTTCGATATCTTTGTTTATTTCTAAATGGCTCAAATGAGTTCCTGGATCAAAATTTATAGCCTCTAAAAGATATGCTCTTGTATCATTCTCCTCTACTTGAAAATAACTCAACTTCTATGAATTATTTTGATTACATTTATGCCATTTGTCCTTGTTAAGCTTCTTCAATTCTCATTCTAAAATCTGTGTTAACTTTCTACTGTAATACTCTCTATTGTTAATAAATACTTGTAACTTTCTTGCTTGGTATTCACTATCTTCTTGTCCAAAACTTAGGTTATATTTTTTAAATGTTTCCTTGGCACATGTTTCCTCCAATCCACTTCTTCTTGCTCTTCCCCTTTTTATCTTCTTCATGAAATGCATATAAATAAAAAACATTGAATAATAGAGAAATATCCAAATTATGTAGCAAAATTACCTCGTAAAATTATCATTTATTTTCTTTATAATTTTTCACAAACCAATCTTCTTAGACATTAGCTTGTTGTATGTTCCTTAGGGAAATATTTATTTTCTCAAATATACCATCACTAACTCTCCTTAAAATATTTGGCCTTCTTGTTACATATGTTGTAGCATTATACTTGTCATTATTTTCATATAGCATTCCCCTTACTTTATCTTGAAGCTATTTTAGTGCTTTGTAAATGCCTCTACGTTATCACTAACCCACCTTGCAATTGATAATTACACCAAGTCTAAAACACCCTTAAAAGTTTGCCCATAAATAATTTAGAATGATGACTTTCATGTTGATATGTTCACAGAACGATTATATGCAAACTCAACCTATGGTAATGTCAAGTCCTATTACTTGAGCTTCTCTCCAACAATGCATCTCAACATATTTCCCAAACTCCTATTTATTATCTCTATCTAGCCATATATCTAAAGTTATTATGCACTAATAAATTGTAGTCTATTTCCAAACTTCTTCCATATATTTATCTAACAATGACTCTAAAATTATATATTCATGTTTAAAGTAATGGTTTTTGGAACATCATTCAATCTAACATGTGTGAAACACAAAAAAACTACTTTAATGACATCACTGGTTTTCTTGCATGCAATAAATGAACCATATTCAAAAACCTATCTACAAAAATAATTGAATCACTACCTTGCTATGTGTTTGGTATCCCTAATACTATATATATATATATATATATATATATATATATATATATATATATATATATATATATATATATATATATATATATATATATATATATATATATATTCAAATATGGCCATGATCCTTTTGACATTGGCAATGGCATGCACAACCATGTGTTTTGTGTTTGGCCTTTAGCCATTTAACATATAGTACATATTGATGAATACCTTTATACATCACTCTTTATCTTCGAATAAAAATACTTTTCTTCCCCCAAATCTATTTTCATATTTTTAACAAAGTGTCCACCTAAACTACCTCTATGAAATTATCTCACAATATTGTATCTCATAGACCCAACTGAAAACATAATTTATTTTCCTTAAATAGATAACCATCATATATGAGATAATAATCATGAATAGTACTTGTCTCACCTACTTATGGATTCCTACATTATTCTACAATCCTTCCAAAATCTAGATCAAAATCATAAAAAACCTTGATAGTCTCAAATCCAACTCCTTCACTTATCATAATAGTTAACAATGTCACATGCTTGCTCAAAGTATCGACCTAATTCTACTTTCTTGACTTATGCTTCAAAACAAACATATGCCCTTAAAATAAAGATACCCACTTTACATGTATGATATTTAATTTATTCTTGTATGTTATTTAATGTTTTTTTTAGTGTTTGCATACTTTAAGACATCATGGTTTATAAACAGAATAAACTCCTTAGGCACCAATTAATGCTTATAGTGTCTCTGATACTAGATGATGAATTTAAAAGCACAACAATTCCAAAAGACAATCAAATTACACAAACAATTCTTGAGCCTATATATATATATATATATATATATATAATCTTTGTTATCCTTATAAATAATATATAAATGTTTTTAAATAAATCACAACTTGAAGATAGAGTTACCATGCAAACTAACAAGCTATTAGAATAAAATCTATATGAACAACTTGTTATTCTTTAGCAAAATCTATTTTAGAAATTTTTGCATGCAAGTGTGTATATATATATATATATATAATCCTTATAAATAATATATAAATGTTTTTAAATAAATCACAACTTGAAGATAGAGTTACCATGCAAACTAACAAGCTATTAGAATAAAATCTATATGAACAACTTGTTATTCTTTAGCAAAATCTATTTTAGAATTTTTTGCATGCAAGCTCGGATGGGCCTATTAATTTTCCTTTACTCTAAGCATATCCAAATAAATCCCAAGGTTGAATTAGAACTCAATTTCCTTTACTCTAAGCATATCCAAATAAATCCCAAGGTTGAATTACAACTCAATTTCATGCCTAGACACAAAAACATTAAATCTACAAAATTCTAAAAATATTAAAAATAAAATTAAAATGTAAATTTTGGCTTTCTAATGGTTGTTCGTTCTCATAAAATTATCACAAAAGTTAAGTGACTATCGTAGGTTATGGCTACACAATGTTCTTCGATATATTTGTTTTGATAAAAACTCAGGGTTCAAAAGGTTCCCAAATCAAAAGTAATGGCTTCTGCAAGATATGCTCCTACATCAAATGGCCTTAGGCTTGATTTGTATTTTTAGATGACTCTTTGTTATTCATCCCCATAACTAACATATGAAAATTATGTAGGTTGACCCAATGGAGACATTTAAATTTTAAAATTAGCCGTTGGATATTCTTGGATGTTATCAACAGATCTAGACATCTACAAAAAATCATAATTGTCAGACTATTGCCAATAGTTACATGATAAGGAAAATCAAAGATTTAGAATACGAATATAATCTACTTAGGATTATGAATCATTTTTACACGTACTAAGGTGATCATGAATATGTGATTTGATAAATTGAGTTGGCCAAGACAATAAGTAAGCAACTAGATGTGTGAAAGCATGTGCAAAATTCAATTGTGTACACACAAGAGTCAAATGTGTGTGCACAAATCAAAAATGTTAGGGTGTGTCAAAATTGATGTTGTCAAGTGTTTAATACCAAATTTATGTGTCAAAAATGGTATACACAAATAATTAATAAGAATAAACTTACTTTTTTAGAATACAATATGAATGATGGGGAAGGTTAAATAATGATTATAGATAATGGAGGTTAAAAATCAGACAAATATGTAAGGAAATAAGATTTGAAATGGAAAATAGTTCAAACCAATAGAAATTAAAAATAAAACACAATATAATAATGAATTAAAAAATCTCTAATCTTGAAAAAGATATCAAACAATGTGCAAGAAAAGATAGGAAGCCAAATTGGAAATTATGTCAAACAATTTGAATGCAATCTAGAATTGTGTATCAGAGAAATAATAAATGTAACCATAAATTCAATAAAAAGTAAAGATGTAGAGTGAGGTGATTTATTCAAAGTTTTTTGTAATGTTTTTAGATATTTTTTGAGGGGTTTTCATAGAATTTTATTTTTAAGGTGTTTACCTATTGGTAAAAGGGTTCTTCTTAGTGTAACAACCCCTTTGGGGTAAAGTTAAACTGCTCATTTAAAAAAAAATATAATAAATTCCTAACCAAAGGTTATATCACATAATCTAATCCATACATACATTCTAAATTATACTAAGTATTGAAATAACAACTCATAGTGATTGATTTAGCATACAAATCTACTTCATAATCAATATACTATATTTAATTGCATGCAATTACAGTCAAAGATAAATAACTTGCATTATTCAAATGTGTATTAAAATTTGTTTTGCATGTATTATTAAATTAAAACAATTACCTTCAAGCCATATATTTAATGAAAAACTTAATGTAATTCACTTTAGAATGTTAACACCTTAAGCATAAATAATTAAGATAAAGGCTTAATTAAACAATCTCTCCCATCAATTATAATCATTCACTATTGCAGTGAGTACAACATTTAATTATGCATTACAATATCAAATTACAATCTTTTCTATCATTTATGTCTAACTTGAATACTCAATTATCGTTTCAAATTTAAAATGATATAAATCATACATATATAATTTGATTTGATTGCGATCACTATGCAACTAGGATTGAATTCTATTTTCAATGTCCTTATAATTTATAATTTATAATTTTGATAAACATATATCAATTTTTTACATCCATAATTATACTAACCAATTTTTTCAACATTTATTTCTTTCACTAACTGAGTAAGTATAGGATTTATCATAGACCGGTAGTAGACCATGATGATTTAGGGAGGGAGAGTATCATAGAGTGATATTCCTCCAACTACATATCCTTTCGGATCTTTTGTACACCTATCATCCACTAAGAGTGGCCCTATCCTTCATGAGAAGGATAGAAATGGGTCCAAAAACTAAAAAGGAGATCACTGTGTAACTTGTCAACACCACATCTACTCCACACAACTTCTTGTGAGTGTGACTATGAATTGAGATAGGACTTAAAATATTCATAATATACACTCCCCATATCACTACTTACAGTCGTAAGTATTAGATTCACCAAGTTCCTCTTGTTGAATCTTAATTCATTAGATAACTGAGTTACTGTGTGGGTCTAACTAGAATACCCTCCCATATCTTAGACCTCATGTCTCGCATCCACTACTCTTATCGCAAGGTCTTCCTAACCTAGACATATCATAGTTACTATGTTTAGATATTCTCTCTTACCATTTATTTGATATCTTAAGAATGTGTTTATGATATGACACTTTACGTGGGTGTCCCATATCACCCATGTAACCCATCGACTTGTCTACACAATACCGAATGGTCAATTTTAGCATAATTAGGTTGTTTACTAAAAAATCAATTGGCTAACCAAGTCTATTTTTCTTAAATGGACAATATATGATTCAAGTTCATATTTTAATTAGGTTGTCCTGGATACAAGTAAAGTCATGTACGATCCTATGTTCAAGTTGCCAATATTATGTAAGTGACATCATTAAAGTAATGTTTAATTTTGAAATTAATTTAATGACTCATTCACCAAGCATGAATACTAGTCACAACAATTAGATGTTTTTGCATTTAATGTTCATTCTAAACAAATTAAATGTTTCCAATTATCCTATAATGTCAACATATTCATATTTATAAATGATAGACAAATAAATATCATTAAGATGGGTTCATCAATTTGCCAGATTGGAAGGTAATCACAATACTATTTTATTATGATGTAATATATTTTATAGACTGCTTGGTTTCATGGACGTTATTAAAATATTTATTTTCTCTTTATATTTACAAATAATAAGAGGTGAACCAAAACAATTTTTTAACGAAAGAGAGGAAACATCTCATAATCATTTTTATTTCACAATATTTTTCAAATCAAAGATTCAATATAAGGAATCATATTTCTTCATCCTATTTTACATTGAATCTTGTTTTGGAATAATTAATAATAAATTATGCATTTGTCATCTTTATAAATTATCTCAATGAATAAATAATTCAACCTGAATCTGGAATATAAGGATATATATCACCCACAAATTATGTATACCAATTTATTATTAGTATTCTTTCTTTTTGTTTTAAATTCAAAAACCATTGTTATTGCTAGAGGCAAATACAACATTTATAGAGATTACTCTCATAAAATTATCTCACATCTTTGCATTCCAAACCGTGAAGTTATAATGAAATGCATTTACCTTAGTCTAGCTACTTTGACAAAATAAAATTCATATAGAGCATGATGCCTTGGAAATTACAATAATAGATTTGCCATGCATATTACATTTCCAACTTATTTTACTTTATATATGTTATTTTTGTTTTACTTCGAATGAAATGAGGTGCTACAACCAAACTCTTTGGAACTAACACTCAATATGTTGTCTCCATTCCATGGTTATGCCTTACACTGGAAAAACATAAGTGTCTTACTATCATAACTTCAATCAGTCTTAAATTCTTGACCAAATCAGAAATGTGGAAGACTAGTGGTCAACGTAGGGGCTAAAATGGGATGCCAAATATGGAATTCCTATTTTTTTCTTTCTGTTAAATGCCATTGACACCAAAGGAGAAAATATATATTTGATCTTATTTATTATTACCAATTACGAGCTTATATCTAAGTCGCCATACTTCTGTAATCTTCCCCCTTGACAGGTAAAACATCAAGATTAAGGTATTTGTTTTACAATTAAGAGTAGCTCAAAGAAAAATGGCACTACACTCATGGATTATGGCCTAATTTCATTAGAATCTTAGAATATGCGATGCATTTTATTCAGTTTTAATAATAAAGGTTTTCATGTGATCTTATCGTTGAAAATAGAGACAATAATGATATCAATGAAACATCAAATCAACTAGGCAAGAAGATGATTGATTCAATCCACACATTGATTAGAATGTATAGGGTGACACATATGTTTGAGGATAATTTTTATATAGTCATTAATAAAAAATTTTAAGGATATTATTATCTAAAAATTTGAGAGAGTATGTAAAACCCTGCATTAGAATGAGCTCGACCCAACTAGGAAAATAAAAGTCAAGTAAATGTTATTGGCCAAAATATCATTATAGAGGCTTAATGTCAAAATATATCTTTTCCAAATGCATTGAACTTCTCTATCAAACATAAGATTTATTATCACATTTTATAAACATTGAGTATATCTTTAGCCTATTACGCTAAGCAAAAATAACCTTACCACAGTAACTAATAGAGAAAGGGTGAAAAAAAATGATAGAATAAAGTCAGATAATCTATATGTTCATTTATCTACCTTTTGGTGCCACCTATTACTATTGTAAATAGGTATATGTCACATAATTTATTACATTGTTTTTTAATATATATTAAATAGCTTGAGTTCCTCAACATGATTATACATTATTTGTTTTCTTTTATGAATCCAATACTCTTGGATTCATTTATGAATGTAAGTATGATAGCTAATCACTTTCTATGGTTGATTGTTCTTATGATGGAAAGAGTATAGACATTACTCGAGGAGTACACTAGAAATGTATTAAAGTATTGGTTCAATTAATAATCAATAGATCAAATTATTGGAAGAACATGGATGATTACAACATCACATCTCAGCTATGTATTAATAAGTACCTAGTTCTGATGCTAATATGGGAGCACTCTTCCTTTCTAAACCTCCTCCTTTTATTCTCCTCTACAAGTTCTTCTTTTTCTCCTACAAGAATGTGCTCCTTCCCTCTAGATAAAATCCTTTGATACCAAAAAAAAGATCTTCTCCTATTCCTCTAACATCCCTCCTTTCTTTCAAAGTATCTAATAAATATATTTTTAATTAACTCTATTTATTTCCACCCATGTGGCATCACATGTTGGAGTAATATCATTCTGGTGATGATAATAACTCTGACATGATTTATTAGTTGTCCATACTTTTGTCTTCCTAATATGGCATATTGGGGAAATTCATGCAACGTGGGTCCAACTTTAATTAGTTTTTAAAAAATTAATTAATAAGACTCGCATTCCTTTTATCTTCATCAAATAAAATGTATTTAATTCATATCCTAATAAGTTACATGGTTTAAAATATCAAATCTGAACTTTTAAATTTATTAATTATTTAATATGTATAACTCACATGGCATTTAGAAAGCCAATTGCTAGTTTTTGCTTCATTAGTAGAAAATGTCTCTGAACTAAAAGATGATGTTTAAAAGCATTGCTTGACAGTACTAGCAAATAACCTAACCTAGATTACCTACTTATCCTTAACCAATGCTTAGTTCATCATTTCATGTGATCTCTTTTTCATTTCCTAGCCTACTATCTAGTCCAACTCTCCTTGATGATACCCTCCCTCTTTGTAGAGCTGAAGCAACCTATCCTGCAAAGGCACACTAAGACAAGACCCATTAACTATTAATAAATCCAAATATATATTAACTATACAGTATGATAAATGCTAAAGTATTAACACATTACTGCATCACTTGCAAACCTATCAAATTTTCATTAGATCCTTGTGCATATCATTAATCATTTCTAATACCATAATAGTATAATCCATAATAATCATATTATGAATGCAGTTATTCAATTCCACAATGGATATAAGCACTCAAATAATAAATAAACATCACAAGTTTATCTAGATAAGTTTATGTGGCACGCCTTGTTGACATGAGTAAGTAATTATTACATTCATATAAAAATGGGATGTGACATCCTCCCCCTTGGGAGAGACATTGGCCTGATGACTAATAAAGTAAGAAATTAATTAAAAAGATGCAAAACATATTTGAAGACTTCATCCTAGTCTTCACATGTCACACTCTCCTTAGAATATTGGTCCCACTGGACCTTACACTGAGAGACTTCCCTGTTCTACAAAATTAGTTTACGAGTATCAATAACCCATAGGGGATATACCAGAACCACTCTTAGATCCTACACTTGCAAGGTTTTCAAATCAATAACACGAGACACATTTGCATGATAACATTTCAGTAAATAAACATGAAAATAATCATGAATATGAGCAAGTGTTGGTGGTAGTACAAGTCTATAGGCAAATGGGTTATGTTGTACCCAACACACCCCATTTTTGAAAATGAAAACCCTTATTTCAAATTAGGCAAATTTGTGTTTTAAACTAAACATTCAACTTGATCAGGAACTAGTATTAAAATCTTGTGTTGATCTATTTTACATGGGTCTGTTAGCACATAAGCTTCATTTGACTTCATCTAATGTTCTTATGTTTCCATGTTGCAGGTTTAATGGGATATCATTGATGTGAACATTACCTAGGGTTTTACACCTTAATGATAAGTTGACTCTTTGTTTTGATTAGCCCCTGGTCTCTTATTGATTAAATTGAATCTATGTTTAAAATCATGTTGAAAAACATTATCCTAATATATTTAGCCTAAAGTCCTTTTGAAATAGATTCAAAATATATGCAGGGTCAAAATTACTAGAAAACACTTTATTATATTAAGATTCTAGCCCAGGGCCTCATCACATTTCCTAATACAAATCAGACCTTATGCTAAAATCTTTATTCTAGGTCTTTTTATGGTTCATGAGGTCTAATTTATGTGGGAAAATCTTTTGTTATAAGATTAGCTTAAGTCTTACTAAGTTTTGAATCATATTTTATTAAATACAAAAAAAAATTAGACTATGCTTTATATATTTTCCAACTATTAACTTATGTCTTTAAATTTATGACCGTAGATCTTATGGCATGCATTTGCTTGGGTTTGTTTCATCCAATAGGGTAAGATTGAGTTGAAAAGTCAGCAGATTCCAAGAGCTCTATGAGAATGACAAGTGTCACCATCGCAGGATCTTGATACAATTGATCCAATGAAGTGAAGGCATGGTTGAAATGTCAAACGGTCTGTGGAGATCCATGAGAGTGACAAGTGTCACCATCATGAGAGCCTAGTATATAAATATAATGACCTATGGGAAGAAGTAGGGTCAAAAAATCAATAGCACAGAAGCCCCACAGAGCTGCCAAGTGGCACACACATGAGCATGTTTAAAAACATTAAGCCTAGACTTATCCTAAGACTTATTCATATTTATTAATGCGAATAAAACCTTAGGTTTAAAATTATGTCTCAAGTTCTTTTTTCACAAGACCTTAGCCTAAGTTATATGTACTCTAAGTAATTTTAATTTATTTTTGTAAGGAGTCCCGAGGAAATGATAGGTGTTGAGCTCGTGCACAATGATGGTCACACAGATGTCAAATGATGGGCATGCATACATCAAAATTAATCTCAGTAATTATCTATTGGGAATCAAATATTGATGATTGCATGAATGTCAATGATGGTCACATAGACATCAAATAATGAGCATGTAGACATCAATTTTAGCCACAGTAGATAACTATCAGGATTCAAATGATCAAAAAATAAACGAACTGTGTTGATTTGTATAAATAGATATAATAATGTGAAATCAATGGGACATTTCAAAGGATATGGAGCCATTATAAAATTAACACATGGCATGTTTTTATGAGCTCATAGATAAAGATCAATAGTGTAAAATAGATCAAGCCTGAGGGAGCATGAAGTAGGGACATGTGTCTAAAGGAGACAACAGTCATGTTTTAAATCAAATGGACAATTCAACATGGGCATTACTACATGGAAAAAATATTTAGAGCTATATTTATCGACAACTATTGGGTCTCATAGTTAAGTTATATTCATTTGGTAACTAAGCTCAAATGACATTTTGAGAAGGAATATTTTTCTATAAAGGTGGGGGCAACATGCAATGCATAATTCAGTTAAGATTGATCATAGTGAAACAATGTCACTAGTTCTAAAGTATTGATAAAAGTGATACTTATCCTTCATGCATGTGTGAGTTCCATTTTGAAAAAAGTTAACTTAAAGTTAGATAAGTTGTTCTCACAACCTATAAGAGAAGGTATTATCATGCATATAGTTAGTTTTCATGCACTTTGTGATATAATTGTAAAAGTTGCCCTTCTTTACACATGTACATGTTGCATAGATTTTGCAAAGGCTAACTTAAAGTGATGACTGTAAGAAGACTCTTATATGGTTTCAACCACAATTAGAACTCAAGTTCTAACTATCACATGTAATGATTTTGCATGGATTTAGAGGATGAGGCAACCCCTTCTCCAAGCCTATTTAAATAGTTATAATCCACTAGTTGGAGGTGAGTGGAAAAATTATCAATATATAAGAGCAAAAGCAATTTTGATTGTCAAAAAATATGTTTGTGTATTCTCTCTCTAATTTCTATGTGATTAGGCTGATCTTTTTTGTTGTATGACTCAATAATTATGTGTGTAATAATTTCAAAGAATTATTTCTTGTCTTGATTGATATGCTAGTCTTAGATGTGAAAAAGCTAATGAAGGATTAGAAAATTACATTGATTATTGGCAATTAAGTTCATTGATTCATAAATATGAATGTGTATGAGTACTTTTTTATATATTTTTTTGTGTGTACGAAATTTTCCTTAGATACCTCATTAACCTGAGCCATAATCTCCTGGTTAAGGGTGTGCAACAACTTCTCTAAAGGGGAAACCTTTGATTGATGCTTGTGAGTTTCATATATCGATATCTCCTTAGACTTCTAAATTGTGTTTGATTATGAGTGTGCAATAGCTGCTTGTAACAGGCATAGGTTTTGAAAGCACTTATCCATTTAGAAACTAGTCAGAGAGGTGATTCTTGAATACCACATAGTCTTCTTTTTTGCCTTACCCTTCCCTCTTTTTTTATTTTTTTGAGGTCTACCCAATTTAGATTAGCAACTAGCCACCCATCCAACTCACATAGGAATTCACTATTCTTTAAAAATCACATATCCATCCAAAAAACCTTATCAACAAATTACATGCCCTACCAATTATTCCATCAATAGTTTGTTCCAATTGCATACCTACAATTCATGTCCTGGAGTGAAGTTTACATCCATTGAGATCCTAAAATGTTAAAGGCTATCTCATTGATTGTGGTGTACATAAAAACTACATCAATAGTTTTATTGACGCTATAAGAAGGGCCTTACCTCCAAAAAAGTAGTTCTTTGCATAGAGTTGTGCTAGAGTCACCCAAGAGAGTGACTAGATCTAATTCTCATATTGGTTTTCTAGTCTCACCCTTGTCAAATCATAGGAGACCTAGTATTGTGCTAACAATCCCAATTCATAATAATCCACCTCCTCCAATTGGGAACCTTTTACCTATAAGAAACCTTTTACTAGTTAATCAGCTAATGGGTCAACAACTACCTTGGTTAGTTGGATATGTTATTGTCATCCTAGGAGATGTGCATGATTTACCTAAGAATTTTGAGAAGTATCTGCCATCTTTTTCTCCTTCAAGAACAAAGACAACAAAGGAACACATAAAATCTTTTAAAGTTGCTTTGAGATTAATGAATATTGTGGATGAAGATGTTGCATGTAGATTATTCCCTTTTACATTGATGGATGCTGCCTATGATTGGTATTTAAATCTAATAGAGAAATTCATCACTTCTTGGGATGAGTGTCAAGTTGATTTTGTTGCACAATTTGGATAGGTTACCAATCCTGGTTTGGTATAGCATCACTTCACCAGTATGAAGAGAGAGCCTAATGAACCTATTTATGCTTTCAACACAAGGTCTCAAAAGATGTGTAACTAGTTAACCCTAAGGTATAAAATAGAAGTTGCATTGGCATTAGAGATGTACACAAATTCCCTAAACCCCATTAAAGTTGTGTTCCTAAGAAGAACAGTTGATACCAATAATTTAGCATTAGTATATGAAGAGGCCAACAACTCAATCCCCAGACGCATAACATACCAAATGTTAACAATGAGTTCCCAATACTAAATCTAATACCATACGCGAATCATAATGCCCTCTCATTCAATCAGAACCATCTCTACACATTGCCTCCATTGACGCAAACAACACAACCAAATTTTAGCTTCTTAAATAATCATATGTTAGAAAATGGTTACCAATAGAATCAATAATCAACTACGCCTTCTACTATTGTTTTATAAGGTATTAACTCTATAAAGGCAAAACTAGATTCTATTCAAAGGATAGTTCAAAAGTTGAGTAATGATTTCTTAAATATGAAAAGGAGGATGGATAACACAGATGGCCCAGATGGTAATCAAAACACTGGATTTTAGAAATATAACCAACCATTCAATAAGCCTAGGAACAATATGGAGCAACCTAACAAGTTTTCAGAGATCAACATGGCAGAGATGACATTTCCCAATTGATGCAAAATTCACAATACTTTTGAGAATGGTCAGCTCAACTGTGTTGAATTTTGTGCAGCATTTGAAATATTTTAAAGAGAGGTGATCAAACAAGATCAGATGCATAATTTGCCCAAACATAATCTAGATCCTGGCTCTTCAAGCACTGCCATGTTCTTTGAAACTCACGAGTTTCCCTTTCCAGATGAAGATGACAATGAGCCAGAGGACAACACAGATGGAGTTCACACTTTCCAGCAATTCCAAAAAGGGGGCTCAATGTAAGGAATAAGCAACCATTAACAATGTCAACTCCTCCAAATACTATTACAATTATGCCTAATCCTAACGCTGATAATAATCCACCTCCTTCAAGAGGGAGTGATCAGCCTCAGACCAAGGAGGAACCTAACAAGGGAGGTTATAACATTATCAAAGACATGAAGAAGATCAAATCAAATATAACTCTTCATGAGTTAGCTTAGATTATCGAACAAAATGAGCTAATCTATAAGTCTATTATGGGGAAGACACCTATGGAGAAAGCAAAAGCATCTATGGACAAATCAAAAGTATCTAACACCAATGTTATTTACAAGAGCAAGCCAAAACATCCATCCATCTTGTTGAGTATTAGGGCATTCAATAATAATATTCATAATTGTTTAGTTAATTTTGGAGCTTCTACAATTGTCATGCCTACTTTTATATGTCAAAAACTTGGTTTGACACCAAGCCCTTCAAAGAGGATAGTTTCATAATTGGACAAGATAGTACTCCCTGTAGTTGGTAAACTGAGGGACATGCATATCCAAGTAGCCTTTAAACTGCTTGTTCAGATGACCATTGATATCCTCGTGGTAGACATACTTGAAGGCTACATATTATTGTTAAGTAGAGATTGGTCCAAAATACTCAATGGATATCTTTCTACATTATTCTCTCATATGTGGTTGCCATGGAGAGGAGTTGCAAATCAAATTAAAATTGACAGAGAACTGAGAATGAAGTATCCCATCATGGAATTCAATGTCAAGAATGAAGAGGTAAAGTATGAGTCTTCTAGCCTTAGTGTTTATACTTTTACTACTCAAAATCAAGTATAAAAACCAGAACCTAAAGGTTCCAAATAGCTATGGACTTTACATTTTGATGACGCTAGATCCAAGCAAGGATCAAGGGTGGGAATATAGTTGATTGATCCATATAGTAAAAAGTTCTTTGCAACATATAAATTATAATTTTCATGCACGAATAATAGATCTAAGTATGAGGCTTTAATTTTGGGATTACAATTTGCACTTAAGAACAATGTAAAGCAAGTACTAGTATTTGAGGACTCAAAGTTGGTGGTCAACAAAGTCAAAAACAAATACCAATGCAATTTATCTTATTTATTGAAGAAGATATAAGCATAGAGCATAGGACTTGATTGAAATCTTTGAAGCTTTCAACATAGTAGCCCTTTTTAGAAAGCAAAATCAATCTACTGATTCGCTATTTATTGTTGCTGCTGATTTGGAGCCTCTACAAGAATCTAAAGTAAAAATACTCTCTATTGAATTGGTACATTGGCCCTCTATTTTGAATAACATGATTTTTTGATGATGACCAAAAAATTATTCAATTTCTAACAAATTTAGAGGAATTTGAATCCTAAATCATTGATAATAAGGATAATAATCACCTTTGTCAAGAAGACTCAGACACAAGAGGCATTCTCTAACTCAAAGAAAATTGTAACCTAGCTTGGTTGGTTTCTTTGGAAAGGTCCTTTGACATAGACCCTCAAGCTCAGTATCTCAGGCAGCCTAGGGTCAATGAATCAGATTTCAAAAGAGAACATTTGGGGGATGAACATAGTCCACACTATGTTAATATCAGTCTCAACTACACCCCAAAAGAGAGACAGTGAATGAAAGATTTAATCATTCGCTACAAAGACATCATCACTTGGACATATGAGGAATTGAAAGTATATGACCCATAGGTCATTACTCATATGATTCCATTGAAGCCAGATCACAAGCCATTTCAATAAAGTCAGAGACCAGTCAATCATATTCTGGAGCCTCTCATCCAAAGAGAAGTAGAAAAGTTGTTAAACACAAAAATCATTTTTCTAGTGAGACATTCTACCTGGGTGCCCAATTTGGTCCCAGTAAGAAAGAAGAACATTGAGATTAGAGTATGTGTAGATTTTAGGAACCTGAGTAAGTATTTTGAAAAGGATAATTATCCCCTCCCTTCTCTAGATGAGGTGATACAGATAGTAAGTGGTTGGAAAATGATGTCCTTCCTAGATGGATTTTTAGGCTATAATCAGGTATTGGTACAATTTGAAGATAGAATGAAGACAATGTTTACCATGAAATGTGAAACTTATGTGTATAAGAGGATGCCATTTGGCATAATAAATGTAGGATCAACCATTCAACGTGCTATGAATCACACATTCAAAGGACTTATAGAAAAATTCATAATCATCTACATGGATGATCTTATTGTATTTTCAAAACATAAGGAGGATCACATAAACTATCTACAGTCCATATTTGAGAGATTCAGAAGGTTTGGTATTTTATTGAACCCAAAAAAGAGCATATTCATAGTGATTGAAGGGCAAGCTCCTAGGGCACATCATCACCAAAGATGAGATCACCATTGATCCATACAAAATTCAAGGAATTTCAAGGATTACACCACCAAATACCAAGAAGGAGCTAAAATTATTCTTTAGAAAGATTAACTTCGTAAGGAAGTTCATCTCAAGATTTGCAAAAATTGTTAGACCTCTGAACGCCATGCTCAATCAAGATGCCAAAATAGAATGGACAACTGAAGCCCAAAAGTCCTTCCAAGACATTAAATATGCAATATTACAGGCTCCAGTATTAATCAGTCTAGATGTTATGAAATATTTATACCTATATTCATTCACTTTAGAACATACAATTATTGCTATCATAACCGAAAAGAAGGATGAAACTGAGCACCCAATTACGTTCATGAGCAAAAATATGAAATATGTAGAACTCAAATACTCTATGATTGACAAACAATTTTTGCCCCTGTCAAAGCAATGAAAAAATTTTGACATTACATTTTGAAGAAAAAAATCATTACCATCATGTCTAATCCTGTTGTCAAACTTACCCTACAATAGAATGAATTAGGAGAACATCAGGGCAAATTGATGGCCAAGCTACAAGAATTTGATATAAAAATCAAGCCTAAAAAAATAATTTGACGTCAAGGCATTCTTTAGCTCATAACTGAACTAGATCCACGTATCACCATTGAAGAGGTATGTGAATCTCAAGTATCTAAAGGAAAATGTTATACTGATATAATATAATATTTTCTTATAGGGACTTGTTCCATGGATCTCAATAGAGAGAGGAGAGCTTTGAGACTTAAATCTGCTCATTACATGATTAAAAAGGGAGTTCTCTACCAAAAAAACTATGAAGGCATTTACCTCAGGTGCGTGTCTGAAGAGGAAGCTTAAAAAAATTTAGAAAACTTGCATTAAAAAATAGGTAGTGGTCATCCTTTTGAGAATACCATAGCCCACAATACCTTAAGAATGGGATACTATTAGCCAAGGGTTTTCAAGGATGCTCATACTCATGTGAGGACATATCATGAATGGCAATCTTTGGCCAAAAGAGAAGTACACGTAGCAATGCCTTTATAGCCAGTTATTGAAAGAATGCCATTTGCCCAATGGGGTTTAGATTTCATTAGCGTTATCAATCCAAATTCCTCAGCAAGCCATAAATTCATGCTTACTGCTACAAACTACTACACTAGATGGACTGAAGCCATAACCAGAAAGAATTGCAGAGCACAAGATGTGATTCATTTTTGGGGGGAACATATAACATCCAGATTTGACACACCTATTTCTTTGGTTTGTGACAATGGGATAGATTTCATATCAACAAAATTTATTGAGTGGGCACACAACAACCAGATTATTATCAGGTTAGATTCTAACCATTACCCTCAGAGAAATGGATTGACAGAATCAATGAATAAGAATCTAATAGATTCAATTAAGAAACCAACAGGGAATAATCCCAGGGATTGGATTAACTTATTAAATTATGCTCTTAGAGAATATCGAATAAGATACAAACAAGCCCTTAAAGCTTCACCCTATCTATTGGTGTATGGACGTAGCCATGTATTCCCAATTATGTTGAAGTTACCCACTTATCAGTTCATGCAAGATTATATGGACTTATATGATGAAATAGAGTCAAGATTTTTATACATCATAGAAATGAAAGATTTTAGGACTGAGGCCTTAAAAATATTTAGTAAACTCTAAGATGTGGTTAAGAGGTGGTTTGATAAAAGAGCGAAGGTCAAAGCATTCAGGATTTTGTATCTAGTGCTACTTTTGGATAAAGCCCACGAGAAAAAAAGGACAACATGATAAGTTTTCCCCATTATGGATTGGACCATATGAGATTTTTTAGATCATGGACAATAATGCATTTTATCTGAAGGACCTACAGGGCAATGAGCTTACATATCTAGTCAATGGACAGTTCCTAAATAATTACTTCAAGGTTATTCTATCTGCAGATACTATTGATTGATGAGGGACAAATAAGTGTAATTGTAGGATTAGATTAGATTTACTGCTTTCTTAGATTAGATTTCATGCTTTTCTAGAGTAGTTTTTTTCTTTCTTATATTAGTTTCCTACTTTTTTAGATTAGATTTCTTGTTTTTCTTAGTTTAGTTTCATGCTTTCTTAGATAAATTTCTTATTTTTTTAGACTAATTGTTTTTAATGCTTTCTCTAAAAATCTAAATTGTGTTTGATTTGACTATAACTAAGATGAAACTCCAAACCAACTAAGCATATGCTTAAATAGACTTGTAAAAAAGAGATTTATTTTTTGGCAATTTGGCACTCATTTACAGATTGGGCATATTTCTATGTTTTTTGAGTCTTCAAGATAAAGGTATGTAATCATAACCATTCTATATAGTCACAATTGAATACTTTTACCAGGCATATGGAAGTTGCTCTCAGAGTACTTCATACAAATTTAGAAAGTTTTCTTGTTTTATTGGATCAAATGCACTTATCACATTAAATATTTATTGAAAATGATAATTTTGGGTATAAGTGTAGCTAGTAAGGACGTTCTGATAATGATTTGTTTTATAATTATACCAACTCACTGGGGTTCTAGCTCTTCTCTTCTCATTTAAAAACAAAAGCAAGAAAAAAATAAATGATTTCAAAAGAGAAAAAAAAATTAAAGAAAATCAAAAGGCTCACATGATGAAATAAGATCAATGTACCACACATCATGATTAAGAGAAAATAATGGAAGGAGCAGAAAAAGAGCCTAAGGTATATCTATCGGGGATATGGATATCTACTTGGTAAAATAGCAATGCCTGAGCTTACCTTCATTTAATGCACTTTAAGAGAACCCAAAATGAAACCTAAAACTTCATCAAGCCTTTGAAAAACTCTTCACAACAAGGGTTATATGAATTACATGTTTGAAACACATAGATCCAAAAAAATGGAGGCAAATATGTTATGCGAATCTACTTAAGAGTCTCTTTCATGTTTCTGATTTAAGTATTTTTATGTGACGTACTTCATGATAGATTTAAAGATTGATAATCAAAGTTCTGGGTTCTTGAATACTTAGAGGTATTCCCCCTGTGAGTCATCATTTGTTGTACCCAACACACCCCATTTTTAAAAATGGGAACCCTTGTTTCAAATTGTACAAATTTTTACTTTAAAGTGAACATTCAACTTGGTCAGGAACTAGTATTGAATATCTTGTGTTGATCTAGTCTACATGGGTCTGTTAGCACATAAGCTTCATTTGACTTCCTATAACGTTATTGTGTTTCCATGTTTCAGGTTTAATGGATTCTCATTGATGTGAACGTTACCTAAGGTTTTACACCTTAATGTTAAATTGACTCTTTGTTTTGATTAACCCTTAGTCTTTTATTGATTAAATTGAATCTATGTTTAAAATCATGTTAAAAAAACTTAGCCTAAAGTCCTTTTGAAATAGATTCAAAATTTACGCAAGGTCAAAATTACTAGAGAACACTTTATTATATTAAGATTCTAGCACAGGTCTTAATAATATTTATTAATACAACTCAGACCTTAGGCTAAAATCTTTATGTTAGGCCCTTTTATGGTTCACAAGGTCTAATTTATGCGAGGAGCTCTTTTATTATAAGCTTAGCTTAAGCTTTACTATGTTTTGAATCGTATTTTATTAAATACAAACAAAAATTTAGACTATGCTTTATATATCTCCCAACTATTAATTTATGTATTTAAATTAATGAGCACAGATCCTACGACACGAGTTTGCTCGAGTTCGGTTAATCCAATGATGTGAGATCGAGTTGAAAAGTCAACAGGTTCTAAGAACTCTGTGAGAGTGACAAGTGTCACCATCGTGGAAGCTCGGTACCATTGATCCAATGAAGCGAGGGCATGGTTGAAATATCAAACGGTCTACAGAGCTCTGCAAGAGTGACAAATGTCACCATCATGGGAGCCTAGTACATAAATCTAACGACCCACGGGAAGAAGCAGGGTAAACAAGTCAATAGCATAGAAGCCCCATGGAGCTGCCAAGTGACACACACATGAACATGTTTAAAAACATTAATCTTAGAATTATCTTAAGTTTTATTCGTATTTATTAATATGAATAAAACCTTAGGTTTAAAATTATGTCCCAAGTTATTTTTTCACAAGACCTTAGCCCAAGTTATATATAATTTAAGTCATTTTTTTATGTTTACAGAGAGTCCTGAGGAAATGATAGGTGTCGAGATCATGCGCAATGATGATTGCGTGAATGTTAAATGATGGGTGTGCATACGTCAAAATTAAGCTCAATAATTATCCATTGGGGATCAAAGATAGACAATTGTATGGATGTCCATGATAGTCATGTGGACGTCAAATGATGGGTGCGTAGACATAAATTTTAAGTCACAATAGATAGCCATCTGGATTCAAATAATCCAAAGATCAATGAACTGCATTGATTTGTACAAACAGATCCAACAGTGTGAGATCAATGGGATTTTTCAAAGGATCTAGAGCCAGTAGAAAATTGACATGTGGCATGTTTTCATGAGCTCAGAGATGAATATCAACAGTGTAAAATCAATCCAGCCTGAGGGAGCACGAAGTAGGAACATGTGTCCAAAGGCAAAAATAGTCATGTTTTAAATCAAATGGACAATTCGGCATGGGCATTACCACATGGACATAATATATAGAGCTATATTTATCGATAGCCATTTGGGTCTCACAATTAAGTTATATTCCTTTGGTAACTAAGCTCATTTGAAATTTTGAGAAGGAACATTTTTCTATAAAGGCAAGGGAGAATGCAACACATAGTTTAGTTAAGATTGATCACAGTTAAACAATGTCACTGGTTCTAAAGCATTGATAAAAGTGATACTTATCCTTCATGCATGTCTGAGTTCTATTTTGAAAATAGCTAACTTAAAGTTAGACAGGTTGTTCTCACAACCTATAAGAGAAGGTATTGTCATGCATATATTTAGTTTTCATGCAGTTTGATCTATAATTGTAAAAGTTGCCCGTCTTTACACATGCACATATTGCATAGCTTTTGTAAAGGCTAACTTAAACTGATGAATGTAAGAAGACTCTTATATGGTTTCGACCACAGTTAGAACTCAATTTTTGACTATCACATGTAATGACTTGTCATGGATTTGGAGGATGAGGCGACCCCTTCCCCAAGCCTATTTAAATAATTATAATCCACTAGTTGGAGGTGAGTGGAAAAAAAATTAGTATATAGGAGCAAAAACAATTTTGATTGTCAGCAAATGTGTTTGTGTATTCTCTGTCCAATTTTTGTGTGATTAGTCCTATCTTTTTTATTGTATGATTCAATAATTCTTAGTGTGCAACAGCTACAAGGAATTCTTTCTTTTTTTGATTGATATGCTAGTCTTAGATGTGCAAAATCTATTGAAAGATTAGCAAATTACATTGATTATTGGCAATTAAGTTGATTGATTCATAAATTTGAATGTGTATGAGTGCTTTCTTTTGATATAGTTTTTCTATGTGTGTAAAAGCTATCTCAAATACCTCATTATCCTGAATCATAATCTCTTGATTAAGGGTGTGCAACAACTGCTCTAAATTATTCTTTTAACTTAGGCTTGTGAGTTTTCTATATCAATATCTCCTTAGACTTCTAAATTGTGTTTGACTGTGTGTGTGCAATAGTTGCTTGCAACATGCATAGCTTTTGAAAGCACTTGTCCATTTAGAAACTAACTAGAGAGGTGATTCTTGAAAATCACAATCTTCTTTTCTACCATACCCTTCCCTCTTTATTTTTATTTTTTTGAGGTATACCTACTCTAGATTAGCAACTAGCCACCCAACCAACTCACGTAGAAATTCACTATTATTTAAAGATTACACCTCTGTCCAAAAAATATTTTCAACAATCTGCATGCCCTACCAGCGATTCTATCAACAGGTTCTTCTAAGGACATACTTGCAACTTGTGCCCTAAAGTGGAGTTTACATCCATTAAGATCCTAAAATGTTAGAGGCTATTTTGTTGACTGTGGTGTGCATAAAAACCGCATCAATAAGTTAATGACTTCAAAGACGTCAAAGGGTACCACATATCTCGATGTTAGTTTGGAAGACTTTCTAAACTTGATAGAAGTTTTTTATTGTTTTTCTCTAAGAAAAACTTTATCTCCTACTTCAAAAAGGCTAGGAGTCTTCTTCCTATCAGCATAGCTCTTTTGTCTATTTGTATCTTCAAACAATCTCTTTCAAATGAGTTTAACTTTTTCCTCCATATCTTGGAGAATCTCAAGACCAATAACCACTCTATCACTAGGGTGGTCCCAACTAAGTGGTGTACGACACTTCCTACCATAAAGTGCTTCAAATGGAGCCATGCCAAGAGTTGAATGATGTGAATTGTTATACGCAAACTCTACTAAAGGCAAGTATTCCTCTCATTTGTACTATTGATCCATATAATACATTTGCAACATGTATTTTAAGACGTGGTTTACCCTCTTGGTTTGTTTGTCAGTCCTAAGATGATAATCATAATTGAAATTCAATTTAGTTCCCAAAACTGCATGCAAGGTTTGCCAAAACCTTGAAGTCAGGCGAGTATCCCTATCTAAAATAATCTTCTTGGGTACTCTATGAAATCTAAAAAATTATTGTACAAAACTTCATGTTAACACTGGTGATCCATCTATGAGATTCCTTGGAATAAAGTGTGCACCCTTGGTGAGTTTCTCCACTAAGACCAAGATCACATCATGTTTGTTCTTTGACAAGGGAAGTCCTTGAATAAAGTCCATACCAATTACTTGCCATTTCCATTCTGGAGGTTCATTTGGATAAAACAAACCTACTGGATGTATGTGCTCAGCCATGACTCACTGACACTCCAAACATCTCATCACAAAACTAGTGGCCTCTCTCTTGAGACCTGGAAAAAATATAACTATTTGAGATTAGCTAGCATCTTAATCACCCCCGGGTGCCCTGAGTAAGGAGCATTGTGTGCCTCCTCCAATACTTTGGTTCACAAACCACCTAAATCAGGTATATAAATCATGCCCTTAAATCTAAGAAGTCCACATATTTTGATCTTATATCCCTCATATCTATGATGTTGACTATTGTTGTCCCCAAAAATGAATGACATTTTTGGGACAACCTATGAACTATTTTGGTTCAACAGACCAAATCATCTCCCCTTTTCAAAAATTGCTCTGAGCATTCAAGTCCTTTATTTTTCAAAGCTTTTCCAGAAATCTACGGACTATGCAGGCTTAAAACTATGAACTCTGTAGATATGTTTCTACGGACTCATCATGCTTGAAATTAGCAAGTTCAACAAGTTCAAAGGCTTTTGTAGGTGAGTTCAATCAAGATAACAAGTTTCCAACACTTAGTCATTTTCAGGATTGGTTCAACGCCTTGGTTCAACCAAAAAATGTTCATCGGCAAGCTTCTAAGCAAGGATTGAACCATTGAACTATTGAACCTTGAACCATTTTGGTTCAACGGGTTCAATGGGTTCAAAGGTTCAATGTCATCAGCAAGAGTTAAGCGCTTTGTCAAGGTTCAAGGTTCTATGGCTTCAAACACTTAACGAAAAACAAAGACTTGAACAGTTGAACCATTGAACCTTGCACCATTTTGGTTCAACGGTTCAACAAGTTCAATGACCAAATGATTCAACGCGTTTGGTTCAAAAGATCAAAAGGACTTAGCCAAATAAAGAGATTGAATCGATTGAACCATTGAACCAAGGTTGGTTCAATCGGTGGGTTCAACCGACAAGTTCAAGGGGCTGCCCCAGGGCTGAAGGAATAAATGCCCTTACAGAGGGCAGTGAACTAGAGGCAAGTGCCCTTGCGAAGGGCACCAACATTGGTTCAAGGGTCAAAGAGAAGACATAAAAGATAGAATTCCTTCAGATTTGTTCAAAGGCCGATAAGGAACATTTCCTTTAGACTTTTTATCCGAAGGAAATTATTAAGTGAAAGAGTTGTTAGACTTCGAGAAGAGTATCCTCAGAAAAATGGTTAAGGAAAAATTTCTTTAGACATTTTTTTTTAAGGAATTCACTCAGGAAGAAAGCCCGAAGAAATTGAAAGGAAAAAACGGCTAAAGAATAGAAGCTTTCCTTCGGACAAATTGCCTGAAATAATTCCTTCAGACTTTTTGTCCAAAGGAAAAGCCCACGGAAAAATGCCCGATGGAAAAAAAAGTGCAGTGGAAGCCGCCACGTGTCCCTTCTAGAGCCGAAGCAAAAGCTTCCAAGTGTCATATGTTGGGACACAGTTTCTAATAAGTTTCAAAGCCACAAAATGTGTCATGTGTTTCAATTATAACTCAGCGGAGCATGACAAGTGTCTGCATCCGCATTCCCCTTTTGAAGCTGCTCGATCAAGAAGTGTCGTGGATCCCATTTTTTGTAAAGTTTCTAATAAGTTTCATAACAGCAGAACTTGCCACAGCCAAAGAAGGAGCTGAAGGAAGAACCAAGCGACTGGCTGAAAAGAGAGCCTAAAGACTCAAATTACTACAGGGGAGAGAGGAATGAGACCAAAAGACCAAAAATATCTTCAAAAGAGTTATTTTCAGTAGGTGAAATAGTGGATCAAGTAGACTTTTGAGCACACGAAATCAAGGATGCGACCTGTTTTTCTTCCATGAAGTAATGGCAAATTAGACAGCTGTGCAGACATCAAAAAAAGGACCAGACAATCCATACTAAGGAAGAGACATATTAGAGGAATGGACACGCCATAGTTATGGCAATGCACTGTTCTCAGCATGGTCCCTCCAGATAGAACTGAAGGCACATTGAAGGCATTCAATTTAGCATGGGCCTTTTTCATGAAAACAAGCACCCAAGTCTTTTTTGGAGTGCTATATATTATAATCTCTCATTTGATATGAAGGAGATCTTTTTTATCACAGAAGCAAAACTCTGCTCAAATTAAAAGACGAATATTGAGACTTTGAGCTCAGAGTGTTGTTCATATTATTTTATCTGAATGAGAAAGTAAGTTACTTATAGACTTTGTGTTGTTATAGCTTGTGCCATTTTAAGAGATTATTCTTATGTCTGTCTTCTAAACACATTATTTTTTATTTAATCTAACAAGCAAAATTAGTGGAAGTGATAAGGAAGATGTCTTAAAGTCAGTTACTTTCATACTTTGTGTTGTTATAGTTGTCTTCAGTGTGTGTTTATTTTTTGTTTCTATGTTGAAGATTCTGGGACAACTTTGTGCCCCCATTATCCTTTGTGTCTCACTCTTTGGGTAGCTGAAGTGGAGACTTTGTATTACACTTCATTATGTTGGTTATTTCACCCTATTACTAGTCACTTATCATACTTGAAAGAACTCCTGTTGTCCCCTGCGAAAACACTTTTGAAAGAAGAGAAGTGCCTTCAGTGTTTTCACCAAAATCTTCTCCTTTGTTTTTGAACATCATCTCTGAAATAAGAGAGATGGATGGTGTATCCTACCCCTGAGTGTTATTTTATGCATATATTTATAGTATATAGCTCCTACATATTTATAGGGAACCTCCCCTTGATGAGAGGAGAGATATGTCTACCTCTGATGTAGTAAACCTGCACATTGGGCTGACCAATCTCCCTTGTGGATGATAAGACATATTTTACTCAATCAGATAGCTAACTGACAAAATATTCACCCACAGTCTTTTTGGCGACTCCACTGGGGAAGAGCGCATAGTTTGAAGTCTCAAGCTTCAAGCTGAAGTAGATCCTACTCTTTTCCATTTTTTTCCTACAATCTGGAAACTCCATGTTATACCAAAAGCCAAAAATCTCAAGGTGTTTTTGACCCTACTTTTGAGTTGGTGCAACAGAGCAATTTTGATTTGTTTCCTCCACAACCTCACTTTCATTGAACTAGGATCCTTCCTCCTACCCCTACCTGATCACCAATACAAGGTAGAGCTTCTTTTTCTACTGTTAGTAGAGCTTTACCTATCCATACTCCACCCAGATTTGTGATCCCACTTCTACATAATCAAATCATGGCTCAAGGCCCCTAGGGTAAATCTTTTGGTCAATTAAATTTGACCTCACCTCTACATGAGCTTCCACACAGTTCAAGAAAGAATTTCTTCAAATTTTTTGGTGATGAGAAAGTTTACCCTAATGAACATATTGTTGCCTTTAGCATAGCCTGTGGTGTAATAAGCATGGAGTATGAAGACATAGCAATCAGACCATTCATCGAGACACTACAAGGCGCTGTTGCAGACTGGTTCTACCATTTACAAGCTCAATCAGTGATTGATTAGGACACTTTTAAAGATAAATTTGAAGCCATGTTCAAACCTGCAGAAGATGTGCATGCCTTGCTGGCCCAGCTCACACAGATAAAGAAGGAGCCCCATGAACCTATGAGGGACTTTATTACCAATTTCAACAAGCTGAGGCACAAGATTCCCATGATCACCCAGCTGACACCTCAAAATCTCAAGTGTTTCTTCATCAACTCATAGCTACCTGAAGTGAGTTTTCTATTGAGACAAACTAGACACATAGACCTTGTTGTTGCTCAAGACTTGGCTAATGAGGTAGAAGATGACCTTATCCTAGCTGAAAAGATAAGGAGAGACCCAAACAGAGGTAAACCCTCTTCATCTTCTGAATACTCACCTACAGCCACCACTGCCCCAATGGTGCAAAAGCTAGCAAATGAAGTGCTAGCTCTCAGAAAGCAAATGGCACAAGGGATGTCATCCACTTCTGCATATAGAGAAATGCCAAGGATGACATTTTAGAATCAGGTGTACCAAGGCCATGCTGCCAAGAATCAAGGAAAACTAAATTGCCTTCCTTCTCTACAGAGGAACCTCACCCTCGAAGCACCTCCAACCAACTCAGTGGTTGGATATCTTGAAGCTGAATTAGATTTCTCATTCTAGACTGAGTTGAATCTTGAAGATGATGCTAATCTCTTCACTGAAGATAAAGAATAATTAGTTGGCAACTCCAACATTGATTTCCTAAACTACCAGGATGAATCCAGAAGTGAAGGCAATATAGCTGAGGGATCATATGTTGTATTCACCCAATCTAAGAATCAATCAGCTCAACTAGCTGATAAGGAGAAAGTAGAAGAATGACCTTAACCATCAGTTTCAATTGCTAAGCGAGGGTCCACTCTTCCTTTCCATCCAAAGGACCTGGTGATTGCAAGAAAGTTAAGTACCTCAAATACCCTTGTGCCTTCTACTTCAAATTCGCAGTTTAGTCCTCCCCCTTCCAAAAATTAAATAGATGAATTCCCATCCTCTGCTCTTGTCTCATTCCAGACATTTGACATAATTGACCATATAAAGAAAATTAAAATTCAAATGTTTGAATTTGAATTTCTATAGTCCCATCCTGAGCAAATAGATAAATTAGTTCAGTGTGTTAAAAACTAGGCCATCCCTATAGGACAAGCAATCCCCAAGGTAACTCATGATTCCCCCAAGAATGCACTCACTAGGAACAACCTTGTCATCACTCCTGCTGCTCCTGGTAGAACTGAACATTTCTATGCCTCAATGTTGATAAATGGACATCAACTAAATAATTGCATCATTGATTCTAGAGCTTCAAACAATGGCATGCCTGTCAAAGTGGCAGAATCTCTTGGCCTTACACTAACCAAAATATTTGAAAGATGTTTCTTCATGGAGAACAAGCAAGTACCTCTACTGGGACAAATTAAAGATGCTCAATTTACGTTTGTAACATTCTCAGACAAAAGAATCAAGATGACTGTCTTGGTAGCTGACGTCCCAACATCATATGACATCCTTCTTGGGCAAAATTTTTGTAGGGATATTGGTGGTGAATTGAGCATAGACTTATTCCAGGCAAGGATTCCAGTCAAAGGCGTCATGAAGGGGCTGCTCCCTGAGAAGGAAGCAAAATATGTGGTCACCCAATCACTAGCACCTGAAGCTCAAATTCTTTTTTAGTCTTTAGGTATGAGTAATTATTTTTTGACCATAGAGGATACTCATGTTTTAGCTAAAGAAACTTTTGAAAATGAGAGTCTGATAATTGGTTCAGACAGAACAACAGAAAGGATGCCAAAACATAGTGCAAACACAGAAGGACTCCCCCTTTCAAGCAAGGAGAAATCTAAGAAAAAATTAGTTTCAAATGAGGTATGGATGCTGGAATTTAATGGCAACTGTTCCTCTACTAGTTTAGGAGCCAAGATCGTGTTGATATCTCCTTAAAGAGATATTTTTCCTTCATCATACAAGTTACAATTTAGCAATACCAACAACACAGCTGAGTATGAATATCTCTTACTTGGATTGAGGGCTACTCAAAACAAGGGCGTCAAGCTCTTTCATGCTAAAGGAGACACTGAACTAGTGGTTTGTCAGGTGAAAAACTTGTATCAAACCAAAAATGAGAGATTGCGCCACTATCGCAATTTGGTTTGAGATCAAATTGAAAACTTTGATGCTTTCAACATCTCTATAGTTCTTAGAGAATTTAATGATAGAGCTGATGCATTGGCTATTTCAGCTACTCTCTTGGTCCTCCACCTAGACTTCAAAGGAGATAAGTACACTATTGAGTTGGTCTTTCGACTAAATGTGTCTGATAATGCCAGTCATTGGTAAGTGTTCAACAATGATAATCAAATCATTGCCTTCTTGGAGCAAAAAGATAGCTTTGAATGGCTGTATTTTGAAGGCAGTGAACCTCAAAAGTGTGAGTCAGCTCCTGAATCAAATACAAATACAGGTGAGAAGTTCCTGCAACTTAAAGGGAATAAGATTCCCAAAAGCTTGGTTTCCCTTGAGAAACTATTTGACAAACATGACAGATTTGTCAAACAGCAACAAATGAATTCAAGCTCCTCCCAGGAGTTTGATCAAGTAAATCTAGGTACCAAGGATAATCCCAAGATGGTGAACATTGAGAAATGTTGTACTCTTGAGGAAAATTTCAAGTTCACTACTTTGCTCAACCAATACATGGACATCTTAGCTTACTCCTATGATGACCTGAAGTCACTCAGGCCTGATGAAATTTGACATGACATTCCTCTCAAGGTTGATTTAGCACCCTATAGACAAAAGTCCAAATAGTATAATTTGAAAATATCAGGTACCATTTTGTCTGAGATATAAAAAATTTTAAATGCCAAGATAATCTTTCCAATCCATCATTCTACATGGATTGTAAATATAGTTCCTGTAAAGAATAAAAATGATGAAATTCACCTCTGTGTAGATTTCAAGAACTTGAATCAGTCATCCTTGAAGGATAACTATCCTTTACCAATCATAAATCAAGTGCTTCAAATAGTGACTGGTTTAGAGATGTTATCAGTGCTAGATGGCTTGTCAAGATATAATCAGATTGAAGTTGGTGAGGCAGACCAGCATAAGATTGCCTTCACCTCACCTTGAGGCACATTTTCATATAGAAGGATGCCTTTTAGCTTGTTAAATGCTGGCGTCACCTTCCAAAGAGCAATGGACCTTGCCTTCAAGGATGAGATGGGTAAGTTCATCGTAGTTTATCTTGATGACTTGATCATCTTTTCTAAGCATCACCCAGATCATGTGTGTCATTTACAACAAGTGTTGGAGCGATGCTGCTAAAATAGCATTTCTTTAAACCCCAAGAAGTTAGTTTTTAGAGTAATAGAGGGGAAAATTATCAGACACATTATGTCCAAAGGAAGCATAAAGATTGACTCAGACATAGTCAAGTCTATCCAAGAGCTTACCTTGCCCACAAGTAAGACTGTTGTTCACTCTTTCTTTGGAAAGGTGAATTTATTACAGATGTTTATCCTCGAGTTTGCTGAGAAGACTATGCACATTGTAAACATGATGAAGGGAGAGGACACCTTCAGTTGGATTGAAGAAGGCAAGTCAACATTTGAGGATATCAAGACTGCCATTGCCCATGCCCCATTTCTAGTTTGTCTAAATTATACGAAGGATTTCCTCATGTATAGTTATGCTTCTGAACACACACTTTCAGCCATCCTGATTCAACAAAATGAAAGTGTGGAATCTCCTATTTTTTTCATGAGCTATCCTCTCAAAGCTCATGAGCTGAAGTATTCAAACATGGAGAAGCATGCTTATGCAGTGGTCAAGGCAGTGAAGCATTTCTATTTCTACATCCTCAATTCATGAGTTACTGCTCTGATTCCTGATACCACGATCAAATCCATATTAACTCAGCAAGAGTTTGGAACCAAAAGAGGAAATTAGATTGCAAAGATCTAGGAGTTTGATGTGGTCATCAAGCCAACAAAGCTGATATGGTGAAAAGCCCTATGCCAATTGATTGCTAACAACTAACCAAAAGAATCAAGGCATGAAGAAGCAGAGGTGGAAGACACACTAACAGTCCTCTTTGTCTCCACCACGAGTGAGTGGTATTCAGGTATTGCTCATTTCCTTACTTATGGTGAGTGTCCTGCTCACTTATCTTATAAAAAAAGGATAACTATCAAGCTGAAAGCTACCAATTTTGTTGTATGAGACAATGGCCTGTATAAGAGGAGCCTTGATGGTGTGTTTCTTTGCTATGTGGACAAGGAGCATCAAAGCCAAATTTTAAAATCTTTTCACAATCTAGCCTATGAAGGACATTTTTTTGCACCTATGACTGCCCATAAAATTCTACAAGCTAGGTATTATTGGCCAACTCTCTTTTAAAATGCATACAAGTGGGTTAGGAAATGTGAACTATGCCAGTAGTTTGTCGAAAGACCCAAGTTAGTTGCCCTGCCTCTCAAGCCAATGGTCATAAAAGAGCCATTCCAGCAATAGAGAATTAATTTTACTGGAGCTGTAAACCCATATTCAAGTGTTAGACATGATTATGTCCTCACATCAACAAATTACTTCACCAAGTGGGTGGAAGCTATTCCAACCAAACATGCTACTTCAGAAGTAGTGTGCAATTTCCTCAAAGAGAACATCTTTTCTAGATTTGGGGTCCCAACCAAAATTGTCACTGACAATGCAACTTGTTTCACTTTCTAGGAGATTACTCAATTTTATTTCTACTATGGGATTACACTCTCTCACTCTTCTGATTACTTTCCACAAGAGAATGGACAAGCTGCATTAAGCAATAAGAACCTGGTGACTATCATCAAGAAGTTGGTAGATGACAACCAAAGGACATGGCATAAAATATTGGTTGATGCTCTATGGGCAGACATAATTACACCAAAGAGAGCAATTGGTATGCCTCCTTTCCAACTTCTTTATGGTATCAATGCTGAGATACCAATCACCTTGGAATTGCCAGCATTCAAATTGGCTAAGGCAATTGAAGATCAGACATATGAAAGCCCCCTTGATAAGAGGATCATGTGCCTGACTGTGCTGGATGAGTAGAGAACTATGGTGGTGGACCGAATCGCTGCCCACCAAAGTCTAGTGAAGAAGCTCTTCAACCAGAAGGCAAAGAACCATGATTTTTGGGTTGGAGAATCAAGTCTTGCTGTGGGACAAGAGAAGAGAACTAAAAGGGATGCATGAAAAGTTTGATTCTCTTTGGAGAGGCACGTTTATTATCCATCTTAATGGTGAGAAAAACTTCCTATTGAAATATCAATATGGCACGCTCTTTACTCTGTCTCACAATGGACAGCATCTAAAGCACTTCAATTTTTGAAGTGTCAGATAAGTTCACCTGTATGTATGTATATCTGTATAGTCTTTATTTTTTGCTTTGTGTTGTTCATTTTCATTTTTTGGAGCCTTTCTTTTTGAGTATCATGACTCCATAGCCCAATGGCATACTTCAAAGGCACTAGAGATTTTGGTTTCTACTCCCCTCAGATGTTCCATGTTTTCAACTGAAGGAAGTTCCCCAACTGGAGCCAGCTGTTGTCTCAAAAAATGAGTGACATTTTTGGGACAACCTATGAACTATTTTGGTTCAACAGACCAAAATCATCTCTCCCCTTTTCAAAAATTGCTCTAAGCATTCAAGTCCATTTTTCAAAGCTTTTCTAAAAATCTATGGACTCTGCAGGCTTAAAACTACAAACTCTGTAGATATGTTTCTACGGACTCGTCATGCTTGAAATTAGCAGGTTCAACAGGTTCAAAGGCTTTTGCAGGTGAGTTCAATCAAAAGAACAAGTTTTCAACACTTAGTCATTTTTAGGATTGGTTCAACGCCTTGGTTCGACTAAAAAATATTCATCGGCAAGCTTCTAAGCAAGGATTGAACCATTGAACCATTAAACCGTTGAACCTTGAACTATTTTGATTCAATGGGTTCAATGGGTTCAAAGGTTCAATGTCATCAGCAAGAGTTAAGCACTTTGTCAAGGTTCAAGGTTCCACGGCTTCAAACACTTAATGAAAAACAAAGGCTTAAACCGTTGAACCTTGAACCATTTTGGTTCGACGGTTCAACGGGTTCAACGACCAAATGGTTCAACGCATTTGGTTCAAAATATTAAAAGGACTTAGCCAACTAAAGAGATTGAACCAATTGAACCATTGAACTGTTGAACCAAGGTTGGTTCAATTGGTGGGTTCAACCTGTAGGTTCAAGGGGCTGCCCCAAGGCCAAAAGAACAAATGCCCTTGCGGAGGGCAGTGAACTAGAGGCAAGTGCCCTTGTAGAGGGCGCCAACATTGGTTCAAGGGTCAAAGAGAAGACAGAAAAGATAGAATTCCTTTAGATTTGTTTAAAGGCTGATAGGAAACATTTATTTCAAACTTTTTGTCTGAAGAAAATTATTAAGTGAAAGAGCCATTAGACTTCGGGAAGAGTTTCCTCAAAAAAATGGTTAAGGAAAAATTCCTTCAGACATTTTGTCCTAAGAAATTCACTCGAGAAGAAAGCTCGAATAAATTGAAAGGAACAAACGGCTAAGGAACATAAGCTTTCATTCAGACAAGTTGCTCGAAGGAATTCCTTTGGACTTTTTTTTTAAGGAAAAGTCCACAGAAAAATGCCCAATGGAAAAAGACAAAGTGCAGCAGAAGCCACCACGTGTCCTTTCTAAAGCCGAAGCAAAAGCTACCAAATGTCATCTGTCGGGACACAGTTTCTAATAAGTTTCAAAGCTGCAAAACATGCCACGTGTTTCATTATAATTTAGCGGAAACTGACAAGTGTCAACATCCGCGGTCTCTCCCTTGTGTGTCGTAAGGACTATGGTGGGCCCCGAGTGAGTTGCTAAGGTCAAGTGGAGCACGACAAGTGGCATCATCCGTGTGAATCTGAATGAGTCTCGAGTGTTTCTATATTATTTCTAAAGTAGAGTGGAAGTCACCATGTGTCATCTTCCAAAAGACTCTCAAAAGGTTTCTAAAGATTTTATAAGTTAAGAAGAACATGCCACGTGTCTCGTTATAACTCAACGGAGTGTGACAAGTGTTTGCATCCATGTTACCCTTTTGAAGCTTCTCAGGCAAGAAGTGTCGTGGATCTCATTTTCTATAAAGCTTCTAATAAGTTTCATAATAACAGAACTTGCCATGGTCAAAGAAGGAGCCAAAGGAAGAACCAAGCGACTGGCTAAAAAGAGAGCCCGAAGACTCAAATTGCTATAGGGGAGAGAGGAACGAGACCAAAGGACTAGAAATATCTTCAAAAGAGTTATTTCCAGTAGGTGAAACAGTGGATCAAGTAGATTTCTGAGCACACCAAATCAAAGATGCAGCGTATTTTTCTTCTATGAAGTAATGGCAAATTGGACAACTACACAGACATCAGGAAAAGGACCAGATAGTCCATACTAAGGAAGAGACATATTAGAGGAATGGACTACCATAGTTATGGCAATGCACTATTCCCAGCATGGTCCCTCCAGACAGAACTAAAGGCGCATTGAAGGCATTCAATTCAGCATGGGTCTTTTTCATGAAAACAAGCGCCCAAGTCTTTCTTGGAGCGCTATATATTGTAATCTCTCATTTGATACGAAGGAGATCTTTTTTATCACAGAAGCAAAACTCTACCCAAATTGAAAGGTGAATACTAAGACTTTGAGCTCAGATTGTTGTTCATATTATTTTATTTTAATGAGAAAGCAAGTTACTTGCAGACTTTGTGCTGTTATAGCTTGTGCCATTTTAGGAGATTGTTCTTATGTCTGTCTTCTAGATACATTCTTGTTTATTTAATCTAACAAGCAAAATTAGTGGAAGTGATAAGGAAGATGTCCTGAAGTCAGTTACTTTTAGACTTTGTGTTGTTGTAGTTGTCTTCAGTGTATGTTTATTTTCCATTTCTATGTTGAGGATTCTGAGATGACTTTGTGCCCCCATTATCCTTTGTATCTCACTCTTTGGGCAGCTAAAGTGGAGACTTTGTGCTACACTTCATTCTTTCAGTTATTTCACCCTGTTACCAGTCACTTATCATACCTGAAAGAACTCATGTTGTCCCCTGCAATAACACTTCTAAAAAAAGAGAAGTGCCTTTAGTGTTTTCACCAGGATCTTCTCCTTTGTTTGTGAACATCATCTCTGAAAGAAGAGAGATGGATGGTGTATCCTACCCCTGAGTGTTATTTTTTGCATATATTTATAGTATATAGCTCCTGCATATTTATAGGGAACCTCCTCTTGATGAGAGGAGAGATTTGTCCACCTCTGATGTAATAAACCTGCACACTGGGTCAACCAATCTCCCTTGCTATGGATGATAAGACCTATTTTGCTCAATCGGATAGCTGACTAACAAAATATTCACCCAATAACTATCAGCCTCTACAATAGTCTTAACCTATTTGTAGAATTCATCCAATGGTAGCTGACTCAAAATTTGCTAACAAAAAATGGTCCTCATTGTCGCCATGGCAACTACATACCTCCTCTGACTAAGGGCATCTGCTACTCTATTTTCCTTGCCCTTAATATATTATATATCAAAATCATACTCATATAAAAATTCTAACCAATGCCTTTGTCATGCATTAAGGTTAGGTTGGGTAAAGATATATTTCAACCCTAAGTTATCAGTTCTGCACTCAAATGGTTTTCTTAATAGAAAATATCGCCACATAAATAGCGCATGAACAATAACTACTAGCTCTAAGTCATGGGACTTATATTTTAACTCATATGTCTTAAGTTTTCTAGACTCGTGGGCCACCACATGGCCATCCTACATCAAGACACCCCCAATTTTGTCCTTCGATGTATCTATGATTACTATAAAGTTCCCATTTGGGTCTGAAACCTTTAACATCGGTGTAGATGTTAACTTCTCTTTTAAGAGTTGAAAAGCTTGCTCACATTTATCAAGTCCAAACAAACTTTTGGTTCTTCTTCTGCAAGCAAGTGGTTGGGATCCCTATCTTGGAAAATCCTTTTACAATTTTTCTATAGTATCCAACTAAGCCTATGAAACTACATACTTCATGAACATTTTTGGGAGATGGCCAATTCATGATGGCTTGAATATTTGCAAGGTCAACAGAAATACCCTCAACTGAAATGATATGTCCCAAATAATGCGCCCTCTTTTGAAAGAAAGCAAACTTGGACAAATTGCTATAAATTTTATGTTCTCTCAACCGATGCATCACTAATCCCAATTATTGGACATGTTCCTATTCTAATTTTGAGTATATCAAAATATCATCCAAAAATACTAAAGCAAAGTTATCTAAATAATATTTGAATATGTTGTTCATCAAGTTCATGAATGTCACTAGAGCATTTGTGAGTCCAAAGGAAAGAACTGTAAACTTATAATGTCCATAACAAGTTCTAAAAGTTGTTTTTGGAATGCTTGCTTATTGAATCCTCAATTGATGATAACCTGACCATAAGTCAATTTTGGAAAACATGGTTGCCCCTCACATTTGATCAAATAAATCATCAATGCATGGCAAGGGATATATATTATTTATAATTAATTTATTAAGCATCTTGTAATCAATGCATAACCAAAGAGTGTCATTCTTTTTTAAAAAGAGTACTGGTGCACCCCAAGGCGATACACTTGGTCGGATAAGACCCTTGGCTAATAGTTCTTACAACTAGGCCTTCAATTTAAACAACTCAATTGTTGTCATCTGATAGGGTAATTTTGACTTAGGCTCTAATCCTGGCATGATATCAATGGATAAATAAAATTCTCTCTTAGGTGGAAGCCTTGGTAGTTCATTAGTAAAAACATCATCAAAATCACATAAAAAAGGGCAATTTTCTATCATGGGTTATTTTTATTCTTCCACTTCATCAAGTTTTACTGCAAATAGAATATACCTTTTCTTCTTGGCATTTTTCAACTGGATTGCAGAGATTTGCCTTAGAGTAACATCACATTTAACATCTTGCACAATTTTGGAGTAACCTTCATCATCTAGGCACAATATTGTTTTAGCAAAGTAATCCACTTTATCTTGATGTTTCCACAACCAATTAACTCCCAGTATCACATCATAGGATCCTAAAGGGGCTATGTCCATGTCTATAGTTGTAGTAAACCTTGAAAGCTCTAACTCAGTTTCAAATAGACATTGCTCTACCTTTTCACTGCTCGATTCCCATATTGGACTGACCAAGAATTTGACATAAAACCAATATTTTTATGAATTTTATTAAGAATCTCAGGAGCTATAAAACATTCAGATGCCCTTATATTAATAAGTATAGTAACTAAGCTACCAAAGAGTTTCCCTACTACCTCCACTAGTGTTACTTGGAAATATGCTTGGTGGTTATCTACTGCTGCATGAATCCTCTACTGGAAGACTTACTGCTAGCTTTGTAGGGGTTATTGAGATTAAACATTACTTTCTTTAAGAGGAAAATTATTGGCATAGTGGTCTCCACCACAAGTAAAGCATCCTCTCATTATGCCTTTCTTCTCTTGGGGCTTGCCCCAACTATTAAACTTTCCATTTTTGTTGTTATAGTTACCATTTTGACCCTTAGATCTATTGTTGAATTTGCTGGAATTTCCAACCTTAAGATTGTTGCGTGAACCCAAGTTCTTGTTTCCATAATTTATGTTCCCCTTCCAAAAATTCTTTCTAAAGGGAGGGAATCAGTTTTACTGAGGTCCTTTCCCTTGGTTATTGAATTTTCCTTTAACAAACACAAAGGTCTTCAAAAAATTTCCCCTTTTCATGGATTTTTCAAAAACTTCATCCATAGTTGTGGGTTCATGGAGGTCTACATCAATGTCGATTGGAGGTTTCAATCCCAAAATAAACTTTCTAATTTTGAACCTCTCATTACATTGGTATTGTGGCATGTATTTCAAAAGTTGAGTGAACTTATCCCAATAAGTAGTCACAAACATATCTCCTTGTTAGAGATTCTAGAATTTTATCATATTGCCATCAAAATATAGTTATGGAAACCATGCTTTTCTGAAACAAGACACAATTTGTTCCCAGGAGGTGTTCTCCACTAACAGTTTCATTTCCATTTTTAAATTCTCCCACCCAACCAAATCTTCACTAGATAGTTGGTATGCTCCCCAAAAAACCTTTGTTTCCTTAGAAAAGTTTTGAAGCTCGAAGTATTTATCTATTTCAATTAGCCAATTTTCTACACCGCCCCCAATTACTGATCCATTGTACTTAGGTGGGGCTATCCTTTTTAGGACACTAGCTAACTCAGTTTTGAATCATGCCCATTTTGGTGAAAGCTCATTGGTGATATTTCTATCAAGATTATCTTCATTCTAGTCGATAAATTAAATATTCAACATCATTGTCCTTGTGATCTTCCTCATGAGAAAGGTCATGTACTTGTTGTTTTATGACACCTATCCTTTCCTGAGTGATGGTTACCATGGCTAAGCTCTGGTCGAGCTCAACTTGTAGATCTTCCCCATTTTGATCACCTTCTCCATTGTTACGTGTTCGATCCATTGTAACCTGGTAAGATCAAAAAAATTGTAACTTAGAAAAGTAGCAAACCAATTAGGCCTGAGCATTGAAGCTGAGCTATGATACCACAATGTAACAACCTCTTCAGGGTAGAGTTAAACTAGTCATTAAAATAAAAAAATAACTTTCTAACCAAAGGTCATATCACATAATCTAATCCATACATTCTGAATTCTATTGAGTATTGAAATAAAAACTCATGGTAATTGATTTAGCATATGAATATACTTCATAAACAATACATTGTAATTAATTGCATGCACTTAAAGTTAAAGACAAATAACTTGCATTATTTAAAGGTGTATTACAATCTCTTTTGCATGCATTATTAAAGGAAAACAATTAGCCTGATGCCATATATTTAACTGAAAACTTAATGTAATTCAATTCAAAATGTTGACACCTCAAGCATAAATAATTAAGATAAAGCCTTAATTAAACAATCTCTCCTATAAATTATAATCATTCACTGTCTTAGTGACTGCAACATTTAACTATGCATTCCAATATCAAATTACAATCCTTTCTATCATTTATATATAACTTGAATAATCAATTATCATTTCAAATTTACAATAATATGAATCATATATATATATAATCTGATTTGATTGCAACCACTATGCAACTAGGATTGAATTCCATTTTCAATGTCCTTATAATTTACAATTTTGATAAACATACATCAATAGTTTGCATCCATAATTACAATAACCAATTTGTTCAACATTTATTTCTTTCGCTGAGTAAGTAGAGCATTTATAGTAGATCAATAGTAGACCATATTGATGCAGGGAGGTAGAGTATCATAGAAGGATATTCCTCCAACCACAGAGCCTTTTAGATCCCTTGCACACCTCTCATCCACTGAGAGTGGCCCTACCCTTAATGATTAGGATAGATATAGGGTCAAAAACTGAGAAAAAATAATTGTGTAACTTGCCAACACTATAACTACTCCAACCACAGAGCCTTTCAGATCCCCTGCACACCTCTCATCCACTGAGAGTGCCCCTACCCTTAATGATTAGAGTAGATATAGGTTCAAAATTTGAGAAAAAGATAATTGTGTAACTTGCCAACACTGCAACTATTCCACTCGCAACTTCTTGCGAGTGTGATTGTGAATCGAGACAGGAATTAAAACATTCCCCATGTGTACTACTCGTATACACTACTTACGGCCATAAGTCTTAGATTTGTCGAGTTCCCCTTGTTGAATCTTAACTCATTAGATAAATGAGTTACTATGTGGATCTAACTAGGATACCCTCCCATCTTTTAGATCTCACGTCTCGCATCCACTACTCTTATCCCAAGGTCTCCCTGACCTAGACATCTCATAGTTACTAGGTCTAGATATTCCCTATTACTAGTTTTTTGATATTTTAAGAAAGTGTTTACAAGACAATGCTTTACGTGGGTGTCCCATACCACCCATGTAACCCGTCGACTTGTCCGCACAAATATTGAATGGTTGATTTTGACATAACTAGGTTGTTTACTACAAACTCACTCGGCTAACCAACTCTATTGTTCTTGAATGAAAAATATATGATTTAAGTTCATACTTCAATTAGGTTGACCCAGATACATGTAAACTTGTGTATTATCCTACGTTCAAGTTGCCAATATTGTATAAGTGACATCATTAGAATAATGTTTACTTTTCATATTGATTTAATGACTCATTCACCAAGCATGAATACTAGTCAAAATAATTAAACATTTCCACATTTAATGTTCATACTAAGCAAATTAAATGTTTCCAATGATCCTATAATTTCAATTTATTCATTCTTACTTCTATCTAAGTTGCCATACTTCTGCAATGTTCCCCTTTGACAGGTAAAACATTAAAATTAAGGTATTTGTTTTACAGATGAAAGTAACTAGAAGAAAAATGGCGCTACATTCAAGGATTGCGCCCTGGTTTAATTGGCATCTCAGGATATGCAATGCATTTTATTCGGTTCTAATAACAAAGGTTTTCATGTGATCTTACAACTGAAAATAGAGACAACAATGATATCAAGGAAACATCAAATCAACTAGGCAAGAAGAGGATCGAATCAGTCGACACATTGAATGGAAGGTATAAGGCAACACATGTTTGAGGAGAAGTTTTTTATAGTCATTAATAAAAATTTTAAAAAATATTATTATCTACATACCTGAGGAGAGAGAATTTAAAAACCTGCATTAGAAGGAGCTCGACCCAACTAGGAAAGTAAAACTCAGGGAAATGTCATTGGCCAAAATATCATTATAGAGGCTTAATGTCAAAATATATCTTTTCTAGATGCATCGAACTTCTCTATCAAACATAAGTTATATTATCACATTCTATAAACATCGAGGCTATCCTTAGCCTGCTACGCTAAGCAAAAAGAACCTTAACGCAGTTCCTAATAGAGACTGGGAGAAAAAATGATAGAAGAAAGTAAAATAATATAGATGTTTATTTATCTATCCTCTGGCACCACCTATAACTGTTGCTAACAGATATATGGCGCATAATTTATTACATTGTTTTCTAATATATATTAAATAGCTTGAGTTCTTCAAGGGGGTTATACAATATTGGTGTTCTTTTATGAATCTATACTCTTGACTTCATTTATGACTGTAAGATGGCTAATCACTTTTTATGGTTGATTGTTCTTATGACGAAAAGAGTATAGACATTACTCGAGGAGTACACCAGAAATGTATAAGAGTATTGGTTCAATCAATAACCAATAGATCAAATTAGTAGAAGAACATGGATGATTACAACACACATTTCAACTACATATTAAGAAGTACTTGGTTCTGATGCTAATCTAGGAAAACTCCATCCTTCCTTTCCAAACCTCCTCTTTTCTTCTTCTCTGCAAGTTCTTTTTCTACTACAAACATGTGCTCTTTCCTTCCCTCTGAATAAAATCCTCTAGTACAAAAAAAAAAATCTTCTCCTATTCCTCTAACATTCCTCCTTTCATTTAATGTCTCCAATAAATAGATTTTTAATTAACTCCATAATTTATTTCCACCCATGTGGCATCACGGGTGGGAGTAATACCATTTTGGTGATGATAATAATTCTATGACATGCTTTATTCACTACCCATCCCTTTGTCCATCCAAGATGGCATATTGGGGAAAGACGTGCAGTGTGGGTGCGACTTTAATTAGTTTTTAGAAGAGTATTTAATAACACTCACATTCCTTTTATCTTCATTAAATAAAATGCATTTAATTCCCTATCCTAGGAAGTTACGTGGTTTGAAATATTAAATCTGAACTTTTCAATTTATCAATTATTTAATAAGTCACGTGGCATTTAGAAAGTCAACTACCAATTTTTTGCTTGATTAGCGGAAAATGTCTCTGAACCAAAAGATAATGTTTAAAAACATTGCTTGATAGTATTAGCAAAGACCCTGACCTAGGTTGCCTACTCATTCTTACCCAATGCTCGATTCATCATTTGACTTGATCTCTTTTTCATTTTTTGATCTACTATCTAGTCCAACTCTCCTCAATGATACCCTCCCTCTCTACATGGCCAAAGCAACCTGTGTTGCAAACGCACACTAAGACAAGACCTATTAACAATTAATAAATCGAAATATATATTAATTTTATAAGTAGGATAAATGTTAAAGCATTAACACATTCCTACATCACTTGCAAACCTATTTGTTTGCCTTGCATAATTCAATGTCAAATTTACTTTAGATCCACGTGCATATCATTAATCATTTTTAATCTTATAACAGTGTAATCAATAATAATCATATTATGAATGCAGTTATTCAATTCCACAGTGGATACAAGCATTCAAATAGTAAATAAACATCACAAGTTTATCTAGATAAGTTTACGTGGCAGACCATGTTGACATCAGTAAGTAATTATTACATGCATATAAAAAAAGGGATATAACATTTAAGGTTTTTTATAGGGGTTTTAATGCATTTTTCCAAACTTTTCCCCTTATAATTATATGATTATAAATTAGATTCACGTTTAAAATTTAAAAACTATATACCTCTGACCTTTGGTTTCACAGGGGCGACACATATTTTTCCTCTTCTTCATCTATAAGTGAATCTCACCTTTGTTGCCCTCCACTCCTTCCTTTAGCCCTTACTTTGCCCCCAAAACTCTGTTGACCCCCAAACATCTTTCTGTCTCTTACAATCTCTTTTTTTTTACATCTCTTACTTCGTCCTTGTTGTCCATCTCTCCCTCCTTGTTGATGTGTCCTCTCGAGGTATCTTTTGACACTTTCTCAATGTCCCTATTGCATCTTTCTTCCATATCATCATTGTCTTCACCAATGGAGAGAATAAATTGAAGTGAGAGGATGTATGGGCCCTCACACTTTTAATTTTTTAATTTAAGGGTTTTTTGCAATGCAATCCCAACACAACTTGTGTCGGTTTGCACTGCAATGTAGTTTCAAGACTGTGTTGCTAACAAATTAAAAATTAAAAAAATACAAAAGATATTCTCACAAAATGTAGTTGGACCATGAATATTTTTATACTATTTTTCTCTTCTATATAAGGGCAATGATAGATTGATGTTTTCAATATGTATCCAATGCATGCCACTTCTTCCCACTATGAGATATATTTAACTTTACTCTTTTTTACACTACATCATATTTGTTTAGCTTTGATTTCTATCACTAAAAAGTGTACTTAGAAATGCATGTAGGATATAGCACAAGTTTTGAGACTTGGATTTCTACAAGGGCATCATTACTTACCATATATTTGGAGATATAGGGACATCCAAACATTTTCTAACAAAACCAAGTGCATCATTTCCAATTTTTCTTTTCTAGATTTCAAGATTTTTTTGTGAATTCTTACCCACATAAATTTGTTCTTGCATGTTTCACAAATACATCCACACATATCTAGAGATGTTGGGGACTTGTATTAGGTTCACTACCAAACCACCAACCAAAATCAAGAGTATCAATTCCAGCTCTCATTTATTGAAAATTCAGCAAGTCATTGATTATAGAGAATACTTTTGGAAACAAGTGTGTGCACGTTTTTGGATCAACATTTCAAATCACACTCAATGATCCATCATCATGATGAGAATAAACTGATAGTTGATTGTAGAGTTAGGTCATATTTATAAAGAAGATGTCAGGATAAGAGGCAAATTATTGTTTTTTGTTAAGCAAAAAATTGAGATTAAATACAATAAAATGCAAAATAAATAAGAATCAAATTATACATGTATTTAATAATTGTTTAAAGAGTACAAGAATACGAAATAAGAGAGGAAAAATAAAACGAATAAAACAACTAGAATGAAACATTAAAATAAAAAGAAGTTTTACGATCAATTTAATTTGACATTCCTAAAAGCTTATTTTTGGATTAGTATATATGATTAATAAGTAGTTGTTCAAGACATTACAAACAATAGAAGAAAAATAATAATTGAGAAAATTAAATTGTGTGAGGAGGAAGATAAAAGGTGAATAACTAAATTAAAGTTGTTATGTTTGTCATATTTAGTTTTCACTTTATTTCATTTTATTGTATTTAATCTTAATTTTTTGCTTAACAAAAACCAAGAATTTACCTCTTACTCTAATATCTTCTTTATAGATTAGGACTTAAGTTTACAATCAACTATTATTCTATTCTCATCATGATGATGGATCACTAAGCGTGATCCAAAACATCGATCCAAAAATGTTTACACATTTGTTTCCAGAAGCATTCTTTATATTCAACGTGTACTGTAGAAATACTATTACTCTTAAGCCATTGATTGTTTGGGCACTTGTCCACATCTACATGTCCTTTGTACGCCTACAAGAACATTGAAGTCATTGTAGGACTTTTGAGAGAGCGAAATCATTATTGTATCTCCCCTTGTTTATTTTGCTTTGATATGCATACACACACATCAAAATGGAACAATATGTGGACACTTAATTTTGGTACAAAATAATTACTAGTCATTCAATTGTACTATTCTAGGGTATTTGTGTGTTTGTTGATTATAAGTTCATATTAGGCTATTATTGGTATACTTTCTCGTGTTTTAGGGTCTCCCTTCCTTTACCCTCCTTTTTCTTTCTCCTCTCCCTTTTCTCATCTCCATGTTTTCTTTGGCTTCTAGTTTTTTCCCCTATAATTGCACACTACCATGTATTGTACAATTTTGGAGCACCATAACCGTGTAGTGTATTGATCTTGGACGGGCCCTTCTGAACCTTGTTTTGAGTCTCTTGTGCCTTTTGCTCTTGATTTTTCATCCTTTCTTACCTATTGTGTGTTTTCTTGTGCATCAATAGGGTATTAATTTGAATTTGATAAGTCCTAAATAAACAAGTACAATGGAACATACATGACATGAATGGACATGAAATGAATTGAACAAATTTATTTAGAGATCAACTTTGAAAATGTAAAGACAATCAATTCAAACATTTAGAGTAGAATTCAATCAAATTTGAAGCATTTTTTTCTTTCATGCATTCATTATGACACGAAAAGTCATATAAGGCTTGTCCTACATTCACTGGACTACTTGTTGAACATTACTTGGAGTCATAATTGTCAAATTTGTAGAAACATCCTAGGGCCTTAATAATAATTGAGGGATAACACATGCCTTCAAATACATTCACCATATTTTCTAGTCTTATATGCATTGCTACCTTGTTATGGTTTTGAAGGAGATCAGTATCCCAAAGATCTACATGTAGTTTTGGAAAAGCAAGGTTTTAACTACCCTGAAGCTAACGAACATAATCATCAAACTAGATTCTACATGTGTGAGTTTTTTGAATGGAAACTTGACCATTTTGAAAGCGTACACTTATTTCCAAAAGAGTAAATTAATGTTTTAGGGAGTCGTGTTCTTATTTTTCTAAATTTTGCTCATCTCGTCATTTGGAACTACTTTAGACTATCTATTTTTTATGAATGTCTCAAAATTTGAAATAAATCAAATATTCTTTTTGAACACCCTCTTTTGTGATTTATTACGACATCAAGGATATTCATTTATACAATTATGTCCAATATTTTAAAATCTGATTAAACCTATTTGTAATATATTAAGGACTATCATATTACATATTGATGTGAAAGTTCTTTCCCATATAACATCATTAAAAAACTAATTACAAATCAAATATTTACTTATACAATTGTACATGTCAAATTTAAAAATATTTAAAATATAATGAATAAAATTATAGTACCAATTAATAAAAAGTAATTCACTTATAACTACACATCAAAACAATAGTTTACAGAGTAAAAAGTATAGTTGTTAAGAGACGGGTATAAGTACAAGTATGGGGAGACGATGACAAGCATAGGAGACTATTTTTTTGAATAATAAGAGATAGATACAAGGAAACAACTATATACACACACATATATGTGTGTTGTGGCTATGGCACTTTAAAAACTAGTATTAAAAAAATGTGCATATATAAAAAGTTAATAATTGTAAAAAATATTAAGATTTAAAAACAAAACTATTAAAATTAAAAAAATAAAAATAAAACATTTTTTAAAAATTTTAAATTAAATAATAAAATTATAAATATTAAAAATTTAAATCTTAAAATAATAAAATATTAAAAACTTAAAACTTAAAATTAACTAAGTTTTAATTTAACTAAATATTAATATAATTATGTAGTAAATATTAATTTATTAAATAATTTTTAATAAAGTTATAACTTGTGATTATAAACATTCAATTGCAAAGTTTAAACATTTTTTTATTCTAAAAATTATTGTTGTTTAGAGTAAAGTAGGTATTGCCATGAATGGCAATGCTCTCCATTGTTGTGAACGAAAAAGTTCGTTGCAAGGTTTTGTCGTTCACAATAATGTATAGCAATGTTGTTAACAATAATCCTTGTTTTGTCATGAATGACAAAGCCTTCCATTGTCATTCATGATAATGGAGGGTTTATTTTTTTTTAAATTTCGATGATTCCAAAATGACTATTGACAAATGATTTGGTGATTCAAAATAAATAACGTTATAGCGTTTTAGATTTGTATAGTGTATCACTAGATGACGACGACTTAATCTCAACTAAAATCTTAAACTAAAAAATTGAAAACTCATTTTTTTGAGGTACACATTTTCTCTATCAAAAAATAGTTGGAATATATCATATGTCTCCAATACACATCTCTGAATACGTAAAATGTCTTTATAACTATCCCTTATACCCGAAATGCATCCCAAAAAAGTAAGACACATCTCCCACATCTCCCTGCAATACTAATAAATAATAATTAAGTTTTAGAATAAAATAACTCCTTATTATAAATATACCATATTTATATCAATCTTAAAATGAAATAACGTCTTATTATAAATATTATTGTATTTTGTTATAATATAACAACTTTTTATTTAAATGTAACCTATTTTTAAATATCAATGTAACATGAAGTACATCTAAACAGAATGGTTATATCAAACATTTGTCTAAATATAAACATCAAAATCATTAACCTTTTTTTTTTTTTTTTTAAGGATAGGGCGACAACACATAATTACACTTTTATATATGTATATGTGTGAGAGAAGGTTTTTTAAATGTAACCCTGTACATTAAGGGCATCCAAATGTTAAAGTTCTACCAAGCAGTTGTCCGAATATAGACATCAAACTCATTTAAATCTATAGAACTGAGCATTAAATTTTTTTAATGATAATGCGATGACGAATATTTACCGTGAAGATTCACCAACAAATGCGGGTCAGAAATCGAGTGTGTGGGAAAAATATCAAAAATAGACATCAAGATAATTCATAAAATTATACGGCAAGTAAATTCTGGTAGGCATTATTCTTTTGTTTTCCGTGACAAATCAGTGAGTTGCATTGAGAGTGGCTTTTAGAATCAGCTACGTAGAGTAATTTGTTCCAAAGACATTTCAAGTCTCTACAGGACCCATCATCATCTTCAGGGAAAAAATTAAAATCAAAACGCCACAACAAATTATTTGAATACAGCTGATTCCAGGAGACTCTCAACGCATTATTCTTATTAGAGGACAGTCATTTCCTTAGAAAGTATTAGTAATATTATTATTTAGAGCCTAATTTAATTCTTATGTTGGCAGGAACTAGCTGCACTGTGGCTCTTATTATAGGAGTAGATTGGCCGTACTCTTTCATAAACATAACAAGAAAGAGTTAATGTTCTACTTTACAAAAAGAGATGGCACAAGAAACAAATCAAACTTCGTTCGTTTACCTTGTTTGAACTTCATTCGATCAGATCGTTTGTCTATTTTGATATACTTTTATGGTTTTAGTTTTTTGTTTCATAAACATAACAAGAAAGAGTTAATGGTCTACTTTTAAAAAAGTGACGTCACAAGAAACAAACAGTGAATTTGCTTTAAAGACGAAACCCTTCAAGTAAAGAGTTAGAGGACACAAACCCTCTCTTTTTAGTGAAATAGCTTCACTCAGAGGTCACCATTGAGGTTATCAATTCCTACAAGGGTGTTTTAAACACCATTTTTGCTATTTTCAGGTGGACGACTTGCTTTTGAGAGTGGCGATTTGCTTGGTGGTTGAATTTCTCATGCTTTTGGGTGGTTTTATGCCCTAAAGACAATTCTGGAATTTATTCTAATTTTATGCATAGTGGCGACTTGCAATAAAGGAGGTTTGGACCTTGTTTGAGGGTCAAATTTGTCTTGGATTAATTCTGTAATTTTTCTATAATATGTCAGCTTGGGCAATCGGGTTTTGGGGGTTTTTTGGCCTCAAATACATTTAGAAAAAATCTCTAAAATTATACTTTTCATTGCAATAATATTTATGCAATTTATTAAGGGTTTTATGAAGTTTGTTGCATGGTAGATCAGCTACAATTTTCTTTTTATTATTTCAATTTGGGGTACCTAGGGTTTGGTGGATTAATTCCACTTTTGAAGGGTCACCATTGCGTGTTTGGATTAGCTAATGGTTGCTTAAAAGCTTGATATATTTTTGGGTTATTTTTTAGGTAATTTTAAACGTATTTTGGCAGCTAGGGTTTGCTGCTAAAAAAATCAAAATTTTACTTATTTGGCTAGGGTTTTCAAATAATTCCAATATTCAAGAAATTGTCTTATTTGGGGACATTATAGTGATATCAGAGCCAAATCTTGGCTAGCCATGGGGTTTCAAAGTAATACATGCAAGAGGGTGACAAAGGGGTAAGATATTACTTGAGCAAGAAGAAAGTGAGAAAGTCCATAAACAGAAGATATGTCTCACTTGGATCAACAAAGGCTTGACAGGTACACATAGTGTCATGTCCCCTTTTTCGTGGACATTGACAGACTTGATGATTAGCCTATTATGCGACCTTCATAGGCTAATAGGATGGATAGAGGGTCATAATGGAGCTTGGCTTGGCTTCGATTTGCATAATTCCTACAGTTGACTTTTATTCAGGGTATTTCAGACACATTTGCACTGAGCTCCTATTATTTAGGGATATTTGACATGCAGCGGAGCGCCTTTATTTTGGTATGGTCATGTGCGGGATCACTCCCTAATTCACCAGCTTCGATCGGTTCGAGGATCCGACGTATATTGAGGGAGATATTAATATTTGATTGATTTAATCAAATATTAATTATTTGGTCTAATTTTAAAGTAGAAACCCTAATGCTAATTTAAGAAACCCTAATTAGGGCAAGCATATCTTTTGAGGGTATAAGGGTTTCACATGGAGGCCATTATTGATTATGCATATGATTATTGATTTTGATTTCTGAAGAATTCTTCTGTGAAGACTGAGCCAAGGGTTCCAGGATTCCATTGCAGTGGAGAACGTCAACTCTTCATTGTGTGCGATTCAGAGGCTGTGAAATATCAGCGGATCTATTGCCAAATTGAGAGATAGCTTCATACAGAAGTTATCACAGAGGTATACAGATTTGGGAGATAGCTTCACACAAAAGTTATCACAATATTTCAGGTATTTTTCTTTATTTAGTTTTTGATCCAATAAGCTATACAGATATAGATTTTATGTATTAGAATCGTATATTCTTGAGACCAGGTTGTTCAGGCAACAGGGGTTGAAAACGGACATGTTGTGTTTAATTGGCGGCCGTACTAAGTCCGTACAGGTCCGTACAGATCCGCTCAGGCACCGACCTCGGCAGACAGAGATCCCCAGTGACCGACATCGGCTGACTGAAGACCGACGTCGACAGTATATCGACCGACGCCGGCGACTGTGTGTTCGACATAGCAGGCCGAGACGAGACAGAATTTAGGTTCCATTTCCAGATTGGCAGAAGATCAGGATTTTAAGACTGGATGTTAATATTCTTTATTTGTATGAGAGAAGGCTGTAATTGTAATTCTTTGAACAAGTGATAAGATATTTGATTAGCAGATATGAGATTTACTGTGATTTATTTACTTATTTGAAATTATCTTGCAAAGTCGTATTCTTGGTTTAGTGTTTTTGTGTTTCTATATTCTCTGTTTGAAGGGGATATTACAGTGGTATCAGAGCTTTTGTGCAGATAAAAGAGCCCCTAAGTAAGGGACATCACACATAGGCCCAGGGACAAATGACTGCTATGATGATGAAATTTGTTCGTACTATGAAGGAGATGAGGGGTGACAAACCATCAAATGGAGATGATAGTGGTTTTGGACGTCACAACCTCACAGATCAGCGTTTTAAAGGGGTTAGAAGAGCTTCATGTAGGCCTAACTAGCCTACTTTTTTGCAAGAAGTGGTTATTCTAAATGGAGAAGTACAACCCAAATTGAGGGACAATTTGTTGAGAGATTATGATGAATACATGACATATCCAACTCCTTTTAAGGATCAAATGGATTTTTCAACTTTCACTTCATGAAAGCATGACCAAATGGGTGGCAATAGCTCTGGCCAAAAACACAAAGGCAGCCAAGAAGGACTCCACCATGCATTGGGAAAGCTCTTCCTCTCAAGTTTTGATGGTTTCCCTGAAAGTTCAATCAGGGCTTGGATCCAAAAAGTGGATACATATTTTTATCTAAGGCCTATGGTAGAAAAAAAGGCCATTTAGTTTGCTACCTTGCACTTGGAAGGCGTTGCCAACAATTGGTGGTACCATGGTTTGGTCACTTAAGGGCACCAACTCATTTGCTTTTATAAAGAATTCAGTAAGAGGATTATTGAAAGATTTGATAGGGCTGAACCAGAGCCACATTTTAGAGAGTTGACACAATTAAAACAAAAGGATACTGTACAGGATTATGGGATTGAATTTCAGAGGCTTTCAGTCATGGTAACAAATGTTTTAGAGAGAAGGTTGGTGGGATTTTTCATGGAAGGCTTGGCTGATTCTATTAGGAGTTTGGTCAAGGCTTTTGACCCTTCTACTCTCCAAGGAGCCATTCGAAAGGCCCTTGATCTTGAGTCCTCGACACCACAAGGTAAAATTCTACCATTTAATTTACAAAACACTAACTCTTTCAAGCCTTATGGACAGCCAAAAGACAATAAATGGGGGCAACCAAGGAGCAACACTTTTGGACCACCTAGATCAGCTCCTTTCGAGCAATTTGATAAGCCCAATCAACATGGTTTGGGGAAGTTTGGTAGGCCAAACCAATAGAGTTTGGGGCAGCAAAGAGAGTTTTTAAGAGGGAATTTTGAGACGAAACAAATCAAGAAGGAAAAAGTTGTGCTTTGATTGCGAAGACCCTTGGACACCAAGGAACCATTGTCATTGGAAGGGTCAAGTGCACTACATTGAGGTGCATTCGGATGAAGAAGATGAGGCTGAAGAAGAAGGGCCAACCACCTATGATGAAGAGCACTTGGAGATCCTTGGAGGAGAAGACTTGGATGGCACCTTTGCTTACTTATTGGGGACCCCTATATACTATCAATTTCATGTGAAAGGTAGTTTGATAGGTAAGGATGTCACTATTCTCATTGATAGTGAAGCTACTCATCATTTCATTGATAATAAATTGGTTGCTTTGTGTGGGTTGCAATCTATTAAGTTTAGTGGTTTTCGAGTGACTGTGGCAGATGGATTCACCATCCCTTGTAACACTAAAGTCCCCAAGTTGAGCATAATGATGGGAACACATCTCATTAAGGATGATTTTTATGTGGTTGGTATTGGGGAAACCTAGTGCTTGGTATACAATAGTTGCACTCTCTTGGAGAGTACACCCAAAATTACCAAACAATGGAGCTAAAGTTTGATGCAAATGGGAAAAAAGTGATTCTACATGGTTTACATGATAGGGCACCCAAGGGGGAAACATACAAGAGGATGGAGAGCATAAATCATGGAGGAATTCCGGTAGGGGCAGCAAGACAAGTTACTTTTTCTGAGTTAGAACAATCAACTCTCATGAAGGAAATGGTGGCGTGTTGAGTGGATAAAAAATGGAAAAAGGTTACCCTTACAAAAAAATCAATGAATGGGGCATAGAACAACCTCTAAGGAATGAAAAAAACTTTCAAATTTGTCTTTGCATGAGCTGGTTTCTAAGGTATGTTAGAATGTGGTTTCTAAGGCATGTTAGAGTGATCAAGGTTTTGTTGAAAGGAGATCATGCTAGTTTGCTACCAAGGTATGAAGAGAATTATTTAATCGTTTTTTCTCTCAGCCCTACAAATTCTGAAAATATATGCTTGAGATTAGTATTGAGAAGGATTGAAATTCCATATGTGAGGATCATTAGAAATTCTGAAATTTGGATGAGAAAGAGGTTGCAAATGCACTCAAGAAATTCTAAGTTTTTAATGTCAATTCAGCCAAGTATATATTCTGAAAATGTGATGAACAAAGTATTAACTCAACTAGATAAATGCACCCCAAGGTCTGAAATCAAGAGGACGCTTGGTGTGGGTATTAGTGAAGGGGCAAATGAGCAACTTCCGCTGAGTATATGTCCATGGAATAAGGTGACAAAAGGCAATGTACAGTACCCTATAAAGTATGAGTCTTTCCTTGGTGACAAAAGTCCAACTGATGCACCACTTGCCCAAGGTATGCAACCCCAATGTTTGTGGGACTCATCATGTGCTTGGATTGGTTGGCTCCGTTGAAGATTTGCAAGGCTGTTGGAGGTCAAATCAGCCCACATAACAAATGGTTCAGGTTTCTGAAAGAGTTGGTTCGCTCCAAGGCAAGGCAAGTGAATATGTGGACCAAGGATGGAGTTACCACTTCCACATGTGAGATTCAAGCCCTTGGTAGGTTTGAAATTGAGAGTTTGAGGGGTGGAATCAAGGGTACATGCAGCTGTTATGAGTTGCATAAGGCATAATACACTTGGGTCAGCAAGTTGTAAGGAAAATCATTTTGAGGGCTGATGAGGATGCTAGGGCTTGTACCATGCATTACAATGAAGAGTTTGCAGCGATAACCCATTAAAAAGGGATTGCCAAAGTTACAAAAGTGAAAGGGAAGATATTTTTTTGGACTAATGTGTTTACTTCTTGTGTAGGTGTTTATACAAGGACAATCAAGGCCCTAAGTGGTGCCAATTCTGAAAATTTTCTTGTTTTCATCATCTTATGGGCATTTTCAGAATACTTGGGCTCAATGACAAGAAAAAAGATGTGATACTTTTTTTCCATTTCCAACTTGCATGAGTAGCAAGGGAACTTCATCTACAATAGTAGAAGGCTTTATCAAAAGAGGTATTTTCATTGAGAAGGGCCTAGGTTCGAGTTTTGCACAAAGCCCATGGTGGAGATAGCACTTTGGTTGCTTATATTGCTTGAGGACAAGCAATTTTAGGTAGAGAGGATTGTCATGTCCCTCTTTTGATAAGGACATCATAGAAGACACTTAGCTTTAACTTATTCTTAGGGGCTAAGGGACAAGTAAGAAGGGAAAGAGTATTAAGTGTGTTTGATTGAATATATGTAAAAAGTACCTTTTTGAAAGTTATTTTATGTTTTTTATTTCACTTAAAGAGGGGACCTTTAAAGGTCATGAAGATTTAAGTGATTTAAAGAAAGATCATAAGAAAAAGGTCTTTCAATTATTTGAGTTACCCTCCCTTCCTCTTTTGGGTGCCACACTTGGAAGGCTATAAAGACAAAAGAGCAATCATTTGGAAAGGTTCATGTTATGTTTGATATTCAATCTTGATTTTTTAGCACAAAAATGCTAAGCCATTTGCTTTGAAGACAAAAACTTTCAAGAAAAGAGTTAAGAGGATGAAAACCCTCTTTCTTTCAGTGAGGTAGCTTCACTCAGAGGTTACCATTGGGGTTATTGTTATTGCCTGTGAGAGAGTTCTTCGGGCTCTCTCACTTCCAGCTATAAGCATGGGGACAACCTCAAGATGTGGGTATCATATGATGAAGTTGAACCTCTAAGTTTTTTATGAGGCTAGTTCTTTAGGTGCTTCACTTCAACGCTTGATCTCACACTAAAATCTATTGTTTGCTAAGAAAAAGGGGTAGGAGAATGACTGAAAAGAAAATCTAAGCTAAGGGAGGTGATGCACCAAAAAAAGTGATCCACTTGGTCTAAGAAAAGAGCCAATTACTGATGAATCCAAACATGACACATGCTATTCTGGTTCTGTCTCAAGGTCATAGGCATGGAGCTTTTGCATGGAGGTTGGAGAGAAGCCTTACACTTTGAAGAATAATAAAATAGGGCTAAGGGAGACACTATGAACTAGTAACACTTCAAAGGAGCTCGACACAAAGACACTTCACGCAATCCTGCATAAAATCGAGAGGACTAAAAGCAAGGTGTTAGAAGAAATCACAGGGGATGAATAACAATCATACATTCTGTAAAATGAAACCAAATGTGCACATTTGTTTTAACCAGAAAACAGAAAAGTCTTCCTTGTATTGCTTCAAAAGAGTCTTTTACAAAGCGATTCTTGCAGAGTAATTCTATTGCCAATCCGGGGATCATTTGCTTGGCTCCAAGGCCTCTATATATATAGAAAAGGGGGAAGAGAGAAGTCGTCGATGGCAGGAACTTTGACGTTGCACTTTCTTATTCTCCCAAATGCACCACTCAGGATCACTCGACAATCCTCTTGAGCCCCTCCCATCCTTTTGACTTTCTTTGGCGCGTCTGAAAAGTCATGTTGTGAATAGCTGGAATGTTTCTCCTTGGCATGATGCATTTAAGCATCGAACATCGATTGCGGGCAGTGAACCATGACGGATGAAAGCCTTCATAACTTCCAGCTACTAGCCGCTCGGGCTCTCCCGTGTTTATTGAACATCCTTGTGCCACTTGTCCTTTACTAATTGGCCCTTTCTACTTCAGTTATGTCACGTGGCAGCGTTCCATTCGTTGCATCATGATTCTCGTGTTGTTGGACCAAGCTTAAGTCGAGCCCTTGGAAAATCTCGATTTATTCTATGCAGAGTAATTCGGGTTCTTTGAACTCCCCAACTTCGGACTTTCCCAGATCCTTCACTTATAAAGCCTTTTAAAAAGAGTACTTGGAGAACTCGATTTACTCTATGCAGAGTAATTCGAGGTCTTCAAGCCTACTTACTTCGGGCTTATCCATCTTTAAGTCTTCTCACTTTGTTGTTTCCCAAGCTTTAAGACTTCGGGCTTTTCAAACTCAATTACTTCTAACGGCTAGTCGCTTATCTTGATTTTGACGTCCATTGGCCCATCATTTCCTTTGGACACTTGGTCTCGAGTTTCTTTTTCGACTTATTTATTTTAGACAAATCTCTTGAAAGAATTTCTTCGGACAATTTGTCCGAAGGAATTCCTTTAGACTTTTTGTCCGCGTCTGTCTTTGAAACTATCCTTTGAACTTTTCACAATGGACTTTCCCGAAGGGTAAGAGACCCTTCGGGCTTTCTGCATGTCCCTTCAGACTCCCATGAATGATCCTCCCGAAGGGAAAGATAACCTTCGGGAATTTTGAAATGGTCCCTCCAAAGGGTAACATACCTTTCGGGAAAATTGCAACTGTCCACTTAGAGAAGAAAAAGCTCTTCGAAAAAGTTGAAGTGTACCTTCGAAAAAGTTGACTGGTCCCTTTTGCCCTAAAAAGCCTCTTCAAATTTTGAAAGTGCCCTTCGTATTTTTTGAAAAAGACTCGGCCCTTGAATAACCCGAGAAGCACCATTTTTCAAGACCAAATCGGGTTTGTCAAGCCCTTTTACTTATTTTGAGCTTCTGACTGCTCACAACTTATGAAGCAATCAAGTAGTGATCCTTGGAGACCCGAAATACACTGTCTATGAGTAATTCGGGTTTGTAAACCCAAATTACTTCTACTTATAAAACATTTAGAAGCTAAGCACTGCTGGAAACCCGATTTGCACTGTGCCTTCATAAACCCGAAGTTGTCACTGCTGGAAAACCCAAAGTTCTCCCAAAGACTTGCCATTTTCTTGCCTAAAAGCTCGCTTTTTCATACTTGGGCAAACTTTGATATGTGGGCCAAAAAATGGCCAACAGTTATCAATTCCTACAAAGGTGTTTTGAACACCATTTTTCCTATTTTCAGATGGGTGACTTGCTTTTGGGAATGGTGACTTGCTTGGTGATTGAATTTCTCATGCTTTGGGTGGTTTTATGCCCTAAAGACAATTCTATAATTTATTCTAATTTTCTGCATAGTGGCAACTTGCATTGGAAGAGGTTTGGACCTTGTTTAAGGGTCAAATTTGTTTTGGATTAATATTGTAATTTTTCTATAATATTCCAGCTTGGGTGATTGGGTTTTGAAGGCTTTTTGGCCTCAAATACATTAAAACAAATTCTCTAAAATTCTACCTTTCATTGCCATAATATTTATGCAATTTATTGAGGGTTTTATGAAGTTTGTTGCATGCTAGATCAGTGGCAATTTTCCTTTTATTATTTCAGTTTGGGGCAACTAGGGTTTGGTCTATTAATTCCACTTTTGAAGGGCCACTATTGCTTGTTTGGATCCGCTAATAGTTGCTTAAGGTTTGATATATTTTTGGGCTATTTTTAAGCTAATTTTAAAAGTATTTTGGCATCTAAGGTTTGTTGCTACAAAAATCAGAATTTTATTTATTTGGCCAAGGTTTTCAAATAATTTCAATATTCAGGGTATTGTCCTATTTGGGGACATTACAAAGAAACTAAAGGAATCAATCGCAAACACACCCAATATATGGAGATGCAATTTGATATTAGGGTCCAGATCTTTAGGAAAATCGAATAACTGATAACTTTATGTTGAGACTCCTTTTAGCACATATCCAGGGTAGGGTACACTCAGTCACATCATTTCCTGAACATGTAGACTTTTTGTCTGCTGCAAATGACTTCTTGTTGAAAGGCATGAATGCCTAATAATAATGTCTTGATCTCCATTACAAGATTGCCTTCAAACAATTACTGCCTATAAACTCAGATTTATTCCAATTCAATGTTTTATTTCAAATAAAAGTATAGTTACAATGATATAAATGTTGCTAAAACATGGCACAACAGATTTCCTGTTATGAAAATCATCTTTATCTCTCTCAACCAAAAAATGAATGTTCGGCCAAAGATTTTTTATTTTTGCAATGCATATGTATTTGTACAATTTTTTCTTCTGCCAAAACTTCGATATATTCACTTCTCGTGAAGGATAAAGCACCGTTATTTCCATGACCAATACTATTTCAAGTTTCCAACACTTGGGGATTGAAAGTCTCAGTACCCTGACTGCAGTCATCTTATTGCATTCACGCAAGTGAACACACAAATTGTGTGAAAATAGATTTTGTTGTGTACTTGGTACCTTAGCAATTTTAATTGAAAATGGAAAATAGCCCATAAGTTATGACAATCACCCATTCCAGTAGCTCAGGAAATGCCAATGCGTGACAGCCAAATAAAAATTAGAAATATGCTAAGGCTACATTATAAAACAAGCAAGACAACCTGCAGTAAATATAACAATTATCTCACAACAAAATAAGGACATTGGTTCATAGAGGCTTGTTCAAACTCCACGCCTTTCATTGCAAACCTGCAGGAACGTTTCCAAGCTGCAAGACAAAAACCATACGAATGATTTCAAACACACAAAATCTAAATTATAAACCCGGTGTACTCTGGAAACACTTTCAATAATAAAATCACAGCTACTAGGAGACTTGAAAAAGGCAAACAAGAATGCTAATGAATAATCCAACGTAATTTATGAACGGTTCCCTAGTATATGCAAATGCCTTGAGAATAAAAAAATATAGCAAAATATGATTTTAAATACAGATTTCAATTGGAAAATGATTAGGTACATAATCATTGAGTAGAATGAGTTTGCAATTCCTTAGACTTGCAAAAGATGTTAGCAAGAAAAGACGCAGAGGCTTTTCAAAATGCAAACGTATCAATCATCACTTAGAATTTTGGAGGCATAAAATAGTTCTAACATCCACAAATAACCACAAGAGATCAATCAAACCTGGAAACAAACCACATAGACACTCAAGGGGAGTACAGAAACAATAGAATGCTTGGATTTGCATAGAACAGGAGCAGTTTATGGTAGAATAAATAAAAAACTACTTTAAAACTCTACAAATAGTATATCAGACAAAGATGTGCAAGAAAATACGTGTAACTAGCATTTGCATCACAAAATACTTAAGCACTTGAGAAGGCAAGGGTCTAGCAACAGAAGGGAGAATCCAAAATGGCAAATTGCATGCAAAAAATGTCGACAATCCATTACAAAACCCAAAACAATGGAAGGCAATGCATGCACATGATCTTTTGACTCGAGACACAATGATATGTTCAAACATGAGGAGCAGAGATAAAAGATTTGACCAATCTGGACAAAAATTTACATTGGGTCTGGCGGCATCATTTGCACAATAATGACGAAGAAAACACATTGTATATATTTCTTATGTTGATTTTGTTAGAAATAGTATTACACCATAATATAAATATCATACTTGGTAGTAAATATATAGTTTGGGGGATAGGTTTAAATCACTGTATAATTATTTAAAGTCTATTAGGTTATTGGGTGATTACATCAACATCCACGTAGATAGCTTTGTGGTTAAGGAACAGGTCGTTGTAGATCAGATTATAGAGATTGTATTCCCTAAATAAATAATAGGATCACAACCACCTTTGAATATATATATATATATGTTTCTTAGTTGAATGAATAAAATAACTAATACTACGATTTAATTATTTCTAACATTTAGTATCATGGATTTATGTGATTTTGTACCTGTGAAAAAGAGTAAGATTTGACAGAAGATGGGGATGTGATGGGAGGTAAATTGATGCTTTGATTGCCAAGGATCAACTCTAACTGTTTTGTTGCTCTGATTGATAATTGCCCCGCTTATTAAATTTATATGAAATTGTAGTGAGCAGCTGTTGTTTCTTTTTTGTGTGCCATTAATATATTGTGAGCGAGAGATTTGGGAAAATATTCTGTACGCAAGATGAGTCTGATAGAACAGAAAGCCAATTCTTGTGCAGACTGTGGATTGTTGTATTGAATGGTTTGCACATTATGTGTGTAAGTGCGGATACGTTTTTGTATAGCTCATAAACAGAGTTCTTTTGTTGTTTTTTAAGTTTGCCAATACGTCAGAAACGCCCCAAAATCCAAGGACAAAGTTGGCATAGTTTTTTTGCATTATAATTGCAAATTTGAAGTTTATTTTCAGCCTAAAAGTGAGAGAATAGCAAAGTGGCGTTTTTGTGTTAAAAATAATTATTCCTCCAGATTTGAGGAGGCTTGTGAATCAAAAAGAAGGCTCATAGGGGCTTTGTATAATCATTGACAAGTTGTGCAAACTCAGATTCATTAATTTGAAAATGGTGTGTTGAAGGTGTATGGAAAAGTATTTACCAGATTTTTTTTTTTTTTTTTTGGGAGTGCCATATAAAAGTGCATTGAACAAATGAAGTGTATAACAGCAGAAAAGCGTTGAAGTCTAAAGGGCACCCAAGTAAGAACTTCAATGTACAAATCAGATATGTACAGCAAATAAAAATGCATAGCAACAAGGTGTGGCGTTTGAAAGAATGGTACTTGTGTGAAGAGTGCAGTAAAATTTTTGTTTTTTAAAAAGTTTTAAGCTCTTGTAAACTTAATTATAATTTTAGGGTTGAGCTTTCACTAAAAACATTTAAAAAAAATAGGGCCTTAAAAAAAATTATAAAGTTTAGACTTTATAATATGCCTTAATATTTCATAATAAACTTAAAGCACATATATTAATTCCATAACTTTTAATTTGGTCCAAGTTTTTTTATGAAATTTTACTAGCTCGTGTAAAATAGCACTGTAACCCATTTTCCATTTGGGTTTCACTTCAGCTCATAAAAAGTGAGATTTAATTATTTTCTCCCATAAAGCGTTCATTAAAAAGTCATCTTTTTAAACCTAAAAGACAAGTTCTGTAAATGGGTGCATTATTGGTAGTACCCGACAATTTTGAAAACATTTTTTGATCGAGGGAGGGAAGCCCTTTCCTAAGGAGAAGAAAACTACTGACAAAAATGATGAGAATTTTTTTCACATCTGGCAAGTAACCTACACGAAAAACATTATAAAGCAGTTGTTTGGACGTAAGTGGAAAACAGTGATCATCAGTGAGGTGATAATGAAGATCATGCTCTTGCCACACACAATGAAGACCCTCCCCGTGAGGGTAGTGAGGAGAAATATGTTTACCTAATCAAACAATAAACTTATCCTTGTGAATAAACTTCATAAGAAGATGATTTTAAGTGAGGGCCAACTCCCACTGAAGATGAGATTAGAATTGTTCAGTGAGGAATTAACAAGGTGTTAATTTTAAGTGAGATCCAACTCCCACCGAAGATGAGATTAGAGTTGTTCATGTTGGAAATATTGTCATTGATGTCAAAAGTCTGGGATTAATAGTGATAAAGGCCCCATTGCATTTAATGGTGTTTTTAATATTCATATCTTGGCTAATGTGTGTTAATATTTATTTAATATTAATGAATATATTTTTGGTTGCATATAAGTCAAAAGAGGGCCCATAGAGAAGTCAAAGAGTCATGGGATAAAAGACGAAAGAAGAATGGGATGCATTTTCTCATGAAGAGTCATCTTGAGGAATTCCAAGAGTCACCATGTAAAGACAAAAGAGGTATGGCACATTTTTCCATGAAGAAACACTTTGAGGAATACGAAAAGTCATCAAGATAAAGACAAGAGGAAACGACGCTTTTGCTTATGAAGGGTCACCATATGACTTTTCAAATGCAAGGATACGAAAGGTCATGCAAGTTTGGCGCCATTTTCCATGAGGATTGAAAGGTCACAAAGGGTGAATGCCAAAGGTCATTTGGAAAGCTATAAATAAAGGCTTGAGAAGGCATTTGAAAAATGAAGAGAGTGCATGGTTTGTATTTTTTTTCGAAGAGAGAAAAGCAAGAGATATTGTAGAGTTCTATCATTTGTTGAGTAAACAACATTGAGAGATAATTGTGTTTTATATACAAGAGGGGTTGGTGCTCCTGTGAGTTGGTGCTCACGAATCTTTGTAAGGGGTTGGTGCTCCTGTGGGTTGGTGCTCACAAATAGTTGCTATGTTGATGCTCGACAAAGGGGTTCGTGCTCCTGCAAGTTGGTGCTTGCACACTTTGTATTTTGAGTTGGTGCTCATTCATATACTTGAGATTGTTCTCTGTGATTTTTTCCACTTTGGATTTTCACGTAAAAATCTGGGGTCTCTCTCTCTCTCTGGTGTGGTGTAAATTATTATTTCAGATTTATTGCATATCTTGAATGTATGATTGAGTCGTTAAAGAAAAAATCAGATTAAGAAAAGATATATAATATATACTGATTCACCCCCCTCAGAACAAGTTTTTTTGAAAAAGTTTTACAGCTTAAAGGAAGATCGGGAAATCATGATCGCTGAATCACATGAAGGATTTTCTACAAATAAGGCACATTTGTTTGATGGAAGAAATTATGTTTTTTGGAGCATAACGATGAAGACTTATTTGATGGCCTTTGGATTCGACATATGGCAAGCAGTGGTGAAGGAATATGAAAAGCCACAGACACTTGTAACTACTCTGACAGAAAATAATGCTAAAGCTTTAAATGCTATTTTATGTGGTTTATGTGAATCTGAATTTGTTAAAAATTATGCAATGTAAATCTGCTCATGAAACTTGGGTAAAACTTGAGAATATTTACAAAGGTGATGGAAAAGTTCAGCAAGCTAAGCTTCAGACTTTCAGAAGACAGTTTGAGAGTTTGAAGATGGAAGAAGAAAATATAGCAAGTTATCTCTTGCGGGTTGATCAAATAGTTAATTAGATTCAAGGTCTTGGAGAAAATTTAGAAGAATCGACTGTGGTTCAAAAGGTTTTGAAATCTCTACCATTGAAATATGATGCAAAAGTTTTGGCAATTGAAGAGATGAAGAATTTAGCCAAACTAAAGATGGATGAGCTTCATGATATTCTTAGGGCATATGAGATGTGAACTGAACAAAATAAACTCTCAAAGAGAGAAGCGGCCTTCAAGACATCAAAGAAAGAGAAGGTTAAAATTCAAGAATCAAGTGATAATTCTAGCGATGATGAAGATGACAATGAAACTCTATTAATTCGCAAGCCAAAAAAGGGCACAGATAAATATCAATAAAAATTACCTTTTATAATGTTTTAATTGTGAAAATATTGAACATTTTGTAGCTAAATGCCCAAATAAGGGTAATGATGACAATGAAGGAAAATCTACATACAAGAAGAATTTCAAAAGCAAATTCAAAAAGGAATTCGAGAAGAGTTTGTATTCTAAAGATCCTAGCTCAGTCGAAAATAGTGGAGTCAGTGACTCAAAAGAAGAGATTTTATTCATGGCCAAACATGAAAATGCCTCTGCAAGCAAAATTACAGATGATCAAGAAGAAGAATATGATGAAGTTGAAGTGAATCTGGAAGGAGAACTCATTTGTGTCTTAGAAGAGTTAAAAGGTCTTGAAAAAAAGAATCAAAGATTAAAGCTCCAAATCGAGAAAAATAAAAAGGAATTAGGAAATAACTGAAGATCTACAAGCACATTTTGAAGAAGCTAAGAAGAATGAAGATCTAACGGCATAGTTGAAAATAGTAAGTAAAGAATGTGAAATGTATGTAATTGAAATTACTTCTTTAAAACAAGATCTTGAAAAAATAAATAAAGCAATCAATGACAGAGCAACCAATGATTCAAAATTTGAGAATAACACTAATATGTTGAATAAGATATTAGAAAATCAAAGATCAATGTTAGATAAAACATGTATTGGATTTGAAAGAGAGAAAGAGGTCACTACTTTCACAGACAAGAAAAAAAAAAAGAGCTATACTGAAGCTCTTACAAAAGAAATAAAAAAGGAAGAAGTTAAAAATACAAAGGACATCTCAAACAAAGAACGCTGAAGAGAACAGACCTACAAAAGGCAATCAGATCAAAAATACACAAACATGTCATATTTTTATGGTTACTATTTTTATTATAATGGATAGGGTCATAAGAAATTAGAATGTCGAAAAAAAGCTAACAGTTTCAAAAATAAAGAGAAGGAAAGTCATGCAGAGTCAAATAAAAGCCACAACTCTTTTGCTTCTCTATCAGGGTTTAATGAAGAGGCCATAATATGTTACAAGTGCAACAACTTTGGACACATAGCCCGGTACTGTAGAAGTGTGTTCGAGTCAGTCAAGAAGGACCAGAATTTCAAGGCTCCATTCATCAAGAAGAAAGTTCAGACAAGTTCATGGCAAAAGAAACACCCTGAAAAATCTGTATTGGTGCAGACAGCTTTGCATGCAAGAAATGAAGAAAAGCCATAGTTCATAGACAGTAGATGTTCGAGACACATGACATGAGACACGAGCAAGTTCATAACCTTAAAGAAGATCAATGGTGGCACAGTGAAATTCAGAGACAATACCATTGCCAGAATTGCTGAAAAAAGTACACTAAGTTTGGATAATGGTAGAACTAAAACTGAAAATGTTTTGTCTGTAGAAGGTCTTAAGCATAATATTTAGAGTGTAAGTCAAATGTGTGATTAGAGGCACACACTAAAGTTTTATGCAGAAAGTTATGAAATTAGAAGAAAAAATTCAGATATGTTGGTTGCAAATGTTCAGAGAACAGGAAATAATTTGTATATGCTATCAGACATCAAAAGTCAAAGATGTTTAAGTCAGATTGAAAAAAATTAGCTATGACACAGGAGAATGGGGCACATAAATTTTAACAATCTTGTCAACATAAGCAAGAAGTAAGCAGTCAAAAATTACAAAGCCCTCTGACACGCTTTGTGAACTTTGTCAACATGGGAAGCAGGGTAGAAGACGGGTAAGAGTACTCGACTACTCAGATGCTAGAGCTTGTTCACACTGATCTGTGTGGACTTATGAGAACTCAAAGTACTCAAGATGATAAGTATTTAATGTTGCTTATTGATGATTTTTTGCGTATGACTTGGGTAATATTTTTAAAGAAAAAATCAGACGATTTCAGACATTTCAAAGCATTAGTTGAAAATGAAACCAGTTTGAAGATTAAGTGTCTAAGATCAGATCGAGGAGGAGAATTCATGTTAGATCAATTTATTGAGTTTTGTGAAGACCATGGAATCAAGAGACATTATTCAACAGCCAAAACTCCACAACAAAATAGAGTAGTTGAACGAAAAAATAGAACAGTTCAAAAGATGGCTAGGACAATGCTAAATGAATCCAAGATAGCAGATAAATATTGGAGAGAGGCAGTTACTACAATAGTGCATATTCAGAATAGAGCATTATTGAGAGTCAATCGTGACAAGACTCCTTATGAGCTATGGAAAGACAAACCAACGACAGTTGATTATTTCAGATTTTTTGACAACATATACTTTATAAAGAGAACAGAGAAAAAACTTGATAAGTTTGAATCTAGAGCAGAGGAAGGTATATTTCTTGGTTATTCTTGCAAAAGTAAAGCTTATAAATGTTATAACAAAAGAACCAAAAAAAATTTTGAAAGTGCAAGTGTCAAGATAGAAGAAGATGAAACACAAAGAATCAGTGATCCAATAGACATTCCTAAAATTATTGAAGAGGAAGGTTTTGAAGAATCAGATGAAGATGAGAAGGAGAAAAAGAGCACCAAAACTCCATCCAAATATGTTCAAAAAAATCATAATGAAAGTGACATCATCGGGGACATGAAAGAATTCGCACCAGAAGAATGATGATAAGTGAATCTAAGCAAGTTAATTTTTCTTTGTTATCCAAAATTCAACCTAGAACTTTTTCAGAAGCTAGACATGATAAGCATTGAGTCAAGGCTATGGATGAAGAATTAAATCAGATAGAAAAGAATGATACTTGGAAATTAGTGCCTAGACCAAAAGATTACAATGTGATAGGAACAAAATGGGTTTATAGAAATAAGTTGAATGAAAATGGAGAAGTAATCAGAAATAAAACAAGATTAGTATGTAAAGGATATGCTCAGAGTGAGGGAATAAAGTTTGAAAAAACTTTTGCACTAGTGGCAAGGTTAGATGCTATTAGAATGTTTCTTGCATATGCAGTGTTTAAAAATTTCGAAGTGTTTCAGATGGATGTCAAATCTGTCTTCCTGAACAAAAATCTAGAAGAAGAGGTCTACATTGAGCAGCCTGAGAGATTTATTCTCAAATATTAATAGCCATGTATGCAGATTGAAGAAAGCATTGTATAGATTGAAACAAGCTCCCAGAGCTTGGTATGCAAGACTTGATAAGTACTTGCAGGGTCAAAGTTTCAAGAGAAGATTTGTTGATAGTAATCTCTACATCAAAACAGAAAGTGAGCATCAATTGATTGTTGTGGTATATGTTGATATCATTTTTAGAGAAAATATTGAAAAGATGACAAAAAAATTCTCTGATAATATGCAAAAAGAATTTGAAATGTCTATGCTTGGAGAATTGTCATTTTTCTTAGGATTGCAAATATTTCAATCAGATAAAGGAATTTTCATATCTCAAAGTAAATGTGCCAAGGTAATCTTGAAGAAATTTGGTTTTGAGGATTGTGCACCAGTTGGTACACCAATGTGTACAGAAAATAAGGTGAGCAAGGATAAAAATTCTCCTGTTATAGATCAATCTTTGTATAGATCTATGATTGGTAGTCTTTTGTATTTGATAGCATCGAGACCAGACATCATGCATACACTAGATATGGTTGCAAGATATCAGTCATCTCCAAAAGATAGTCATGTTCAATTGGTGAAGAGAATATTCAGATATATCAAAAAGACATTGGATTACGAATTATGGTATCCCACAAGTAGAGATTTCACTTTGGTTGCTTATACAGATTCAGATTGGGTAGGGTGCTTGGATGACAGAAAGAGTACAAATGGAGGAGCTTTCTTCTTTGGTGATAGCTTAGTATCATGGCTTAGCAAAAAGCAGAATTCAGTATCACTTTCTACAGTTGAAGCAGAATATATTGCAGCAGTATTGTGTTGTACTCAAGTGCTTTGGATGAAGCAAACTTTGGAAGATATCAAGGTAAAGTATGATGAACCTATTTCTATTTTTTGTGATAACACAAGTGCTATAAATTTTCGAAAAATCCAGTGATGCATTCAAGAACAAAACATATTCCCATTAGATATCACTTCTTGAGAGAGCAGATTGTAGATCAACAGGTTAAGATGGAGTATATCAGTACTACAATGCAGATTGTAGATATTTTCACAAAGGCACTACCAAAAGACATATTTGAGTATCTACGAGAGAAATTGGGAGTAATTTCTTTTACTTCCTGCGATTAAGGTTCAACATCAATTGGGAGGAGCTAAGTGTTAGCTCCAAGTAGGCCCTTTGCCATTGATGTCAAATGGAGAGAATAACAAGTACAGGTACATGGGCAAAAATAGGTACAGAAAACAGATACATGTTGCTACAGTAAGAGAGAGTTATTGTATGTTTTTCAGATGGCAGTATGTGCAGGTTTCAAGATGTGGCAGTTTCAGTTTGAGATTGCCATCAATGACAAAGGGGGAGGTTGTTGGAAATATTGTCATTGATGTCAAAGGTCTAACATTATTCGTGATAAAGGGCCCATTGCATTTAATAGTGTTTTTAATATTCATATCTTGGCTAATGTGTGTTAATATTTATTTAATATTAATGAATATATTTTTAGTTGCATTTAAGTCACAAGAGGACCCATAGAGAAGTCAAAGAGTCACGGGTAGAAGACGAAAGAGGAATGGGACACATTTTCTCATGAAGGGTCATCTTGAGGAATTCCAAGAGTCACCATGTGAAGACAAAAGAGGTATGACGCATTTTTTCATGAAAGAACACTTTGAGGAATACGAAAAATCACCAAGATAAAGACAAAAGAGGAAAGGACGTTTTTGCTTATGAAGAGTCACCATATGACTTTTCAAATGCAAAGATACGAAGGGTCATGCAAGATTGACTCTATTTTTCATGAATATTGAAGGGTCACAGAGGGTGAATGCCAAAGGTCATTTGGAAAGCTATAAATAAAGGCTTGAAAAACTATTTAAAAAATGAAGAGAGTGCATGGTTTGTATTTGTTTTCGAAGAGAGAAAAACATGAGATATTGTAGAGTTCTATTATTTGTCGAGTAAGCAACATTGAGAGATAGTTGTGTTTTATATACAAGAGGGGTTGGTGCTCCTGTGGGTTGGTGCTCACGAATAGTTGCTGTGTTGGTGCTCGGCAACGGGGTTGGTGCTCCTGCAAGTTGGTGCTTGCAAACTTTGTATTTTGAGTTGGTGCTCATTCATATACTTGAGATTGTTCTCCGTGGTTTTTCCCACTTTGAGTTTCCACGTAAAAATCTGGTGTCTCTCTCTCTTGTGTGGTGCAAATTATTATTTCAGTTTTATTGCATATCTTGAATGTATGATTGAGTGGTTAAAGAAAAAAAATCAAATTAAAAAAAAGATATATAATATACTGATTCACTTCCCCCTCTCAGTATACTTTGTGTTTAACAGTTCATTGAGGCTTGATTCCCACCGAGGAATCGTAGAAAGGCCCAGTTTCACTATTGTGTTTGGCAAATAGTAGTATGTTCCTATTTGCATATATTGTTCAGTGAGACCGATTCTCATTGAGGAAATGTAGTGAGGTCCAATCCCACTATTGTTTTTGGTGAATAGTTGAGTGTCCCTATTCACATAGGATTTTGTTATGGACAATTGATGTGTTCTTGTTCATATAAGTGTTAGGATCAATCCCACAATTGTTTTTGGCAAATAATCGAGTGTATCTCTGTTCGCACATAGTGTTACATAGTAGACAGTTGAGAGTATCCCTATTTACAGAAGTGTGTATTGATCTATTGTTGACAGTTTTTGTGTCCTTGATCAAATAGATGTGTGTATGGACTATACGGTATGTCCTAGATCATATGTTTTGGTGTTTCACAATAAACTGATGAGTATGTCCTCATTCATGAATTAATTATGCATGTTGGGATGTGTGTATGTCCCAATGCTAATACGAAGATTATTCTTCCACTCTTGGGATTGTGATGTAATAAGGGAGGTGTTAAAATAGTATTACACCATACTATAAATATTATACTTGGTGACGTGATTAAATAGTTTGGGGGATAGGTTTAAATAATTGTTTAATTATTTAAACCTATTAAGTTGTTGCGTGATTATATCAATGCCTATGTAGATAGGTTTGCAGTGGAGGAATATGTGGTAGGGTAATATTGGAGAGGAGAAAACTCATCCACAAGTTCTATTCTGCATACCAAAACCATGGTGCAAAAAATCCATCAAACACAATAAGATTGGAATCATAGTCTCTATATATATTGTATCTCATCTACGTGATATACAATCCGCTTGGTATTAAAATAGTAAGTCTTGGACTATATAGCCAAGAAATTTTGTTTTCACAACAACTAGTTTGTTGTGTAAGATAAACTATTAGTATTTATTGTTTTCACAACAAATAGTTTATTGTTTAAAACAAACTATTAGTTAGGAGGGACTAAATACATGCACATAACAAAATCATACATGCACCCAAGTTGTTAATCAAAACCAACTCGACTAACTAACCTCCCTAAATAAAGCTTAAGGGAGGTTGTTAGTGTGTTCACACTAGGCTAAAAGTGGTCTTTAGCTATCTAGCTTAGTTTTTCTAGGTTAACACTATAAAGGTTTAAGCTTTATTTTGGGAGGTTAGTTAGTTGAGTTGATTTTGATTAACTTGAGTGCATGTATGATTTTGTTGTGTATGTATTTAGTAATCCTTAACTAATTTTTTTTTTCCTACAACGAATAATTTGTTGTGAAAACAAACCTTCTTGGCTATATATTCCAAGACTCCTTATTGTAATATTGAATGGACTATACATCATATACAGAGACTGAGATTCCAATATTGTTGTGTCTAATGGATTAATTACACAACAGCATCCCCAAGATCTATTATGCATACCATTAGACACAACAAGATTGGAATCTCGGTCTCTGTGTATGATGCACAATCTAGCCAATATCACAATAGAGTCTTGGAATATATAGCCAAGAAGGTTTGTTTTCACAATAAATTATTAATTTTAGAAAACAAAATATTAGTAAGGGATTACTAACTATATGCACATAAAAAAATCATACATCATATGTGCACTCAAGTTGTTAATCAAAACCAACTCAACATATTAATCTCCCTCAATAAAGTTGTCTTTTGGATGTTTTTGTGTTGTTGATTGTGTTTCTCTTTTGGGATGCTGCTTTTGTCTTAAGTGCTTCTTTGTTTTGATGTACTCCTAGGGTGTGGGGACCCTAGCTCAAAAAAATCCCCCCATTTAACCTCAATAAAAAAACCCTTTATAGTGTGAAGCTAGACAAAACTAAGTTAGATAGCTACAGAGCACTTCTAGCTAGTGTGAATACACTAACACCTTCCCTTAAGTGCAAAATTAGGTTGAGAAAAGAGAAAAGCAAAGAGACATATCCTAAGATGTGTCCCGACAACTAGCCCTGACCAGGTACCCATGTGCAATAAAATATAACTGAAAAAATGAGCATTGCAAGGTTTCTCAAAAAACTAGTAGATCAACATAATTGTCTAGCGGTGCCAAGAGACAATACAATACTAGAGTACAATGTTGAAGGTGCTTGGATGGAATGAAAGCCATCGGACTAAAAGACACTAAAGATGGATTGGACAGAAAGTCACTAAAGAAGTTCAAATAAATGTTGGTGAAGAATGTCAATGTTGCATGAGTGTTCCAGATCCACTACACGATCACTGAAGAAAACACTGACACTGTATGCACCAAAATAGCTCCATATTGCAAGTGGACTGTCAATCTGTCTAATAAGGTGTTGAAAGTACAACAAAGTTCAAAAACCGTTCACCAACTAAATGCAATCAACTACTTGAAGTAGATATGTTTATGTCCCAAGGGTTAGCAAGGAACAGAAAACCCGATTGTAGGAGTGGACAAATCCCCATTGCTTCAACACTGAAGAAGACAAGTTGACATTGTATTCACCAAAATAACTCTTTATGAATAAAGAGATGGTCAATCTATTGAAGAAGTGTCAAAGATACAAACAAAAGATCTCTCACAAAAAAATATAGCCCTCGTGGTGATGGGAGAGTCAAGCAATTGAAATAGTGAAAAAAGGTGTGTAGAATAGAGCACCCATGCATGAAAGTAGACTAGACTGAAATAGCAAACCCCTCATGGCACTTTATAACTCAGTGCGACATAATACAACCCAAAACAAAACCACCAAATGAGGACAAACTAACATTGAGTTCAACATAATAGCTTCTTACATAAAAGAGATTGTCAATCTATCAAAGAAAGCCATCAAAAATATGAGATTTGCTCCTAAGACAACTGCCAAAAAAGAGTTGCACTTAAAAAGGAGCATTAAAAGGTAGGAGAAGCAGTCTGCAGACAACAAAGCTAAATAGTGGAGGTGTCACCCTTGTCGAGTCCTTGCAAAGAATAATTACGATGCTGCCACAACTGATTAGAAATCCATTTGAGATGTATACGAATGGTTAAAGATGATGCTCGCATGTGAGTAGATGCAAAATACACAAAAGTTGCATGTGAGGAATGTAATGTCCCCTTCTCAGCAATAGTCCTTTCTATTGCCCGACAGCCTATTCCAGAGACCTGTAGGCTTGTTAGAAGTGGAAATTAGGGTTTCCTATTTTATGGGAGGTTTCAGTGGAGTTTTGAGGGCTTGCATACAAGAGTTTGGCAGTGTGCTTTGGGGATTTTTTTGGGTTTTCAGAGAGCTTCAAAATGGTGTAACATGCATCTGCATCGGATGACTTTTCCGAACTTGCTATTTTTAGTTAGTCCTAATTTTGGCAGTGTTGTTCTTGGCAACAATTCAAGGCAGCACAAAAAATTGGTGATTTGAACTTCGGCACCTTGGGCTCGTTCTGGCTAATTGGATAATTTAAGTCAATTAATATTTTAATTTTATCTTGACCCCCGCCCCCGGCCTTAGGCGAATGACTTAATGATGTTTTCAAATGTGGGCTTTGAAGTGGACGCCTCATTTGAGGTATTTTAAATATTGTTTTGTTGCCAAGCCTTTGGGGCGCATAAAAGGATGTGCAAAAAGAATGTTTTAAAAAATATTAAAATAATTATGTGTTGGGCGTCCTCTTTTTGGAGGAAGAGGAGGAAGTCGAAGAGTCACTCCGGAGTTCTATTTAAGCAAGGCTTTGCTCCTTAATTTGATCATCCATTTGCTTATCATAACGAAGAGCTGCCAAAATGTTTTTAGACCCTTGCTTCGAGGAACGCATACCTCTTAGCTGATGTCAATTTCGTGTTTGAAAGAAAACATCTAGCTGATTTTGGGGCTGCTCCTTCATCTAGAGGTTGCAGATTGAGCTTCAAATTGGTTGTTCAATTGATATTTTCAGATTTTGAGTTGTTGGTTCGGTGCTTGGCTATAGCGTGTTTTCACTCATAACTCATTGGGTGAATTTCTTATGGTTCTGGGTGCTGAACACACTATTTACTGAGAGGGGGGGTTGAATCATTAGATGAGCTAAACCCTGGTTCTTAAAACTTTTAAACAAGATAATGTATATGTGAGCTTCAAATTGGTTGTTCGATTGATATTTTCAGATTTTGAGTTGTTGGTTCGTGCTTGGCTGTAGCGTGTTTTCACTCATAACTCATTGGGTGAATTTCTTATGGTTCTGGGTGTTGAACACACTATTTACTGAGAGGGGGTGAATCAGTAGATGAGTTAAAACTTGGTTCTTAAAACTTTTAAACAAGATACTTAATGTATATGCAAAGTAAAGAACAAAAACAGAGATCATACACACACATAAGAATGCTCAACACCAGATTTTTACCTGAAAACCCAAAGGAAAAAACCACGATGAGAAAAACTGCTAGAAGCTACTGTTCTAATCCAGCGTCACATAAAAATATCTCACAGACAAACCTCACTGGTTACATTAAAGAGCACCCACTCTAAGGAAGCATCAACTTCCTAACTGAGCACCAACTCAGTTTTTATGATGGCACCAACCTATCAAAGAAATGAAGCTACAACTTCAAAATACAAAAGAGATTCAGAATGAATGTTGTTCAGTTTTCTGTTACAAGTCTTGTCTATAACTGCACCTACACACTGTGTGCCTTCTCAGCTTATTTGCCTCTATCTCTTTGTGTTTGGATATCTTCTATATTGACACACCTTATTTTCTTTGCCTTTTTACGCTGTCTGCATATGTCCTCACTCGACAATTTTGAGTTAACACTAATTATTATCGCCGCAGCAGCAAAAAGACTCTTACAAATGTTTTGTTCGTAGCATATATAGACAAATGCATCTTAGGGTTTTCTATCTGTAAAGAGTTCACACTTCAACTGCTCTTAACCAATTCACAGTTCTGATCTGCATTCATTGAGACCTGACTTTGTGTCTCGATTCATGCTTCAAACGGCAACTTTCAAATGTCTTTACTATCTTTAGCATCTGCACTTCTACTGTTCTTAACTGCACCGCTTCCTTGATCACTTCTGATCTGTATTCTATGTGACTTTGACTTCATGTCTTGATTCATGCTTCAAATGGCAATGTTCAAATGTCTTTACTATCTTTGGCATCTGCACTTCTACTGTTCTTAACTACATCGCTTCCTCGATCACTTAAATTGAATAATCTCGAGCTCCGTGAAGATATATCAAGTTCATCCCCAGTTCCAATTGTTCCTTTACAGACAGTTATATGACATTAAATGTAGGCTTTTTATTTCTTTCGTTGCACCAAGTTCATGTTCTTTTCTTTGTTGGATATTCCCTTATGACCTCTTGACACTTGTCAAATGCGCGTGCACTCGGAGGGTCATCTGAGTTTGCTTCGCACCATTGGATTTAATGCACCAATCAGACGTGAGCCGTTGATATTTTAAAGCAACATGAATTTTAATTCTTGCTTTGCCATTAACCATCGAGCTTCTTTTCTTCCATTTTCGCATCTCGTTGTTTTCTATATCATGGGTTCGCTTCCGCTCCTTTTGATTGTCCTCGTTATGCTCGATCTTTACCCTTTGTATTGAACGTTAAACTTCAGCATGTTGGCGTCATCTTATTTTCTTCAGTATTCTTGTAACGCTCCATGCAACGTCGATCCTTGAAGACTTGCTCGTCTTTTAACCTTGATTTAATTCCTTCGGAAGGTTCCTTTATACAAATTGTTGCGGGCCTTTGTGTCTTCGGGACAATTTCCACAGACTTTTTGTCCGGGTCCATTTCATCCTGAAGTGTCCTCCAATTTCTTTGAAAGAATTCGTCATTGGCTTCTACTCGGAAGTGTCATTCGGAAATCTTTTCTTCAGACTTTTTGTTCGAGACATTTCTTCGAACTTTTTGTCCGTGTCATTTCTTCGAACTTTTTGTCCGAGACATTTATCAAACTTTTTGTCCGCGTCATTTCTTCGGACTATTTGCAATCTACCCTTCGACTTTTTTGCAAGTGTCCACATACCCTTTGCAATGTTCAAAGATACCCTTCGGACTTTTTGAAAAGGTCCACTTGCCCTTCGGAACGTTCAAAAGATACTCTTCGGACTTTTTGAAAAGGTCCACTTTTTCGAGGACTTGACAATTTTTCCGAGAGAATTGTCCTTGCCATTCTTTCCGAAAGAATTCCTCCGAAGAATTCTTCAAGACTATTTTGGGTTTTCTATCCCTCTTGACTTATCCCGATTGCCTCTTCTAAGTAAGAGCACTTCACAAACCCGATTTACTCCACAAGTCTGTTCAACTCAACCTTTGGCATTAATGCATGATCAGAGAAAATCTCAATAACATCAAGAACATCAACCTTTGACATCAATGACAATTCCATGCTGCCCTAGATGTGAATGATAATTCTTTAGTCCTCAGACTGCTTTCTGGATCATGATATCAAAAACTGTCAACTGTCTGCTTGCTCAAATTGCCAACACTGGGTATTGGCTCTATGGTTTTCCCTTGCTTGGGCGCCCTTTTGCTCAAAGTTGCAGATTTTTAAAGGGAGTCATTGAATTTCTAGAGCTTATCGCCCATTTTGGAGATAGTGTTTTCACTTTGGCTGCATTGGGAAGTGTGCCCAAATAATACGGAGAAATTTGGCTAAGTTTCTCCATTGGTACAGGATCGTCCAGCTCCTAGCATCCATTTGCACTCAGTTTCATCTTCATTGGAGGTGTCCGGAGGGAGATATGATCATTTTGGTGAATTTTGTACTTGCTGGTTTGAATTTCTGATCGATGTTATTTTACATCAGATCTGATATTTTCCAGTTATTCTTCATATTTTAAAGTTGATTATCAAGCATTTGATAGTGGAGATTGTTGCCTAACTTGTTGATGATCTATTGGCGTGAATATCTCCTTCAATTGCAGCAAAAACTATACCTTGTAAGCTGATTCAGTAGTACTGATCAGCCCTTTATATTTCTGCACTTTTCTTTTGTATGCTTTCACTCCCGCTAAATAAGTGATCGAGTTATCTACATTTCAGTTTGCTTTCACTCCCGTTGAATAAGTGGTCTAGTTATCTATATTTCAGTTTGTTTACTCTCCCTCTGAATAAGTGGTCGAGTTATCTATATTTCAGTTTGTTTACTCTCCCTCTGAATAAGTGGTTGAGTTATCTATATTTCAGTTTGTTTACTCCCCCGTTGAATAAGTGGTCGAGCTATTTACATCTCAGTTTGTTTCCACACCTGTTGAATAAGTGGTTGAGTGTTTACTTTAATATTGTAATAACGCTCCCACTGAATAAGTGGTAGAGCCTTCATGGTCGGTTATCCGCCTACCTTTACATTTCCAGCATCTACTTTCAAAATGGTCGGCAAGCCGCCAACAATTTGTAATTTCATTTCCAGTTTTCTTCTAACGATCCCCTTGCACTGTATGCTCTCAATTCGCCCTCACTAGGATCTGGGTGACCAGAAAGTGAAGGGTTCCTTTCAAAATGGTTTTATATCAGAGCTAACCTTAACGGGTGCGTTGTTGTTTGCAATATTGTGTGTGAAAAATTACAAAAAAACTAAGGGGGATAATTCAAGGAAACATCCAAAGGTGTGTCAAAAGGATCAAGTCTAACTAAAGCAAGCTCAGGGTTTTCAACCCTGAGTGAAAGTGTAGCAGAACTCATGTGATGCTCAATATCCTCATGAAGAGTGGAGCAAACAAAAACTAGAGTTGAGTTGACATCAAGAGACTTGAATGAAGAGGAAACACCTGTGTGATAACCAATGTAGTGGCGAGCAATCCAATAAACATGCTGGATAAGAGAAATTATGCCTTGTAAATGTTTGCCAATACCTTCGCCAAGGTGACCCATGAAACGGAGTGTGTGGGAACCAAAGGCAATTGTATGCTTCTCAAAAGGGCCAAACACATATGCAGGTGGATCTGAAGTGGGGTGTGCAGAAGGTGCAACAATAGGAGCATCATATATAGTAGGTGCAGGAGTTGTCATTGTAGATGGAATAGGCTAAGGGCAGTCCAATGTATCAATCTGATGTTGTAAATGGGCAACTTTGTTCTGCAATGAAAGTATGAGGGTGTCCTTGTCAGAAATGAGGGAGAGGAGCAAAGAATAATTCTTCTTAAATTTCCTATTCTCTTCTATATACTTGACCATGTCTTCCTAAAGTGAGCAGATTTTAGAGATGATCATTTCATTTTCTAACTGCAAAGTGTGGAGATCTAGATAGGAAGCTATTATAGAAGGTAAAACAGAGGCCTTAGAATGAACCTCAAGCAAAACACACTCAACAAGATGAGAAAACCCCCTCCCCAAACTGCTTATAATGATGCAGTTACAATTTTTGGCACAATGAATAAGGCCCACCTAGACTCTATAGTACAACCAAATGATGAAAAAAGTGACCCCCTAGTAGAAATAAGGTGGCACTTTATAAATACTACATTTACAACAAATTTTACAGTTATAACTATGAAAAATTTACTTACAAGTATAATTTGAATATAGATTGTAACAAATATGATGACAAAATTGCAAAGATAAGGAAAAATCGTGCACTTCAAAAAAAAAGGCGCCTCAATCTGAGTTCCTTGTCAAAAGATATGGCCTTCAGAAGATCCAAAAACCTATGACTCTGAAGCAAATTCTGGAATAAACTAAAAATTCTATGAATTGGGCTACTAGATTTGAAAAACCAACGACACCACTGCATAGAGCTTGAAAAAATGAGAATGGTGAAAAACAATTTCACCTCCCTAGGCTTCCATATGAGCGGAAATGACCTTCGCAAAGTTTCTCTGTCAATAGCCGAATACAAACTGTGCAAGCAAAAAAGTCCACCATGCAAAAAAGACCTCAAAAGGATTCGAACTTTTAACCCTTTTGGGTGGAAAGGCTTTATTAAAATCTTGATCACCATTGCACTACTCAATAGCTCTTATTTTAAGAGCGGCCAATAATCTTTTTGAATTTTAAAACAATCTCAAAAATCAAATAAATAAATAAACCTTTGCCAGAGGTGGGGTCAGTTGTGGCAAGTGCTTGGTAGTGAATAGACAATTGGCAATGGTGTAAGGGATCCAGTCAACACTTGGGGCACGATGGTAGGCAAGTAAGCCGGTGGGCCATGTGAGGGTGGCGACTGACATTGACGGTGGGTTGGTGAGGAGATAACCATGATGGAAGAGGGGTCAGTTGTGGTATGGTGGAAGGTGTATGGCATCGATGCCAATATCAATTCAATTCAATGAAATGCCAATTCCATTCAATGCCAACATTGTCGGTATGGTAGAAGTTTGGTTGTTGGCGGTTGGATCAAGGCCGCAGTTAATGCCAATGCCGATAGGGTACAACAAGGTATGGCAATAGTATGCTGCTCGGTTGCAAGTGCCCAGTCCTGGGGGTTGGTCCTCTCCAGCAAAACTTTATTATTATTTGTTTTTTTAAACTTCAAACAACAAAATATACGTGCACACCCAAAAAATTACTATACCAAGTTGTACCTAACCGTACACCCTGTGCTAGAGCTGTACAAAAACCCAATCAATGTAGTTTTGTTAGAGATGTCCAAAATTGGACAAATTGACAGTGCCTATATGGGTTTTGGGGCATTTTGGACTCAACAGTGATGTCCATATTGTCCCAAAATGCCTTGTGTGTCGACAGGTCTCATAAAAACCTCCTTCTGAAAGACCACAAATAATGGTAAATTCACAACGAAGAAGAGATAAAACACTGAGCAATGGCTGCAAGAATCAGGGTTTGATTCCAAATCAGAGTAGTGAATACTCATCCATAGGATCTATTTTGTATACCATTACCACGTCATAATTAAGTCATTAGACACAAAAAGATTGGAATCTTAGTCTCTTTGTATGATGTACAATCCAACCAATATTACAATAGGTAGTCCTGGAATATATAGCCAAGAAAGTTTGTTTTCACAACAAATTATTAGTTGTAGAAAACAATTTATTAGTTAGGGATTACTAAATGCATGCACATAACAAAATCATATGTGCACTCAAGTTGTCAATCAAAACCAGCTCAACTAACTAACCTCCCTAAATAAAGTTTAAACTTTTCTAGGGTGAACCTAGACAAAACTAAGCTAGATAGCTAAAGACCACTTCTAGCCTAGTGTGAACACACCAACATTTATCAAAGCCTACATAGATAGGTTTGTGGTTGAGGAATAGGTGGTAGGAGAAAAGATTGTCGAGATCGTGTATCCTAAATAATAGGATCACAACCACCTTTATATATATATATATATATATATATATATATATATATATAATTTTTTAATAAAATAACTTAAACGGGGATTTAATTAATTCTAACAAATTTTGGAAAATAATGCATCCAATTTCTCAAGTGAAAAATCCTCATATGTAGGTGTGAAATTCACAAATGGACATCTACATGCTTTAAGAAATATAAATTGAAAAGTTCAAGTCTAGAGCCCCATATAAATAAGAAAGAAACCAGACTATTTCATGATAAATTTCTGATACAAGAGATGGAACTTTTGCATTTGTCTGCCCAAAACAGGTCCAACATTTCATTGTAAGTCAAAGGAAATCCAAATGCAGTGTCACCACTGTGATGATTAATAAGATTGTGAAAGCATAAAATCCAACAAAAGAATGCCTCCATGAATATTGAAAGTTGAAAAATCCAAGTTAATGCCAATGACAAGATACCATAACACTGAAAAGCCTATAGAATTACTCAGCACCATAAGCTAAATAAGTCACAAAATCGCAAAGCGGGTATGGAGATGCATTAAAAAACATAACTAAATAAGTTATCACAAGCGTTGACTTTCTTGATTAGAACTCCGTTCAATGCTCTCGGTAGTTGGTGTTACTTTATTTCTATAAGAACCCCACCAAATGCATTACATCATTAAAAAAGGATGGACATATTTTTAGATGAATGAACACATTTCCATTAACATTTCCTTAAAAATATATTCAAGTACTTTGTCGTAGACAATGAGATCTTAAGATTTAACTTTCAGCTATACTTTCTTGCCTAAATCAAATGATAATGGCACTATCTCTTGGTCAACATGTAACTTAGCACGAAATTTTGGTCTCTTCCCAAGTATGGGGAAGTTATGTAACCGTACAATTGTAAAAGCATAGAAATAGTGGCTAATCCGTTTATATATCAAATTCTTAATTTTTTTAATATAATTTGGTGAAAATCTAAAACTAAGTTTTCCAATTTCCAAAGAGCTAATGATAGCCACAAAAAAATTCCCTATTCCCAAATTGCTTCTGAATTTTCATATTAAAAACCGAGGTTACAAGTGACAATCGTGTGTCTGTTGTAAGTAGATTAAATTATAACTAAGACTGAATAGAGCATCCAACCCATTCACTCATCTGAAATGCCTTTTGCTTATTTTATGAAATTAATTAGAGCATTCTATGATTCTTCCATGTCAACTTTTAAGCTACCAAATGCATTATAAATGACCGTGTATCCATTTCATCCTTTTTGGCAACCTCGACTCTTTTCCATGCAATGTCCAAACTGATTGTTACTCCCAAAGAAGATATTCCTAGAAATCCACCATCTAAACACAAGATTCATGCCCCCTAGAGTATAAATCCCATGTTTGAAATCAAATTGAGATTGTTGGTCCAAATATTGGTCAAAAAATCTTTGTTTTCTAAAAACTTCAAAAATTAATGGTGGATATTTAGTAAAAATGTATACAAAAAATTCTTGATAAGTTTTCTTATGGAGAATAAAAGAGTCACGTGCATCATCTATAGAAACATGAATTGCATATATCTCCTCAGTATGCCAACTATTTCTTAAAAAGTGTTTGAAAACTCAAATTTCATCGGTACAAGACCATAACTATAGTCTATAACCACACATTTGAAAGAAAGAAATTATATTATGTCCACGGATGACCAAGAGTAGGTCAATGGGACAGAGTGATGTACAAGAGTCCAATACAAAAATGGACCCTAGGACAAAAACAAGGTTTTTGAGATGCCTATGTATGTTCTAGAAATAAATGTTTACCGTATTTCTAAAAGTTCCTTCAGTTACTAAAGTATGATACGCTTTTTGAAAGGAAGGTATCAGCAGTGTGTGCAAGCATGGCAAAACTTCGTCCACTCCTCCATGGTGTAAATGCCCATGTATATATGGTACACCCTTTTTAAGCCAAAATAAGATTTCGATGTGGAATCTTTCCATATCACTGCTGATTTAGTATTCCATCCCTCTCAACTTTGGAGTTCAAAATGAAATACCTAAGCCTTGGGTGTTTGTCTGGATATTTAAAGGTTTATGTATTAAGGTTTAGAATTAGATTTTACTTTACTTCTGCAAGTTCCATAAAAAAACAGAAATAATAGACTTTCCAAAAGACAAGTAGCAGAATGTTAAGCTATTGATCCCAAAGAACGGTTTAGAAAATTTTATAGGAATAGTTTGTACTAGCCTTGTCACTCCTTAAAAATGAAATTAGACATTGTTAGGCATTAGAGGGTAGTTGATGCAAGTTATCCCCGTAAAGTTTCTAATCCAATATAACGAAATAGAAGGCCGGGACATAGACTTTCCCATTTGTATGTACTTTGTTTTATATTAATAAAATTATACAGTGACCAGTCATTTCCCTAATTATTCCAACCACTTTTATCAGTGGTATCAGTGGTTATTGGTCTTGAGATCCCCCACCTGCTTGTCAAACATAAATCACACACTCATTCCGAGGCATTAAAGACTCCCTTGAAAGCATCTAGCACCAGCAAAGAATCAATACCCAGTTCTTACGATTAGTCCAAAGACCAATAGGAGATATACAGGCCTTAACACCAACTTCCCGGCATTCATGCCGAGTGCTGCCTGGCATCCAGCACAGATCATCTGAAGCTACCTGTAGGCAACCGAAGTCCGGTTAGGCCAAACAAGCCTTACACATACGAAGGAAGGCCTCATCTCTTACTTTTTATAGGAATCTCGAGCAATGTAATCAAGACCCACTCATTGTGTGGGATAAATAAAACAAAGACATCCCAGTTTGAAATTACAAATGAGATTTAATGACTGTAAAATGCAGTTGCATACTTCTCAACAGTGGTAATTTTTCATGTATTTTTTCTGCCTATCTCTGATAAAATCGTGTGATCTCTAAGGCATTTAAATTATTGCTGATCAGATCAAATAAACCCCTTTTATATTTTCAAAAAAGATCTGAATATTCAATGAGTTTGAAGCCATTTTCCTTTGGAAAGCTTCCTTGTCAGAACAACCTCTAAATGTTTGCAGGCAGTTTTTTGAACTGGCCAAGCATTGAATTAGTTTGTTTTATGAGGTGTCTTGAAGCTGTTAAAGTTGAGAAGAAAACAAACAGAAAATGTTGTGAGTTTTGAGGCATTTCAATCATTGTTGATCAGATCAAATAAACCACTTTGATATTGTTAAAATTTATCTGAAAATTCATTAGTTTGAAGCCCTTTTTTCTTTGATAAATTTCCTTGCTGGAATGATCTCTGAATGTTTGGCGGCAGTTTTGTGATCTGGGGAAGCATTGAATTGGTTTTCTTTATGAGATGTCTTGAAGCTGTTATGGTAGAGAAGAAACCCAACAGAAAATTAAAAATAAGTTTCAGATTGTGGAAGGAAAAAAACCTTGAATCAATTTGCCCTCCATTGAAACACTGGTACTGTCTTTCAAGCACAATGTATGACCTCCACATTACATGATATTCCATGTTTTGTGCATGACTAAGTTTGGCACAAGTGAAGATCAATTTCTTTTACGAATCTTGAAACAAAAGTTTCATCTAATGATGATTCAAGGTATTTAGTTCCTTTGAATTTCTATAACAACAATTTCCCAATGGAAATTTTAGCAGTCAAATGTTAAGCACACGCTTACACTGAGAGGGGGGGGTGAATCAGTATAATATATTTTTTCGCTTTCGACTATTAATCTTAAATCCAAAACCTCAAATTACTCCGCAATTAATATATTCAAAGCAATCAAAGAATACAATGCAAAACCACACAATGCAAATAGACACAGATTTGCGTGTAAACCCTTTCGGGAGAAAACCAGGGAAAATTTCTCTTAATATAAATATTCGTAGGCACCAACCTACTGGAGCACCAACCCCAAAAATAATTTTGTAGGCACCAACCTACATGAGCACCAACCCCTTTCACTGAGCACCAACTCAGCAAGAGACACCAATCTCTTCAAAACGAAGGCACCAACCTTCTCAGAAAAAATCACTCTTCTATCTCAAATTTGTTGTCAAAACAATGGATGATAGAACACTTGCTTTAACTCCTTTAGATTCGATCTACACTTGAGTGTTTTCGCTGCTATACTCTTCCTTATACTTGCTGATTTTTTCTTTTTAATATTCTCACAAAAATTTGCCTTTAAAAATTCTGCTCTTCTTTTATATATCTTCCACTTTCGAATCTACTCTTTTGCCATTCGTTATGCACTTATTTATAACCCACGGAAAGCCACAAATTAAGGTCGTGACTCTTCAAGTGAAAAGGTCTTTTCGAACGATCACAACTCCTCCCAATACGTCGGCCAAGGTTGACATTTCCGTCGACAATTCCGTTCACTTCCGTCGACAATTTTGTTTACTTCCGTCGACATTTCCATTCACTTCCGGCAACAATTCCGTTCACTTCCGTCGACATTTCCATTCACTTCCGTCAACAATTCCGTTCATTTTCGGCAACAATTCCGTTCATTTCCGTCGACATTTCCGTTCACTTCTGGCAATCAATTCCGTTCACTTCCGGCAATAGTTCCATTTGACATCAATGACAATATTCCAACATCAAATTTGTAGGATGTTTTCCTCTCACACATTGAACAATTTTTTTGACTTGAGCACAAAACCAGGGTGTAGTTTATAGGATTTTTATTCAGAAGTAAATTTTATAGGTATAGTTTGTACAATCCTAAATCACTCCTTAATATAGGTGATTATTCATTGTTGGTTAGAAATTTGTAATTGAATACATTTAAGGACAAGGTTGGCACTTGGCCCTCCTCATTTGGATGTATACTTAATTTTTATATTATCATCACAAAAAGTACTAGCAATATGCATGGGCATCGCAAAACTTTGTTCAATCTTTCATTTGTGTAAGTCCTCTGTGAGCAAAAAAAAATTAATATTGATATCTGATAGGTTTAATTTCGGAACCCTTTCAACTTTGGAGAACGTCTTCCAAACCAGCAAAAGATTGCCATACCTGCATATTCCGAACTTCCATAGTATCAACATCAGCAACATACTATGCTATGCCCCCCTTTTTAGATACAATTATGTTTGACATTTTTTTTATTTTTCACAAAAGATCAGGTGCAAGCTTGAGCCTCCCTCACTCAAATCAAAAATATGTTCATTATATTGCCCTTTTTTTCATTTTCTTGTTCACTGGGATCATTTCTTGATATATACATCCCTCTTAGGACATACTACGAGATGGACTCTCTAATGAATATGATGTTTTCCATATTGGATGGTCTAATCAAAATGAGAAATCAATCAATAGAAATAATCCATCAAACCAATCTTTATCACCATTTTTTCCTCCTTGAATAGGCAATTTAGATTGTCATCAACCTCTCAATATTTGGTCATCACATTGTCAACCATATCTAGAAAACCGATGCTTGAATATTGAGAAGTTGATGACATTCCACATTTCCTATTCAGGGAGAATAAAGTAGGTTAAAAAATTTTAGGTCATGGCCAATAATATTTTTATTAGCATAAATTTTTTATTGCATAAGACATGGAACAATGAGTAGGGCAATGGGAAGGATAAGGAATCAATTTACCATATCGGGTATGAAAAAAGGTTCATAGAATGTTGTACCATTCCATTTTTCTTGAAGGATTCATGAAATCCCTTATTTTCTATTACAAAAATTGATCCTTAATCAAATTGCCCACTCCAAGGATTCAATCAATTTACGGATCTCAATAAAAATACTCTCTCTACTCTATCGTAAAATCAATCATGGAAATAAATATTAAATGACACTTGAACATTTAATGTTTGATTTCAAAGAATAAAATAAAAACCTTATATGTACAAAACTACTGATCTCTTGAAAGACTCGCAAAATAAATAAACACATATACTATGGTTAGTACCAAGAACATATCACAATGGTATATCATGAAATGCCATATGAATCTTATTCCTAATGCCCCCAATAATGGTCATATTGGACCTGATTACCAAGGATTGACCTAAACTTTACAAACTTTTCTGCACATAAAAATTCTGCTAAAATATCTGCTGGCTGATCTTGGATCATTTTCTCTTTGAAGAAATACCAATGAATTTCTATATGCCTCGTGTGGGCATCATATATTGAACTTTTTTCCAGTTTAAATCACACTTCGTTTCTTACAAAATATTGGTGTTGTTTCCACCTGTGGCAACTACAAATCACTCAAATTTCTCTTCAGCCAAATGTCTTCACAGATCACATTCACTCTGTCCTAGACTTCACTTGTATCAATGAGAGTACTATGCTCAACTTCTTCTTTGCGACCCAAAAAGATACACTACCTATACCGATGCTGAAAGCATAACCTAAGGTAAGCTTCTTGTCATCTGTCATTCCACTCCAATCTAAATCTGTGTATTGCCAGGCTGAAGCCATCTACTCTTGTACTCAGCACTGAAATGGAATATACCCTCGACATGCCTTATAATTGTTTTTTTGCATTCAAAGGGGTATACTTTGGGACATTAATTATTAATCAGGTTACCCTTACTTCTTATAATAATTAGATCATGAACATGATCATAATCACAATATCTTCCTTGGCACACTTTATGTAGTGGAGCATGCTTAAGCCATAAAATGGCTTGAACAACTTGCGAACCAAGTGTTCCTCTCCCACCACTTCAATCCCATGTGGCTGCTCCATGTACATTGTCCCATATCATCATTTAAGAATTGCATATTTTAAAACTATTTGGTACACCATCCATCCAAGTTGTGTTGCTAATGCCATGACCCATGGCATAGTCACTATCTTTGATACACGGGAAAACATCTCCCCATAATCAATACCTCTCTCTAAGCACAAACTTTGGGCATATGTATAGCCTCCTCCTTACAATAGTACTATTTTATTCATACTTTGTCCTGAAAAGCTACTTGCAACAATGGCTTTCTTTCCTTCTCGCAACTTCATAAAATTACAACCTTCATTGTAGATCAATGCATTATACTCATTTGTTTCACCTTTTGCCAAATCTTTTCACCTTGAGATTCTTAAGATATCTCGAATCATGGGCAATCAAACCCATAAATGCCATATTCACAGTCAGAAAGACAGAATCTGAGTTCTCCTTTACCAAAGGCCTGGACTTCACTATTTACCCAACATAGTAATTCGTCCAGCTTTGCATCCTCCAAGCTATGATTGTATCACCTTGCCCTCTTCCTTTTTACTTCAGAAATTATGCTCACTCCAGGTTAATCATGAACTCTATCATCCTAAAATGGTATGGCCTTCTCATCAATTATCATGTTCCTCCTGGTTCTGATATTTTTACTTTCTAAGTCATATGACCAATATGCCTTTGCCACTATGTTGCATCAAACAAAGATTCATTTCCAGCACCCGTCTTCTACTGTATCTCTCTCTTCTTTGGGAATGAATGCATATGCAAGACATCCACACATCTTGAAATGTTTCACTTCTAACTTATCCAAACCAAGCATCTTCAAGAGTAAAATAGTTTGCTGTCTTTGCAGGACTTTGATTTAGATGATAAGCTAGTGTGTTCAGTGCCTCTCCAAAAACTATTATGAAGGGCACTAAAATTTTCCGTAACACCTATGTCCATGAACCCATCCCCTTTTATATGAAGATATCCATATGTTGACATGATTTTTGTCTCTGGCAGGGGTTTTTACTTTCCAGATTAATGGCACTAGTTGCCTTATTTTGCAAAAAATATATAATGTTTGCAATGAGATTCAAATATATGAAACCTAAATCTAATTCAGAAATTTAAATGCTGGAGTTGGTTGCTAGAAAATAAATTGTCAGAATTAAATTCCTAATTTAAAACCCAAGTGCTTGCTGTACAAAAATAATAAAAATTTAAATTTGGACAACTTAAGGTATTTCAAAGAAATTTCAGCTGAAATTGTTCTAGAAGATTAACTTACATGATTGCAAAAAAATAGATTGAAAGAAAAAAAAACTTCAGATTATCCCATAACATTGTACACGTGTACACCCAAGGGATTGTGGTGTAATGGAAAATGATATAATTGGTGAGAAAGGAGTTACAAGTCCAATTCCCCTTAGGTAGCATGCCCGTGGACTCTGCCCCAGTTTGTGTCCCAGATGGCTGTGGATAACTCTCATAATTCCACATTGATCAATAAAAATAGAAACATTGCAGACGTGCACAAATTGGAAGCAAAGCAAATCCTCATTCATAGATAAGTGAAATTGTATGAACAAAAATGACCCTCCATACATTAAGTCGAAGATAAAAATAACTTGGAGAGCACATGCTTCAACAAATGATTTTATTGATTGTATATGTAAATAATGTCTTTTGGAATGTGGCTATTGAGAGCATAATTTTCACTGAAAAACCTCTTCCTTCACAATTTGTTTGGAGCATTATTCATTAAACTTCAAGCATCCCTTGACCTTCCAACTTCATTGCAGGTGCCCTTTCACAAAAAAATTGTTTTGAAAAGGTAATAAATTTTATAATTGCATAATACGACAAAATCCTTTACTGTCAATTTCATAAATGTTTATAACTTCATGGACAAATAATTCTTACTTTTGGGCAGAGAGAGTATATTATAATTTTAAACTTTTCAGGAACTTTGAAACAGACGGTAAAGCATTGCCATAGATCATCTTCATATGAACATCCTTCAACAGATCATGGATTCTTTCTTCAACAAACCCTTCACTAGCAAGAGATTATTCGAGTGCAAGCATAGGTGCTTTGAGTATTGCTAAAAGAGTAACCTCTTCCGTTGCAAGTATAAGAACATTTTCTTGCATAGACATGTCTTCACTCACCAGTTTCTAAGTAAACTGGGAAACAAGGAAGTGCAATTAGCTTCACACCCAACTCCTTAATCCAAAGAATTGTTTCACATTATGATCAAACCCTGACCCAACTTCAAGCACAATGTTCTTAAATCTTTAACAAGTGCAACCTCTCCTTGCATGGTATAGACCTCAAACAAAACCACTGCTACCATTTACCCCCTACCTCTGATCAAAATATTTGTTTTGAGGAATGCAATAAGAATTGCACTACATTCCACATTGGAACACACCTTCAGGGCTTCCAAAACCAATCAAAGATTAATCCACCTGTAAAATAATAAAATTGACATTTATTGTGATCAAGATTTGCATCTTTTTTTGTAGAGAGGTTGCATGCATGACCATTCTGATAAATAAAAACAGGTGGATCATGGCTTGCAATGTTTTCTTCCTAAAAACTCTCTGCCTCCTTTGCTGCAACCTGTGACAAACAAAAATTGTAGTGACTGAGTTATTTGTCATTTTTTTTTTGTTTATTTGCAACCTCCTTTTAGGGTTTTGAAAGCCATAAGACAATTTTGACAAAAAGCAATTCAAATCCATCCTATTTCTTACTTTCTTATCATTAAGAAAAAAGCGGGGAGCAGACAAGTTGAATGGTGAAAGGATGTAATGTCAAACTCTTTGACTCCTCTCAAACACGAGACCACTTGGTGCTTGACGATTAGATAGGAAAGATGGAAGCATGAAGATTTGAAAGGTTTAAAAAATTGAAATACTCACCAACATATATGCCCTATTCTCCTATTGGTCGGCTTCCAAAACAAATCGTTTCTCTTATTTTCTTTTCTTAAAAGGAAAAAAAAAGTAAGTGGACACAGATATGTTTGACTTCAGATATTTATAAGAATGTCACCATCCCATTGATTGGTTTTGAAAAAAATGGAAAAAACATTGATTTTTTATTTATAAAGCCCCTCACCTAATAAAATAAAAAATAAAAAATAAACTAAGGAAATGTAAGTGGAAGCAGAGCGAGATGAAAGTGAAAGTTTTTAACTCAAAGCCATCACAAGTTGGCTTGCCTCCCATCAGACCACTTGTCCATTGCTCATTGTGCGGGAGGAATGAAGATGAGTAAAGATTTAAACATTGGTTTCAAGACCCTTTCAAACCCCTCACATAGTCCTTGTTCCCATTGCGTTACTTGGCAATCAAAGACTCGTCTAGAATAAAGGAAGCATGTGTTGTTATAAACAATTACCTTCTTTGCAACCACAAAACAACCCAACTACTAATGGACCACATGAAGTGCTAAGTATGCATAGAAGCCGAGGAGCACGGACTGCACAATTCAAAAGAATATGCGAGAAGCGAAGTTTGCGGCTAAGAATGTGGCGTCGACATGGTGAGAGGGCAACAATGTTGAGCATCAGATAGGATGCAAATGGGTTTACGTAGGAGCGAAGCCAAGGTCAAGGGAATAGAAAATGACAAAGAGGGGATCGTGGGATACCAACTTGTTGGTTAAAGGGCCCAAGTCTAACGTGGACAAAGGGAGCAGTAGGCAAGGTTAGGAGAAAGAAAATGGAAGAAGTGTTGACTTGACATGGCATTGAAGAAGCACACTCATGTGGAGGCCGCTATAAAGAGTGAGACAATGTTAGAAATGAATGCTTGCCGTTGTGCCAAAAGGTCGACCTATTAACGCCCGATACAAACACCAGATAAGTACCCACGGGAGGCTGTTAGTCCATGTCACAAATCCTTGAGGGGGACGCTAGCGATTAGTCCAACAATGCCCCCCTCAGCGTTACTCGAGGGGATTCGAACCCGTGACCACGGCTCATACCAATTGTTAGAAAGGAATGCTTGCCGTTGCGCCAAAAGGTCGACCTGTTAACTCCCGATACAAACACCAGATAAGTACCCACGGGAGGCTGTTAGTCCATGTCACAAATCCTTGAGGGGGAAGCTAGTGATTAGTCCAACAGACAAGTCTCATTGCACACTGACATCGGCAAGAGGAAAAAATAGAGATTTTCATAACATATTTGAAAGCAACCAATTTAGTAATGTATACAATTGCATAGTACTGCAGAGATGGGAGTATAAGGGATTGGAACCAAAGTTAAAATTGTTTTTTCTCTTAAGGTGGTGTTATTTATCTCTTTTGTGAGGTCCCTCATCAATGTTTATTCCATAAAACACATGCAAAATAGAAACTGACTATCCTAGACCTTGCCAGCTTCTTAACACACATGCAAATCGACACGTAACATATTGCAATGTCCCCATTTTTGATCTAGACCCTTGTGGGACCCTTAGCCCATTCTTGTTTCCAATGGCTAAGGGTAGAGGAATGAAAGGGAACATTGTGGGCCACTTGTGAGGAGTTAATAATGAAAAGGGTACTTTATATTTCTAATTTTGAGTTGATTTATGAAAAGCACCTTATGTTTCTATCTCACTTAGGTGGTGAGGTTTATAAGTCTTAGGCACTTAAAGCCTAAAGTGAAATTAAGAGGATATTTTAATATATTAAAAAGAAAGGTAACTCTCCCCTCCAATTTTTGGGTGCCACACTTGGAGGAGTGGTATATAAAAGCAAGCAAGGAATCATTTGAAGGATTAAGCTTCTGGTAATATTGAGTTGATAATCAAGTATGTTAAGCTTGTTCACATCTACTTGAGGATGAAAACCTTCAAATAAACTAAGGGTTTGGGGATGAAAACCTCCATTCCTACATTTAGGGCAGCTATATCCAAGGGCTGTAATTGTGCTTCATATTTGCACGATTGCGTGCAATTGGATCTACAAAGATGTCTTTGGACACCACCTTCTTCGGCGGTGGTTTACTCAATTTGTAAGCCAATCCTAGGGTGGCAAATTGGTTGGTTGATTGAATATCTTTCCTTTGATAGCTAATTTGCTTGGAAACATTATTCTAGGGTTTAGAGATAATTTTAGTATTTTATATTAACCGGGCGATTTGTGTTGAGGTGGTTTTGTAGGGTTTTTAGGGTCATCCAATGCCCTAGAATATTCAGAGATTATTTATAATATTTCTCCAGGTGGGGCGATTTTCTTTGAGGAAGATTTGTAGGGGTTTAGGGTGCTTTAGGCCCTAAACAATTGGGCAAATATTACTATAATTATTTGTGGATTTTCTGATAATAATTCCAGCAATTTTGGTGTTGATTTGAAGGGTGAACAAGTCCGCTTTAGGGTGCTTTAGGCCCTAAACAATTGGGCAAATATTACTATAATTATTTGTGGATTTTCTGATAATAATTCCAGCAATTTTGGTGTTGATTTGAAGCGTGAACAAGTCCGATTTCCCAAATTATTTAAGGCTGGAATTTTTTGCAACATTGGCACCTAGGGTTTGTTTCTACTTGTGGTGTTTTGAGCATCTATATTTCAGCTAGGTTTTGCTGATTTAAAATTTCAGAATTCAATTTGTTTGGAGTTGATTAAGGGTTTTGTTGAGAAACCCTCTTTTTCACCATTGTCCCAATTTGGGGGCATTACAATTATATTTAAGGTGCAAAACACAATGTAATGTCCCCTTCTCAACAGTAGTCCTTTATGTTGCCCGACAGCCTATTCCAGAGACCCGGAGGCTTGTCAGAAGTCAAAATTAGGGTTTCCTATTGGATGGGAGGTTCCAATGGAGTTTTGAGGGATTGCATATAGGAGTTTGGCAGTGTGCTTTGGGGATCTTTCTGGGTTTTCAAAGAGCTTAAGAATGGTGTAACATGCATCTACATCGGATGACATTTTCGAACTTGCTATATTTAGTAAGTCCTAATTCTGACAGTGTTGTTCTTGGCAACAACACAAGGCAGCGCAAAAAATTGGTGATTTGAACTTCGGCACCTTGGGCTTGTTCTGGCTAATTGAATAATTTAAGTCATTTAATATTTTAATTTTATCTTGACCCCCTCCTTGGCCTAGGCGAATGACTTAATGATGATTTAAAATGTGGGCTTTGAAGTGTACGCCTCATTTGAGGTATTTTAGATATTTTAAATATTGTTTTGTTGCCAAGCCTTTGGGGCGCATAAAAAGATGTGCAAAAAGAATGTTTAAAAAATATAAAAATAATTGTGTTGGGCGTCCCCTTTTTGGAAGAAGAGGAGGAAGTTGAAGAGTCACTCAGGAGTTATATTTAAGCAAGGCTTTGCTCCTTCATTTGATCATCCATTTTGCTAATACAACGAAGTGCTGCTGAAATGATTTCAAATATCTAACTTCGAGGAATGCATACCTCCTAGCCCTTCTCAGTTTTGTACTTGCAAGATAGTACCTAGCTGATTCAGTGACTGTTCTTCATCCAAAAATGCAAATTGAGCTTATTGATAATGGATTTATTTGATGTTTTCTGATTTTAGAGTGGTTTATCAATTTTTGGTGTGATGGTTTGGTGCTTGTTGTAGCACGTTTTTGGGTCATAGCCTCCAGAGTGATTTTTATTTGGTTCCGGGTATTGAAGCTGAGTGTTCTACCTTGGGGCACCCCCTTTCTCCAGTTTTCAAATTTTTCGGTGGTGTCTTTGATTTTCTAGAGCTGGTCGCCCTAGTTCTAGAGGCCGCCCCTCTCCTGCAGAGCCTTGGAACGCGTGCATGAAATATGGTGAGCTGATTGGTGGAGTTTCTTAGTTGGAACTTGGACGCATCCCTCCTAGGTTACCTTTGCACTTGGTTTGAGGTCATTCGGAGGTGTTTGGAGCGAGTTACGAGCATTATGCTGAAATTTGTACTAGCTGGTCTGAGTTTTCTGTTTGTTGTCTTTTTATATCAGACCTGATATTTTCATTTGTTTGCTATATTTCATATGCTGGATATCTTATACTTGTTTGGAGATCATTCCCTAACATTTTGGTGTTCATTGGATACTTATATCTCTTTGTAATAAGCAACTGGTGCTCACATTGTAATGCTAAATCAGTAGCACTGATCAGCCTTGTATACTTGCATTTTATTTGTATTCCCACTGAATAAGTGGAAGTGGCTGGCTTTGCCGCTAAGTTGTTTCTTTCAGTGTTGTACTTGCTTCCACTCCTACTGAATAAGTGGTTGAGTTATCTATATTTTAGTTTGTTTACTCTCCCGTTGAATAAGTGTTCGAGCTATTTACATCTTAGTTTGTTTCCACTCCCGCTGGATAAGTGGTGAGTGTTTACTTTAATATTGTAATAACGCTCCCGTTGAATAAGCGGTAGAGCTTTCCGAATGGTCTGCACGCTGTCAACAGTTTTGTAATTTCATTTCCAGTTTTCTTCTAACGATCCCTTTGCACCGTATGCTCTCACCTCGCCCTCACTAGGATCTAGGTGATCAGAAAGTGAAGGGTTCCTTTCAAGCTGGTTTTATTTCGGAGCTAACCTTAACGGCTGCGTTGTTCGCAATATTGTGTGTGAAAAATTTAAAAAAAAAAAAACTAAGGGGGATATTTCAGTGGTATCAGAGCTGGTTTTCCTGCCAACCTATGAGATTCCATGATCTGTTTGTTAGATGAGCGATAAAGAAATCAGATACTACATCAAAGGATTGAAAAGACAGCAATATCAGCCCACGCCTGTTCAAGATGCAAACACCTCAGAAGTTTTGAGGAACAGTGGTGTTGCAGTTGAGATCATGGCAGAAAAAGACAAGGGTCCAACCCGAGAAGAAGATGATAGAGATTCAAGGACGGAGAGAAAATTTGACATTATGTTGGACATGATGTCAAGGTTAATTGCCAAGATGGATCAGCAAGTAACCCCTCAACAGAAACATATTGGTGAGAATAGTCATTTTGAGACTAATGAGAGAGATAGAACTGTTGGTCAACATGTTGCAGACTCTAGGGGATCGGTCTCTAGACCCCTCATTCCTATTTTCATTCCTAGGGAAGAACCGCAAACAGAAGCCGAAATACCATTGACAGAGATAGTAAGGAATAGCTACATGGAGTATGCCACTCTACTAACTGAGATTTGTGGCATTTTGTCTCTAGAACAATACATGAATCAGAAGAAGAGAAGAGGTAGTGGACAACATGATTATCATGCCCCTATGGCCCCTAGACTGGATTACCAACAAGCCCTTGGTAAAGTTACTTTGGCTCACTTCGATGGAAGTGATAAATGCCCTGCTAGGTCGTGGGTCCAAAAGTTGGATAACTAACTCTTCCTCAGACCTATGCCTGAAGAGGATGCCATCAAGTTCGCCACCTTTCATTTTGATGGAGCTGCACAAGGATGTTGGTATCATGGTTTGGTCACCCTCGGCCATAACCTCATTCACACCTATGAGGAGTTTACCAACAAATTGATAGAAAGATTTGACACCAAGGATCTTGAAGTCAAGGTCAAAGAGTTGGCACAGCTAAAACAACATGGCTTGCTTGACTCCTACATTGCAGATTTTCAAAGGCTTTCCGTGATGGTGGCCAGCATCACAGAAAGGAGATTTATAGTGTTGTTTACAGAAGGATTAATGGAACCCTTGAAGGGTTGGGTTAAAGCTTTTGATCCACCCACTCTTGATGAGACTATCAAGAAGTCCATAAGCATGGAGTTGGCTGCCCCAAGGCCTAAATTTGAGTCCAAGACCTTTGCTCACAGAAAGGATAATAAACCCTCTTTGCATCTACCCCAAAAGTTTCTTCCTAAGGTAGATGATGAGCCTCATGAGAAACTTAGGAAGGATGGTTTATGTTATAAATGCAAAAAACCATGGGTCAAAGGCCATAGATGCTATGAAAAAGGCCATTCACATCATATGGAGGCCTATTCTAATTGTGGATCAGAATCTAATATGTCTGAACAACAGTATGAATCAACAGACAGGGAAGAGGAGGATGCCCCAGAAGAGATGGGAGAGGACCATGGGAGTGGGGATGCATTGGCTCAACTATCAAGCTTTCAAAAGAATGAATCTTTCCGAGTCCGAGGAGTGATTGGAGGGCAGCGAATTGTTCCTCTAATTGACACTGAAGCAACTCATAACTTCATTGACAAAGGATTGGAAGCCAAGAGAGGCCTCAAAACAGAGGAGTCTGAAGGCTTCAAAGTAATGGTGGCCGATGGTTTCACAATGTCATACAACCGAAAGGTACCCAACTTGTCTATGCAATTAGGTAACCATGAGGTGAAAGATGATTTTTATGTTGTTGGCATTGGAGATATCGATGCAGTGTTGGGTATTCAATGGTTGCGATTTCTTGGAGAGATCACTCTAAATCTGCAAACCATGGAATTGAAGTTTCAATCAGATGGGAAGAAGATAGTACTAAGAGGGATGTCCAATGGAGGCCCGCGCATTGTGTCTTTCAAGAGGATGGAGAGGCTGATTCATCATGACATGGTTGAGTGGGCAACAGAGTGTTTGATCATGCCACCCGAACCAGTGGAAGATAAGAGACACTACAATCCTAATATTCAGTCATTGATCACCAAGAAGAGTAAAGTGTTTGGTGGCATACCTCCTGGGAGACCTCCTAATAGAGGAACCGAGCATGTCATAGAGCTTGAAGAAGGAGCTAAGCCAATTATTACAACCCCTTACCCGTACCCAAAGAAGCAGAAAGATGAGATTGAGAAGGCCATAAAAGAACTTTTGGAGATGAGACACATTCGCCCAAGCAAAAGTCCATTTGCTTCAGCAGTTGTATTCGTCAAAAAGAAAGATGGCACTATACGCATGTGTGTTGACTACCATGCGTTGAATCAAAAGACTATTAAAAACTGGTACCCCATTCCCAGGATAGATGAGCTCATTGATGCGCTGCATGGATCTATGTTCTTTTCCAAGGTTGATCTTAGATCGAGCTACCATCAGATTCGGATGAGAGAATCAGATATTGAGTAGACGACATTTCGATGTCATTATGGTCATTTTGAGTTCCTAGTCATGCCCTTTGGGTTGACCAATGCGCCGGCTACATTTTAGTCTTGCATGAATAGAATATTCCAGAAGCAGTTGAGGAAGTTTGTGTTGATCTTCTTTGACTATATTCTCATCTTCAGTAAATCTTGCAAAGAGCACCGTATGCATATGGAGGAAGTGCTTAGCATTTTAGAATCAGAATGTTTGTTTGCTAAAGAGTCCAAATGTGAATTTGGAATGACAGAGCTGCTATACCTTGGGCACGTAATCAGTTCTAAGGGAGTTAGAGTTGATCCTAAGAAGATCAAGGCCATCTTAGATTGGCCACCTCTGGAGAACCTGACACAATTGAAGGGGTTCTTGGGTCTTTGTGGCTTCTACAGAAGGTTTGTGAAAGGCTACTCTCAGATGGCTGCCCCTCTTACTGATCTCACCAAAAAGGGGGCATTTGTATGGTCAGAAAAGGCACAAGTGGCTTTTGACAAGTTCAAGCAGCTCATGAGTTCTTGTCCAGTGTTGGCTATACCCGATTTCACCAAGCCCTTTGAGTTGCAATGTGATGCATCAGGGGAGGGAGTTGGGGACGTTTTAATGCAAGACAAACATCCCATTGTGTTTGAGAGCAGAAAATTAAGGGGTGTTGAGAGAACATACTCTATCTATGACAAGGAAATGCTTGCAATCATGCATGCATTGGCCAAGTTCAAACAATACTTGGTTGGGAGCAAGTTTGTGGTGAAGACTGATCATAACAGTCTTAAGCACTTCATGCATCAAAAAGATTTAAATGAGAGGCAGCAGAAGTGGGTAAGTTATAGGCTTACGACTTTGACATCGAGTACGTCAAAGGGAAGAATAACATTGTGGCTCATGCTCTATCTAGGATACCTCATTTGAGCTCTCTAATTGAGATAACGACTGATTGGAAGGAGCAGATCTTTGTTGATTATGCTAAAAATCAGTTTGCAACCAGCATCGTTGAAGGTACTCTGCATGATGAGAGGTATCAGTTGGTTGATGGGTTGATACAATATAAAGGTAGAATCTTCTTGGTACCTGAATCTAAGCTTAAGAAGAAGATTTTGCAATCATTTCATGACATTCCACTTGCTGGTCATCAAGGTTATTTTAAGACTTACAAGCAGATCCGTGAAAGATTTTCATGTAAAGGGCTGAAAACTGAAGTCTTACGCTACATTAAGGAGTGTCAAACTTGCCAAATGAACAAAAGTGAGCACTCTTTTCCGGTTGGTTTGTTGCAGCCCCTACCTATTCCCGATCAAAAATGGGAAAGTATATCGATGGATTTCATCACCGGGTTGCCAAAGGTGCAAGGGAGAGATTGCATCTATGTTGTGGTGGACAAATTGACTAAGTTTTCTCATTTCTTTGCCATCACTAGCTCATTTACAACAGCTCAAGTCGCTGAATTGTTCCTCAGAGAAGTATTCCAATTGCATGGGTTGTCAAAAAATATTGTTAGTGATAGGGACAACAAGTTCCTAAGTGCGTTTTGGCAAGAAATTTTCAAATTAAGTGGTACAGTGCTCACTCCTGGTACTAGTTATCACCCGCAGACTTATGACCAAACGGAGATTGTGAATAAATGGTTGGAAGGTTATCTCTGAAATTATGTATTGGTGCAGCAAAAGGCATGGGTGAAATGGCTTCATTTGGGAGAGTATTGCTACAACTCTTCCTATCACATGTCAATCAAGATGTCTCCATTCATGGCTTTGTATGGTTACGAAGCTCCTAGATTCATGGACTTGGTGTTTGGTGATAGTAGAGCTCCTCAAGCGAGGGAGATGTTGCAGCAGAGTCAAGACATCTTGAGATCATTAAAGCATAATCTACACCATGCCCAGAATTAGCAAAAGTGGTATGCCGATCAACAGCGTGTTAGGCGCACATTTGAGGTTGGAGACATGGTCTACTTGAGATTCCAAGCCTACAGACAATCTACTCTCAAAAAGAGTGGAGCGGAAAAGCTTAAGCCACGTTTCTATGGCCCTTTCAAAGTCATCAAGAGGATTGGGGAAGTGGCTTATGAGTTAGAACTACTAACAAGTAACAAGGTACATAATGTCTTTCATGTGTCACACCTCAAAAAGACGCTTGGGCACAATGTTGTTGCTACTTCAGAGTTACCTCCATTGGATGCAGAAGGATAGTTGGTGTTGATCCCAGAAGAGATCATTAATGTTCGAGAGTGCTCTTTGAGGAAGAGATCAATCAAAGAGTATTTGGTGAAGTGGAGGAACTTGCTGACTGAGGATGCTACGTGGGAAGGTGAGCATATTTTGCAACATCCAGACTTGTGATTGCTTGAGGACAAGCAATCTTGAAGAGGGCGGATTGTAATGTCCCCTTCTCAGCAATAGTCCTTTCTGTTGCCCGGCAGCGTATTCCAGAGACCCGTAGGCTTGTCGAAAGTGAAAATTAGGGCTTCCTATTGTATGGGAGGTTATAATGTAGTCTGTTGAACACAACTATCTACTGAGAGGAGGGTGAATCAGTAGATGAGTTAAAACTAGTTTATTAAAACTTTTAAAGGAGATATCAAATCATATGCATATCAAAGAACAAATGTAGAGAACACACACACACAAAAGCATAGTACACCAGATTTATACGTGAAAAATCTATTGACCATTTTTGGTCCTACAGGCCAAAAATCGGTCTCCCTTTTCTTTCCTTGCTGTCCCAATCTTTGATGCTTTCACCTTGCTGCAATCGTGGTTTTTTTTCCTTTTATCGTAGGCCTGTTCCATGAAAGAGTCGAGTGATTTGAGTCCTGTAGGTTTTCGAGTTGATCTGGGACTTGTTTCGCTTCAACAGATTTCCTCCGGGCAGGCCTTTTATTGACAAAGGAGCTAGTTTCAAATAAATACAAGTCTTTCGCAAAGAACCCGAAGGTCAGGGGCCCTTGCGGAGGGCAGGCAGGTGACAAATGGGACCTTTCACAAAGCTCCGAAAGACATTTTGGACCCAAGGTGCCCTTGCGGAGGGCAGAGGGCACATTCGGAAAAGTTACAAGGCAAAAGGCCCAAGGGGAAGAATTCCTTCGAAAAAATAACAAGGCAAAAGGACAAAGGATTTCTTCGGACAATTTGTCCGAAGAAAATCTATGTAGAACCAAAGGTGAATTCCTTCGGACATTTTGTCCAAAGGAATTGGGAAGACAAAGGAGCCCGAAGGGCAAGTGCCCTTGTGGAGGGCTCCCAGTGATCAAAAAGGACCTTTTCCACTTTTTCGAAGGGACACCTTCCCCTCGGGAAGGTTCATTTTGTAAAGGCCGAAAGAATCACCAAAAATGGCGACAGGCCCGTAGACGTCAACTTTAACGGGATGCATTAGCCGTTGAGGAAAAGCCAACAAGAAACTCTTTCGGACAAGCGGTCGAAAGATTTCTTTCGAAAATCTTGCCCAAAAGAATTCATGAGCGCAAGCCCGACGGAATTCAAAGGGGCATAAGACCCGAGGATAAACTCAATGACCCGCTAGAAAAGGAGCCCGAAAAAGGGAAAAAAATAGCTCGAGAGCTCAAATTGCCAGAAAGTGACAAGAAATAGCAAGGAAAGAGGGAACAAAACACAATCCAAAACATGACTACGCACACATACGACAACATTTGGAATGTTCCAAAGGACGCACCCAACCAAGCACAAACACGAATTAGAACAGTCCAGGTGACACAGAAAGTGTCAGCACAAGAAGTTATTGCTGCAGATGAGACAAAGCGACCCATGCTTTCGCAGTGACATTTAATACGATTTAAGCACCAAAGTCAAGACTTGCGACTGCCACAGCATGGTTCCTTCAGCGGACTTCCTCCTTCCTAGGCATTCAACGCAGCATGAGCCACTTGTTCTGGAAGGCGCCAAAGTCTTCTTCTTCATGCTATATATATTGTAACCTCTCAGTTGAGAAAGGGATCTATCTCTCATTTTGTAAGGCGAAGCCTTGCCAAAATTTTACCTTGATCAATAAGAATGTTTTATCTCTATCTGACTGGTTATGCTCTCGAGTGTGTCTGTGTATTAATTCTATGTTCAATCTTTTTTGCTTGAAGCTTTCACAAATTGACACCAACACACCTAGTGTAGACAAAGCACCATTTCTACAGGTTAACAAGAAGTGTTGCATCTGGAGCGCAGAGACAGAAAAGAGTTATCAGACAGTGTGTTTTCTACAACGCCTGTGGTACGTTTATTTTTTGTGTGTCTTCATTAAGCCTATTGTTAAAGCTCCCTACAGTTAAAGCTCCCTACAGTCTGGTCTTTTCATCAGATAAAGTGTATGTCTGCCCTCTTTTGGTCTGAAGTGTGAATAACTGAGTAGAATAAAATTATTTGGTGCATCACCACTTAGAGTAGTTTATGTTCTGGTTATTCCTTCTCCCTTTCCCCCCCAGTATTAGCAGTAATAGCAAAAGACAACAGAGATGCATCAAAGGGAGCTAGCCCTTATCTAGAGATTCTCCCCTCAGTTTTGCCAGACCCACAGCAAGAGGGGAGTCTCCATTGTGCCGTGTGGAAGAGAGAAGCCCAGCGTTCTTTCAAGGGTACAATTCACAGCATCAACAGTTTTTGGCACGCCCGGTGGGACTCGTTTGTTCGAGGAGTTGAAGAATTTTTTGGTGTATTCTTCAACCAATCAACCTTTGTAGGCATTTCAACCAACACCAATGGTGACTCCGAGTTGAATCAGCTGGTTAAGCAGTCCTGGTGCCATCAAGAAATCTCATTTTGGTATGTATAGTTCCATTGCGCAGCAGCATGGGCCTTGTGTTCCTTCATATAACTTTGATCAAGCTCAGGTTGTTCATGGAATCACTTCAAGCAGCTCTCCTATTTGCCCTTCACCTAGTGTAAAGGAAGTAATGCTGGAGTTTGAAAAGCAAGTGATGGAGATAAACAGATTGGAGGAGCATAATAGATATCAACAAGAGCTTATATACAAAGAGGAGTGCTTGTTGAGACAAGCTCAGGTCTTGCTATCCATGAAGGAGGAGGTAGCAAAATGGAAGGGTCCATTCATTCAAGGCAATCAGCCTTGTGTGCCTTCTCTCATTCCAACGCAACCCCCTCCTATTCTAAAGAAAGCCTCCTCTTATGCACCAAATCTTTTCTACCAAATAGCACTTGCTCACTCTAGCTCATCTAATGCATTAACCACTCCTGCTCTTAATCCCTTGCACCTAGCTTTTCAGCATCAAAGGGCATTATAGCAACCTCCCATGGAAATGAACCTTCTCAATTCCTTAGATTGTGAATCCTCCTTTGAAGGGAATCATCCTATGCCTTTCAAAAAAAAAACACGTCTTTCTTCAGGAAATTCTCCCTGTGCATCAACAGTCTCTTCCTAGTCTTCCTCAACCTCCTCAAGTCTTTCAACATGATGTCAAGATTCCAAGTTGGAGGAGGGAATACCATGAACCAGCTCAGGGCCTTGGAAATGATGAAGCTGCTCCTGCTCATGGTGATCCTCATGATCTCCAAGACAGGGACCCCAAGAGAATATAGCCAGGCAAATTACAGAGTTGGAGTCCAGAATGAGATTCCTCAACCAGGGTGTGATGGACGGTTTAGACCAAACAACAGATTTTATGTCTGAACACACCCCATCTACACTCCTTCAAGAGAGCTATCAAGCCATATCTGATGTAGATCAAGTGCTGGCCAAATGGAAGGAAGAGAATCATTCGATTCTAGCTCAAGGATTGCCTCCTCTTCCACATGAGTCTGTCCATCAACCCTCCACTCCATTCTTTCTCAAGGAGGAACATGTTTTGAATGAGGCAAGTGAAGAAGAGAGGATCCAATTTGCAGCTGCCCAATAGGTTATCATGAGTGACAATGAGGATGAAATAATCATGGATGCTCCCTTTGAAAACATCATCAACAATGGAGAAGACATAGGTCATGCATACATGTGGATGTTCCAGCAGTATGAAGAAGAGGTTGACAAACTTTATTTGTCAACAATGGATGCTGAGGAAAGTAAGCATGGTGAGCTCTCTCCTCCCTTGTTTGATGAACTTCCTTGTTGCTTTGATGAAGAGAATGACCATGCCATGGGACCCGAGTTGGAGGAGGATCAAGAGCATGTCTTGGAACAACTAGAGACTCTAATTTTTTAGCAAGAAAGGGAGAGGCCTGTCCATCTTATTGAAAACTTTGAAGAAGAAAGCCTTGAGCAAGAGAGTGACGTTCTAGGGGATAAGCAAGTCGTTTGTGATCTCATTTCAGACATCACAACAGACACCCTGCTTCAAGAAAGCCATGATGAGGTAGAAGATCAGTTTGACAGGGTTTTCAATCAGGCAGAAGGAAATAAGTTGATCTATGATACATGTCAAGGGGGCTATGAGCTAAATGAGGCTTATGGTGATAAGCCAACAACCATTGATTTCTTGATGAAATACACCAGCATGAGGGGCCAGCATGAATCAGGTTTCAAGGGGCAAAGTGAAATCATAGATGTTGGAGACATGTTTGTCCTTGATCCACTCAGATACAAGCCCATCAAGGTGGCAGGCAAGAAGGGCAAGTCACCAAGTCTCCATTCCATTCAGTCACTTGTCTGGCACCATAAGTTTTCTTGCCATGGAGGCTTGAGAAGTTTTCCGTTTGATCCAGGAGAGAGGCAAATATATCTAGTTAGTTGTACATAATAGTTTGCTTTCAGTTGTCTTTGTTTTCTCTAAATGCTATTTGCACAGGTGTAGTGTTTTTTTAGCCTTGTGTGTTGTTTTTTCCTTGTTGCTTGGGGTAAAGCTTTGTTGGTTCATAGGTCTTTAGAAGGTTGTTTCTAAATTTTTCAAGCTGCATCCTGACTCCATGCCCAATGGACTTTGAAGCTACCAGTCTTCTTTAGCATAGCAGGCATGCTTCCCCTGGGAATCGCCAAATTGTTGACCATTTTTGGTCTTACAGGCCAAAAATTGGTCTCCCTTTTCTTTCCTTGCTGTCCCAGTCTTTGATGCTTTCACCTTGCTGCAATCGTGGTTTTTTTTCCTTTTATTGTAGGCCTGTTCCATGAAAGAGCCGAGTGATTTGAGTCCTGTAGGTTTTTGGGTTGATCTGGGACTTGTTTCGCTTCAACAGATTTCCTCCGGGCAAGCCTTTTATTGACAAAGGAGCCAGTTTCAAATAAATACAAGTCTTTCGCAAAGACCCCGAAGCTCAGGTGCCCTTGCAGAGCGCAGGCAGGTGATAAATGGGACCTTTCACAAAGCTCCAAAAGACATTTTGGACCCAAGGTACCCTTGAGGAGGGCAGAGGGCACATTCGGAAAAGTTACAAGGCAAAAGGCCCAAAGGGAAGAATTCCTTCGGAAAAATGACAAGGCAAAAAGGACAAAGGATTTCTTTCGGACATTTTGTCCGAAGAAAATCCATGTAGAATCAAAGGTGAATTCCTTCGGACAAAGTGCCCGAAGGAATTCCTTCGAACATTTTGTCCGAAGAAATTCACAAAGGAAGGCCGAGACATGAGACTTTGAAGGCAAGATTTTCTTCGGGCAAAATGTCCGAAGGAATTCCTTCGGACAAAAGAATTGGGAAGACAAAGGAGCCCGAAGGGCAAGTGCCCTTGCGGAGGGCTCCCAGTGATCAAAAAGGACCTTTTCCACTTTTTCGAAGGGACACCTTCCCCTTGAGAAGGTTCATTTTGTAAAGGCCGAAGGAATTACCAAAAATGGCAACAGGGCCGCAGACGTCAACTTTAATGGGATGCATTAGCCGTTGAGGAAAAACCAACAAGAAACTCTTTCGGACAAGCGGCCAAAAGATTTCTTTCGGACAAGCAGTTGAAAGATTTCTTTCGGACATCTTGCCTGAAAGAATTCATGAGCGCAAGCCCGATGGAATTCCAAGGGGCATAAGAACCGAGGATAAACTCAACGACCCACTAGAAAAGGAGCCCGAAAAAGGGAAAAGAATAGCCTGAGAGCTCAAATTGCCAGAAAGTGACAAGAAATGGCAAAGAAAGAGGGAACAAAACAGAGAATTCATAACACGACTACGCACACATACAACATTTGGAATGTTCCAAAGGACGCACCCAGCGAAGCACAAACACGAATTAGAACAGTCCAGGTGACACAGAAAGCATCAGCACAAGAAGTTATTGCTGCGGATGAGACAAAGCAGCCCATGCTTTTGCAGTGACATTTAATACGATTTAAGCACCAAAGTAAAGACTTGCGACTGCCATAGCATGGTTCCTTCAACGGACTTCCTCCTTCCTAGGCATTCAACGCAGCATGGGCCACTTGTTCTAGAAGGTACCAAAGTCTTCTTCTTCATGCTATATATATTGTAACTGTTGACCATTTTTGGCCCAATAGGCCAAAAAATGGGTCCCCCCTTTTTTCATGCTATTCTGAGCCAATACTTTTGATTTTGCACGAGTCTTGCAAATTTCTACGGACTCTACAGGTTTTCTACGGACTCTGCAGGTCTATTTCTATGGACTCTGCAGGTTTTCTACGGACTCCACAGGAGCTTCTACAGACTCTGTAGTGAAGTTTCTACAGACTCTGCAGACTTTTCTACGAACTCTGCAGGTGTGTCTTTCGGCAAATGAGGAACCAGTTCAAAGAGTGCAAAGTTTTACAAAGCTTCTTCGGACTCTTGTCTAAAGAAATTCGCAAGGAAAGTTGGCATGTTTGAGCCGTTGAACCATTGAACCGGTTCAATGCCTTGGTTCAACACTTCGGTTCAACTGCAAGGTTCATCGGCTTGGTTCAAAGCTTGGTTCAAAGGAGCGGTTCAATGCAAAAGTTAAAGAGAATCTCCTGTAGGACAAGTGCCCTTGTGGAGGGCAGAGAACACTTCAAAGAGGCCACAGAGAAAGTCACAAAGGTAAGTTCTTTCGAAATTTTGTTTAAGGCAGTCGAAAGGCAAAGGCATAATTCCTTCGGACAAAAAAGTCCGAAGGAATTCGGAAAGGCTGCAAACAAAAATCCCACAAAAGACTGAGGCATAGAAATGAATTCTTTCAGACTTTTTGTCCGAAGGAATTCCTTCAAACAAAAGTCCGAAGAAATTCGGGAAAATGTCCGTGCAAAAAAACCCGAAGGAAAGCAAAGTACTCAAAGGCAATTCTTGTGGACTTTTTGTCTGCAGGGAAATTGTCCGCAGAAAAGTCCGCGGGGAAAAAGCCTGAAGGAGCAACCTGCCGAGAGGAAAGAAGACCGCCCGAAGGGTATGTGCCCTTGCGGAGGGCTCTCGTTGAGGAAAAGCACTTTTCTCAAGAAGCCAAAGGGTCACTTCCCCTTCGGGAAGGATCGACAAAAGAAATCCGCAGAAAAGGCCGAAGCAAGGAAAGGCCGAAAGAAGTCCACGGGGTGACGGGCCTGGAGACGTCAAAGTCAACCACGACGAACTAGCAGTTGGAAATTCAAACGCAGTGACGAGCCCGCGAACGTCAATTTTACACTAGGAAAAGCCAGAGCGCGAAAGGCGCCAAGTGGCAACTGCGAAAGGATTTGACATGCTTTTCTAGGAGCAGCGGAATGTGCCACGTATCCCCTGCAAAGCTTGGCGGAAGCCGACAAGTATCAGCCTCCGCGGTCTCTCCCTTTGTCCCACGAGAACTGTGGTGGACCCCGGACAAATTGCTAAAGAGAGCGGAAGCCGCCACATGTCCTCTTTAGCAGGACCTTCAAAGGGTGCCTAAAACTTCTATGAGTCAAGCAGATGCTGCCACGTGTCCTGCCCGTTTCACAGCGGAATGCGCCACATGTCACTTATTTGAAATCGGCAGAAAATGGCAAAGGCAAGCAGGAAGAGCCCAAAGAACGCAGCGACCCGCCAAAAGATAGCCTCGACGGCCAAAGGAGCCAGAAAGAGACAAAACCAAGATGAGATGAGGCAAGGAAAAGACAAAACAGTCCAAGTGGCGAGGGGAGGCGAGTTATTGCCAGGTGGTCATCAAACGGCGCAAACAATAAGCGGCACGGCTTGTTTCCTCCAGTTCGCATTTATAAGCAGACAAGCCGCGTAAATGTCTTGAAAGGAGCAGTTTGTTCGCAGAAAAAAGGTGCGACTCGTGCTTTCATATTAATGTTGAAACGCCAAAGTCAAAGCAGGAGCCGACAATCAAACGGCTTCCTCTTCCCAAGGCTCGGAATGCACATGGGCCACTTGAAAAAAGAGCGCCAAAGTCTTTCCTAGAAAGCGCCAAGTTCTCTTCTCTTTCTATATATTGTAAACTTCTCATTTGAAGAAAGATCAATCTCTCAGCGTTAAGGCAAAACTCTGCCCAAAAATCTCTCGGGCTTGTAAGGCAGAACTCTGCCAAATTTTTACCTTGAATCAAGACTTAGCATTTTTACCTCCATTTGGACTTGCACTCAAGCATATGTCTATGTTCTTATTTTGTGTTAAGTCATTGTCTTTCATGCTTTTCACAGATCGATTACAGCATGTCTAGTGCATTGTGAAGTTTCTTTTCTGCAAGTCTGCCAAAAGTGTCTACAGCAGAAATATAGGCGCATGTGAACACCAATTGAGAGTTCTTCCTCCCTATATCTCTACGGACCCCTGACTCACTGACACAGAAGAGTTTCCCACATCAGATGAAGTGTATGGGCGCTTCTTGGTGAAAAGTGTATATTCGGGCTGGGTGGGTCATCATTTTGGTGTATCACCTTTTTATTTTTAGGTTTAGGTTCTGTTTCAGCATCTCTCTCCCTTTTCATCCCCCCTTTTTTCCATTTATTTGTTAGCAATAGGAGAAACCAGGGCCTAAAAGATATATCAAAGGGAGCTAGCCCTTATCTAGAGACTCTCCCCTCCAGCTTCGCCGGTCCCACAGGCGAGAGGTGAGTTTCCATTGTTGCGTGTGGAAGGGCGGAAGCTAGGCATCCTGGCCCGGGTGCAATCCACTGCGTCAACAGTAACCTCTTAGTTGAGAAAGGGATCTATCTCTCATTTTTGTAAGGCGAAGCCCTGCCAAAATTTCACCTTGATCAATAAGAATGTGTTTTACCTCTATCTGACTGGTTATGCTCTCGAGTGTGTCTGTGTATTAATTTTGTGTTCAGTGTTTTTTGCTTGAAGCTTTCACAAATTGACACCAACACACCTAGTGTAGACAAAGCACCATTTCTGCAGGTTAACAGGAAGTGCTGCATTTGGAGCGCAGAGACAGAAAAGGGTTATCAGACAGTGTGTTTTCTACAGCGTCTGTGGTTAGTTCATTTTCTGTGTGTGTCTTCATTAAGCCTATTGTTAAATCTCCCTACAGTCTGGTCTTTTCATCAGATAAAATGTATGTCTTCCCTCTTCTGGTCTGAAGTGTGAATCACTGAGTAGATCAAAATCATTTGGTGCATCACCACTTAGAGTAGTTTTTGTTCTGGTTATTCCTTCTCTCTTTCCCCCCTAGTATTAGCAATAGTAGCAAAAGACAACATAGATGCATCAAAGGGAGCTAGCCCTTATCTAGAGATTCTCCCCTCAGTTTTGCCAGACCCACAGCAAGAGGGGAGTCTCCATTGTGCCACGTGGAAGAGAGAAGCCCAGCGTTCTTTCAAGGGTGCAATCCACAGCGTCAACAAAACCCAAAGAAAAAAACTACGGTGAGAATAGCTACTAAAATCTACTGTTCTAATCCAGCCTCACAGTTAGATCACCTCGCTGGAAAAACCACACTGGTTACATTCAAGGACACCTATCTTTAGGAGACACCAATCCCCTAACTGATCACCAACTCAGTTTTTATAAAGGCACCTACCAATCAGAACTATGGAGCTACAACTCCAGTGTATAAGACAGATTCACAAATGAATCCAATTCAGTTTCTTTGTTACAAGTCTAGTCTATAACTGCTCACTCTTGGCTTACTTTGTGTATGCCTATTCTCCTCTGCTCAAAATCTGCACATTCTCTGTGTGCCCTTTGTCCCTGTCTGCTCAATCTCTGTTCCTTTGACTTTTACTCTGTGTTTGCATATGTCTGGATATATTCTATTCAAACACACTTCATTCCCTTTTTCTGCCTTTTACTCTATCTGTATTCGTCTGGATAGACAACCTTTTTTTTTCTTCTGTACCTTATTGGTTCTATGTCGTTATATCTTCTGTCTGACACAGTCCATTTACACCAGCTGCTTCGGCCTCTCTTCCTTTGTATCTTTTATATATTCTTTGTTTGACACATCAACGCCCTCTTTTTGCCTCTATAACTCTCTCTATGCTATCATGGTCTATGTCTGTGTATTCTATTAGACACACTTCGTATTGCTCACATGCTTAGGTTCAATGATAGTTTGAGCAATCGCAAAATGAAAGCCTTTGACTCTCTTTAAATTGCAACGGTAGCAGCAGCAGTGGCAAAAGGCAAATTACAATGTTCAAGATGTCATATATGTATAGACAATGAAGCTTAAGGTTTTCTATCTCCAATTGTGTTCACACTTCAGATGCAATTAACCGGTTCTCATTAAAAACAATTTTGACTTATGCTCTTTCCCGTGTCTCGGTTCATGCATCACATTGCAATGTTCAAGTATGTTTACTATGTTTAGCAACTGTTGAATTTATCTCATAAATGCACAGCCTCCTTAATCGATGATTAATCGGTTGGATCGATCAATTTCAGGCTTCGTGTAGACTTTTCGAGCTCATTGTTTATCTGGTCATGTCTTTAAATGAGGATTATTCATCTTGTCATTGGTAACATTCACTATCTATCTTGAACGATCAGATATTTTCATTTTTTAAAACAAAACCATCGATCTGTCTTGCATTAACCATCGAGCTCTTTCTCGCATCTCGATATTTTCTATATGATTGGTTCGCTTTTGCTCTATTTGATTATATTCGATATGCCCGATCTTTAATCTCGCCTTGATCCTTTGGCAATAATGCAAGTGTCTTATACTTCAGCCGAGATATCCTTCAAAACCCTTTTAAACATCCACTTGCCCTAGATTCTTTCCGAAACAATCCAAGTGCTCTTTGGGAAGCTTTGTAATGGTCCTTGTGTCCTCCGCAATTGTCCTTCGACACTTGTGGAAGTGCCCTATGTCTTTTGACAAATGCTCAAGTGTCCTTTCCCTCCATTTGAGCTACCCTTTCGAACAAATTGTTGCAGGGTTTTTGTCCGAGTCCCCTTCGAGACAATTTCAGCAGACTTTTTGTCCAAGTCCCCTTTCGGCACTTTTGTTTAGGACACATACCCTTCGAGGCTTTGCAAATGTACCCTTTGGCTTTTCTGTAAAGGTCCACATACCCTTTGGCCTTTTTGCAACGACCCCTTCGGCATTTTTTGGATGGTCCACTACCCTTCGGCATTCTCAAAAAGTACCTTTTGGAACCTTTGCACGGGATTATTTCCTTCGAGACAAATTTCCGCAAGAATTGCCTATACCAATATTTCCAAAAGAATAGACCAAGTCGAAAATTGGCTAAGTGTGAAGACCAAAACAAATGTTCTTGACAACAACATACTTCGGGTTCTTCGCATTGCTTTACTTATAAGATTGAAAGAAGTAAAGTTACTTGGCAAACCCGATTTACTCCACTAGACCCATTCGGGTTCTTGAGATTGTTTAACTTATAAAAATGAACGTAGCTAAGTCAATCCGAAAACCCGATTTACTCACCCAGACCCATTCGGGTTCTTGACATTGCTTTACTTTATAAGTAGAAGCACTTCACAAACTCGATTCACTCTACCAAACCAAGTTGGGTTCTCGACATTACTTTACTTATTTTATAAGTAGAAGCACTTCACAAACCCGATTTACTCCACAGGTCTGTTCAACTCAACCTTTGACATTAATGCATGATAGCACATGCTGCCTTTGACATCAATGACAATTCTTCAGACCTCAATGACTATGTCCAATAGAGTTTTGAGGGCTTGCATACAGGATTTTGGTAGTGTGCTTTGGGGATCTTTCTGGGTTTTCAGAGAGCTTCAAAATGGTGTAATATGCATCTGCATCAGATGACTTTTCCAAACTTGCTATTTTTAGTAAGTCCTAATTTTGGCAATGTTATTCTTGGCAACAACTAAGGCAGTGCAAAAAATTGGTGATTTGAACTTCAACACCTTGGGCTCATAATGGCTAATTGAATAATTTAAGTCATTTAATATTTTAATTTTATCTTGACCCCCTCCTTGGCCTAAGCGAATGACTTAATGATGTTTTAAAATGTGGGCTTTGAAGTGGACGCCTCATTTGAGGTATTTTAGATATTTTAAATATTTTTTTGTTGCCAAGCCTTTGGGGCACATAAAACGATGTGCAAAAATAATGTTTAAAAAATATTAAAATAATTATGTGTTGGGCGTCCCCTTTTTGGAGGAAGAGGAAGAAGTCGAAGAGTCACTTAGAAGTTCTATTTAAGCAAAGCTTTGCTCCTTAATTTGATCATTCATTTTGCTAATACTTCGAAGTGCTGCTGAAATGATACCAGACCTCTAGCTTCGAGGAATGCATACCTCTTAGCCCTTCTCAGTTTCACACTTGCAAGATAGTCAGAGTCACTCAGAAGTTCTATTTAAGCAAAGCTTTGCTCCTTCATTTGATCATCCATTTTGCTAATACAACGAAGTGCTGTTGAAATGATTTCAGACCTCTAGCTTCAAGGAATGCATACCTCCTAGCCCTTCTCAATTTCGTACTTGCAAGATAGTACCTAGCTAATTCAGTGACTGTTCTTCATCCAGAAGTGCAGATTGAGCTTATTGATGATGGATTTCTTTGATGTTTTCTGATTTTGGAGTGGTTTATCAGTTTTTGGTGTGATAGTTTGGTGCTTGTTGTAGCACGTTTTTGGGTCGTAGCGTCCGGAGTGATTTTTATTTGGTTCTGGGTTTTGAAATTGAGTGTTCTACCTTGGGCACCCCCTTTCTCTAGTTTTCAGTGGTGTCTTTGATGTTCTAGAGCTGGTCGCCCTAGTTTTGGAGGCTGCCCCTCTCCTACAGAGCTTTGGAACGCGTGCATAAAATATGGTGAGTTGATTGGTGGAGTTTCTCAGTTGGAACTTGGACGCTTCCCTCCTAGGCTTCCTTTGCACTTGGTTTGAGGTCATTCGGAGGTGTTTGGAGCGAGTTACGAGCATTAAGCTGAAATTCGTACTAGCTGGTCTAAGTTTTATGTTCAATGTCTTTTTATATCAGACCTGATATTTTCATTTGTTTGCCATATTTCATATGTTGGATATCTTATACTTGATTGGAGATCATTCCCTAACATTTTGGTGTTCATTGGATACTTATATCTCTTTGTAATATGCAACTAGTGCTCACATTGTAACGCTAAATCGGTGGTACTGATCAGCCTTCTATACTTGCATTTTATTTGTATTCCCATTGAATAAGTGGAAGTGGCTGGCTTTGCCGCTAAGTTGTTTCTTTCAGTATTGTACTTGCTTCCACTCCCGCTGAATAAGTGGTCGAGTTATCTATATTTCAGTTTGTTTACTCTCCCGCTGAATAAGTGGTCGAGTTATCTATATTTCAGTTTGTTTGCTCTCCCGCTGAATAAGTGGTCGAGCTATTTACATCTTAGTTTGTTTCCACTCTCGTTGGATAAGTGGTTGATTGTTTACTTTAATATTGTAATAACGCTCCCGTTGAATAAGTGGTAGAGCTTTCAGAATGGTCGGCAAGCCGCCAATAGTTTTGTAATTTCATTTCCAGTTTTCTTCTAACGATCCCCTTGCACCATATGCTCTCACCTCGCCCTCACTAGGATCTGGGTGATCAGAAAGTGAAGGGTTCCTTTCAAGCTGGTTTTATTTCGGAGCTAACCTTAACGGGTGCATTGTTGTTTGCAATATTGTGTGTGAAAAATCAAAAAGAAACTAAGGGGGATATTTCACATAACAATGGCACACAACCTTTGGAATTCCTCCAAAGTGCCCCCATGTCCTTTATGTTCTAGCAATTAACCATTTTGGCCTTCCATGCATTTCTCTATTATTTATTTTTGTTTGATCATCAAACAATTAGGGCTTATTAAGATGCCAAGTTTTTTATTTATCATCCTTTGTTATTTCAATGAACCATTTAGACACACACAAATTAACAAATTACATGATGCACTGATCAGGCCCAAGGCCGTTCAAGAGAAGACAGAATTTAACAACCTTGCTATTTTTTTCAAAACTAGTAGAAGGGCCCAAAGGCAATTTGGAAAAGTACGGTACACGACACTCCTTCCCTTGTGCTGAGATGGACACCAGAAACTTAGGAGTAATCACACACTCTCTCTCATATGTGTGCCAGTACACATACGTGCGCACTTCCCCATGTACATGCTTGCATACATACACACACATGCACACCCACCCACACATCCAGACACCTGCATACACCCAAACCTCTGCACATGCACAGATATATTTAAGAGGGTCATATTATGTGGCCTAACCTGTTAAAAAACCATAGAAATACATGAGATCCTACAACTAACCAGTAGCTTTCAAAGCACGATAGATGCTCCCAAATACTGTAATATACTGAGGTCCAGAATATGCCAGAAATCACCTGCTAGTAACTTTTATGTGACTGCTGCTGCATAAGAGTACAGCCTATAAATGCTAGACACTACATCCTCAGTAGCTTGCATAACAACAAAAACTATTTCATGAAGCTGTTATCAGAGCTCCTAGAAATGACTGAAAAATAACTACTAAGTATGACATAACAGTGCCAAGACCAGTAACATAAGGAAGCTTGAAGACTGGAAACCTCCATGGCTGAGCAAGACATATTACATTAAACAAGTTGTCATCTCACCAAATTGGACCATGTGATCTCAACTTGAAGGTTCGACTTAACCATGGCACCATTTTCAAACAGCAGCCCCAAATAAAAAACTATAGTGCTTGAGTAAGAATGTTTTATTTTTAATTGTGTTTTCTTGTGCAGGTCACAGAGTGGAGGCTTCAGCAGTTGATATTGAAAAGCCCTCCTTCACTTGGTAAGCTTTTCAGAATAGATAATCACTATATTATTCACAGTTGAGAGCAATTATTGTATCAGACAGTATGACATAAACAAATAAAATATTTTTTATATTATATTCATACAGTAAATGATAGTGTCTATTGAACAGCTATCAATCTCTTGTAATCAAATAAAATGTTTTACATTGTTATATGCATAATGAGTTTGTATTGGTTAAAGCTATCAACTGCATCTGCAACCATGTATATCATATGCCCTTTCCTACACTTAATCGAAGTTTTCAATCTTTGATATTGCATTTAGGGGAAAATTAAATATTTCCAATTTTTTAACAAGGAACACAGGCAACCCAAATTAGAGTTTCCTCTATACCAACAACCTCAGGCCAGACTTTTCTACATCTCTGCAAACTCATGCAACCATCATGCAAAATAGAGAGGTTGCAATTTTGAACAACAATTTGAACTCACTTGTCAATCCACCCTTGTAATCTCTAATGCTTCAATAGAAACTCCATTAATTTTCATTGGACCTTATCACTGTATCTTTGTTATTAGGCACTAGCAAAGTTACTTCCAAACAACTTGTGATGTGAAATTCTAGTAAGAGTTCTCAATACAGAAATTGTCCTGCCCACGGGTCAATTGTAGTTAATCACTTCAACCAAGATATTGATGGTATGATGTGTCCGCTCCATGCACCCACACAACCACCACAACATGGGATGTCTACTCTGAAATATCCCTTTCAGGATAAATTCTGAATTCTATTTTTTATTTAATTCTGGGTTTCGATAAGATACTAAAATAATACATGCAACAATAATATCGAAAAAGAGAAAACCAAACTGAGGTCTTTATTTCAACAAGCTGAAAATGATACCTTTACCTGAACAATAAATAAATTATTGCATCAACCCTTACAGTCAATATAACCCCGTGTAATTATCAGCTGCAGTCCTACGTGGAATAATTATGCTCCTCTACAGCTGGCAGCAGTGACTGTGCTGATTCCCAAGCAGCTATAGTGACTTCGGCGTAAGTGTCCAAAAGTGAAACGCTGACCATCAAAGAGACCTACAGAAGTCTATAAAAGGACAAAATAGCCCCCCAACAGCTGTCAAGACCCAATAGCTATCAGTCACCAAGAAGAGGACCCACACTAGTGTCCAAAACTGTAATTGGGGAAATCCGTGGCAGTCAAAAAGTTGAGATAAAACAAATATTACTGCTCAGTTAGGTGACCTACTTCTACGGCAGGGCTGCAGGTGGAACATAACAAACAAAACACCCCCACATGTGTGATGGTCAGCCAATAAGCGTGCAACACCCTCTCAATGAACCCAACTGTCTCCTTAGGTCTCACGCAGCTTGTAAATTGTGCCCAGCACTTCACAAAGAGTGACGCCAGCAGTTTTGAAGGATATGAACAGCAGTAACAACACTAATATATGACGCCCGCCCCCAAGGAATAATTACCGGTTACCAAAAGAGATCCATGGCTGCAGAAATGACAAACGGGACCTTGTGGGGTGCGATGCCACCTCTCAGTAAGGTATTCCAAATGATATCTTTATATGGTATGGCTGCCCAATAGTAACAACCAATTTGTAATGTCCGTATTTTGAAATTAAAATAATATTATTACTAAACTAATAAGTATTTTTAAATATTTCAAATTAAGCAATAATAGTTTAATTTACTTTTCACTTAAGTTGAGATTTTTTTGAGAGTCATGGGCTTATTTAGCTTTCAAGTGATTTTAAAAGTAAATTATCCTTCTAATCTACTAATTCTTCCTTCATAACTAAAAAGTGGATATATAAAGGGATTTATATTTTATTTGAATTATGCTAATTTAGAATATTGAATTATAGATCAAGTATGTCAAACTTATTCATCACAATGTGTCATGGGTTTGGGGACAAAAACCTCAATTACGACATTCAAGGCAGTTCTATTGAAACGCTGAAATTGTGCTTCAGATTTGCATTATTTCATGCAATTGGACCTATAAAGATATTTTTGGACACCACTTTCATTAAGGATTAAATCAAACCCTACAAAGAGTTGGAAAATTGCAAATTGCAAGTCAAAGAGGAGCAAACCACTCTAGGGCAATAAGGAGACTACCGAAGCTAAGCGACTTCCTTGGAGGGTGGGGCGAATGCCTTAGGGCATCATTGGATTTGCTTCCGACGAGAAAAATCAGGTTTAATGGACTAATAATATTTTTAATATTATTACTATATTTTTTGATCTTTTGCAAATTGAATTTGAGTGGATTGAAGACTGAAAATAAGGTAATTAATTCAAAAAATTATTTATATAATTTTTCCTAGTGGAACAATTCATTTGGGCAGGTTGTTATAGTGTTTTTGGGCTCTAATATTGAAGGGAATAATTTATGTTGAAATCTGAAAATTATTTTAATAATTTTCTAAGTGGGACGAATTGATTTGAGAAACTTGGAGACCTTGTTGAAGAGATAAAACAAGGGTTTGATTTTCAGATTTATTTCTCCTATTTTTTTCTAAGTGTGGCGACTTGTTTGGAGGGGTTAAATTGACTATTAACAGCACTAAATTGTTCTTTGGAAGCCTTAATAAATTGCAAAATGTTTTGCCATATTTATTACGAGTTTGTGCAAGGGTTTCAACGCTGATTGGAAGGGGAAAACGTAGTTGTACTAGCATTTTAAAAATCAGAATTATTGTAAATAAATTCCAGCCATATCGTCATTTCATTTTGTCACAAAAAGAGGTACTTTATTGTAGTATCATATTCAGTAATTATTGAAGTTATTTTGGAATGTTATTGCTTGAAATTTGGACATCTATTGTTGTTAGGGCTTGTTGATTTTTAGAGCGGAATTCAAATTATTTTTTAGTTTCACATAAGGGTTTGTTGGGAAACCCCAATTTGTCCTAATTGTCTCATTTGGGGACATTACAGTGGTATCAGAGCCATATCTTGACTATGTTGTGGGATGGACAGGTGTTTGTCAAACAATGGCATAAACATAGTTAGAATGGGAGGGATCACTTGGTCCCAGGATTGGTTGATGGAGATTTATGTGGAGTATATGACATACTCATCCCCCTTCAGGAAGAAGGTAAATCTCAATGATTGTGTCATGGAAAGGACGTAGGGATGGTTCTCAGGGGGGAAAGGTGCTACATGAGGCCATGAAGAAGATTGCTCTTCCCATTTTCAAAGGGTCTACAAATATTTCAATTGGGGCATGGAAAGATAAGCTAGGTACATACCTAACATTTCATCCCATGGAGATGGATGATCCCTTAATATTCATCATAGCACGTTTAGAAGGGGCTGTCCATGAGTGGTGGCACCAAGGGTTGTTAACCCAAGGGCATCACCTAATAAACAAATATGAGGAATTTAGATGGAAGTTCATGGCAAGGTTCGACAAAGTTGAAATTTTTGAGCATCGCAAATCAAAAAATTTGGGGCAACAAGAGGAGACATTTAAGCTAAGTTAATAAGCAGTTAATTGAAATTTCTGTGACACAAGAACCATAAATTCAAGAGCAACTAAGTGGACGTTTTCAAAACTTTGATAAGCAACAAGGGTTTCAAGTTGGAGACAAAAATATGGATGAACCAAAAGAGATGAACTCTAGATACACCATGGAAGAAGGATCAAGTGGGGCAGCCAATTGTAATGAAAAACAAGTCATGAGAAAGAAAAATATGCCAAACTAAGGAAAAGAAAATTGTGTACTTATGTCAAGGACACAAGGTGTGATGAGTGGATGAGGAAGGCAAAGCAAGCAAAGATGATAGCCTTCCAAGCTAGGCAACATCTAAGGAAGTTTAAGAAGGAAGGTGAGTCCCTTAAACGCCTACATAATCATGCCAAAGTTAAAGGGAAATCAATATTGCACACTGATAAAGGAAAATCGATGAACAAGGTCCACACCACAAAGGCTAATGATCACCATCAACTTGCAGTAATTTTTGAAACAGTAGATAAAGGTAAGCCATTTAAATATTTTTATGGCAAGTCATCGGTGCACAACCTTCCTACCATGCTCCTACATCACTTTGGACGATATGAAGATCATGCCAAGGTTGAGGACAAGGTGAAGGGCATGCCAAAAAACATGCAAAAACATCACGAAATTGGTAAGCATCACCATTCGTTTGATACATTTCATATGCTACATATAACCGTTGTGTTTAGAAGGAAAATGCAAGAGGAGTGTATCCAACCAATGGTAAGGCTTGAGGTATGTATTGTTGTTGGCAAATCAACTACAATAATTACAATTCAGTTTTTAGGTGAAAGAATGCACTATATAAAAAATAATGCATTGTCCTATGATAGTGTGGTAAAAGCTTGATATGTGGGATCACAAGTTTCAAGTTATACAAAGTGTGCATTGTCTTTTGGAAGGAAAAGGCAAGCAATGAAGAGCTGTTACAGTCCTTATACAGCCCTTGTCTATGGTGTTTTAAGTGGGATGTGCAAAGGGAAAAAGTTGGCTAGACATGAGAACGGTAAGAGGTGACAATTGCTATGACCCATGGGTCATTGCAAGAGTTGTTGATAATGATTTGAAGGCTGTTTTTTGCATTTCCAGCTTGTCTCATTCACGATTTTTGTTGTACATGTTATGCATGGGTCTCAAGGAGGTGAGCGTCACACCCTTCAACATGAAGAGGGTGGTTCAAAGATACATAAATGAATTCCAAGCCACCATAAGGGAAAGAAAAAAGCAAATAGGAAGTTGCTACATTCATATCGGAAGCAAAAAGAAAATACCTCTTGGTTTTCAAGTAAGAAAGAATTGCGAGGGAGGAACAAGGCAACAAGGAAAGATGTACTTTATGATCCTAGAGGTTGACAATTGTATCAAAAGGGTGTTATTAAACACCAATGTTTGTCCTAACTTGATTGTTTCATGTGTAGGTTTATTTTGGAGATCCCTTGCAAAGGGCAATTCAAGGAATAAATTGGCTTCCATACATAGGCAACCAATTGGAAGGAATGATATGGAAGAAGATTTAAGGTCCATTGTAGATTGGGCAAAGGCTCAAATCATGAGCAGCACTTGGCAAGGTAAATTGGTGAAGAAAAATTTGATTTTTTCCTTTTCAGAAAATTCAAAAAATTGTTCGCAACAATCTTGGCCATTGACCCCCCAAAAAGAGCACATTGTTTGTACATGACAGCCAACTAAAAGGCCTAAAACTATTGTTGGAAGGAATAGAAATTTTGCTTCTGAAAATTTTAAGTTAAGCAATCTATTACAGCCACACATCATGCATAAATTTTTTGATTTTGGAAGCATTCTAACACTTATACGAAAGGAAAATGTTGCTTGGTGCAATTTTGATCTTGTGCAATTAGAAAACTCAGTTTCTATGCCACTACTATAGCTAACAAAGAAGCTTGAAGTTATTGATAAGAAGTCTAAAGATTTTGTTTCTAAAATTTCTGAGTTGTGTCATTCATTATAGCCACACAACATACATAAAAAATTTGGTTTTGGAGGTACTTTGTTACTCATGACAACGACAGATATTATTCCTTGTGTTTCTAATATTGTGCAATCTGAAAAATCAGGGTTTTGGCCTCTATTAACAAATTCTTTATTGAAAAGAAATTACCGATTTCTCTGCACATCTACTACTGTTATGTGTTTTTGATTTTGTGCAATCAGAAAAATCAGATTTTTCGCCTCTACTACAGCCCCCTGGTGGGAACAACATGATTGATTTAATTGCTTACTTCTAGCTGTTCTTGAGTTTGGGAAATGATATCTTTGGAGACCATGATTTGCACAAGAAATGGGTAAAATTTGTGAGTATGGAACAATAGTGTATCTTTCTCTTTGAAGATTCCTTTGATGTTTACATGGTCAGATACTTACATAGCAATCATGCTTTGCATATGCTGGGGACCACTCATAGTGGATTGCATATGGTGATGAGTTGCTTCAGAGGTATGTTGCACCTAATAATTCTTTTGGATACTTTGCACATTTGGGATTCTTCCTCAAAGCATAGAGGAATGAGTAACGTGAGTTGTGACTACAACCTTACTAGTATGCATTCATTGAGGTTGGTTCAAGTGGACCTCTACAAACAGGCCAGCGGTTTGACATCTTGCAGAGGCCATAATTGGATTGACATGATGGTAGATTTCACCATGCCCAACTCGGTATTGAGTGGGTTGGAAGCATAGGAGCATAGAGAGCCATTGGGTGACTTTTATGTGGACTTTGACACCATGGAGCAACCTCCAAAACACAGGTACAACATGATAAGGTATGTTGGGACACCTCCGTGGATATTGCAATTGCTTGAGGACAAACAATTTTGGGTGGAGAAGATTGTAATGTCTCCATTTTGAAATTATAAAAATATTATTACTAAAATAAAAAGTATTTTTAAATACTTCAAATTAAGTAATAATAGTTTAATTTACTTTTCACTTAAGTCAAGACCTTTTTGAGGGTCATGGCTTATTTAGCCCTTAAATGATTTTAAAAGCAAATTATCCTTATAATCCACTAATTCTTCCTTCATAGCTAAGAGGTGGATATATAAAGGAGATTTGTATTTCATTTGAATTATGCTAATTTAGAATATTGAATTATTGATCAAGTATGTCAAACTTGTTCATCACAATTTGAGGACAAAAATATTCAAGTGTGTCATGGGTTTGGGGACGAAAACCTCAATTACTACATTCAGGGCAGCTCTATCAAGCACTGTAATTGTGTTTCAAATTTGCATGGTTGCATGCAAGTGGACCTCCCAAGGTAATTTTGGACACCACCTTCATTAAGGATTAAATCAAACCCTATAGAGAGCTGAAAAATTGCAAATTGCAGGTCAAAGAAGAGAAGCGAACCACTCTAGGGCAACAAGGAGACTACCAAAGCTAGGCGACTTCCTTGAAGGGTGGGGCGAATGCCTTAGGACATCATTGGACTTGCTTACGGTAAGAAAAATCAGGTTTAAGACTAATAATAATTTTAATATTATTATTATATTTTCTGATATTTTGCAAGCTGATTTGAGTGGATTGAGGGCTAAAAATAAGGTAATTCAAAAAAATATTTTTATAATTTTTCCTAGTGGAGCGATTCACTTGGGTAAGTTGTTAGAGTGTTTTTGGGCTCTAATATTGAAGGGAATAATTTATTTTGAAATTTAAAAATTATTTTAATAAATTCTCAAGTGAGGCGAATTGGTTTGGGGAACTTGGAGACCTTGTTGAAGGGATAGAACAAGGGTTGATTTTCAAATTTGTTTCTCCTATTTTTTTCTAAGTGTGGCGACTTGTTTGGAGAGGCTAAATTGACTATTGGAAGCCCTAATTTGTTTTTTGGAAGCTTTAATAAATTGCAGAGATTTTTGGCATATTAATTGAGAGTTTGTGCAAGGGTTTCAATGTTAATTGGAAGGGGAAAATGCAATTGTACGAGCATCTTAAAAATTAAAATTATTGAAAATAAATTCCAACCACATCATCATTCCATCTTGTCACAAAAAAATGTACTTTATTGTAGTTTCATATTCAATAATTATTGGGGTTATTTTAGAGTGTAATTGCTTAGAATTTAAACATCTATTATTGCTAGGGTTTGCTGATTTTTAAAACATTATTCAGATTATTTTCAGAATCACATAAGGGTTCGTTGGGAAACCCCAAGTCCTAATTGTCTCATTTGGGGACATTACACAATCCCAATGAAAATTCTCTGTAAATACCTCACAAATACTGGAATTGATGATAATCTTCAATTCAACAGAAACTGGCAATGAACCTGACTTGTCAACACACTTGTAATTTATGGATGAAATTACCTCAAAGTTTTAGAGGGTTTTCGCCCTCAAACCTAGATCCACTGAAGGGTTTCATCATTAGATGTAGAAGTGAAAGAATTCTAAAATTCTATCGAGTATTGGTAAAAGTGAATGATTAATCATAATCAATAATGATTGCCCATTTGTCCTTTTATAAAACTCACTTTCCCCATTTCACCCTAGATTATTTTTTAATTAAATTTTCCTTTTCCCTCTCATCCTAATAATTACTTTTTGGCCATGTAACTAATTAATGCTTTTTGGCCCCACTTAATAATAATGAATAACTGTCTTTTTTATGTTATTAAATAAAGTGACGTTGAGGACAACTTAAAACATTATTATTTAATTATTTCTTTTTTCCACCCTTTTTGCCTACAAAATGTAACGGGTAGACTAAGGGTCTCCTGATTTTATTTAATTCGAAAAAGGGGACATTATAGTCCGCCCTTCCCAAAATTGCTTGCCCTCAAGCAATACCTGAATTGTTTTGCAAATACCAGGATCCTAAATCAACCTTGAAAATTTGCAAACTTCTTTCAAACGTGCATAATTGCAACTGTTAATGATTGAAATCATCAAAACCAACAATATAGAGATGATGCAACAACTACAACAATGACCGACCCATGTTGCATTCAGCAATATGTTCATTGTAGAGGTGGTGGGCAGCCATACAAAGGCTGAAAACTCCCCGTAAGTAGTCCCAAACTGAAAAATACTCCTTTCCACATATGGACAACCTTGCAAATGCACTTGTATAGGTCTAAATGGAGTAATGTGGTGGTTGGTAATGATGAGGACAACAACATTAAAACTGAAAATCAGACTCGTAGTTGCCATGTGTGTGTTCCTTCTGAAATTTGATGGAAGGATACTATCACCGTCTACTTCCCTCATATCTCGTTGGTGACCCTTTACATAAATACTTACATTTGGAGTTACTCCACCATGCTTATGTTGTGCTACTCTGATATTCATATGAACTTCTCCTTTCAATGCCTTAGAGATATTTGCATCAACTCTACTATATTGAAGATTCAGAAATTTGGTAGTAACCAAAAAATCCTTTTTAAATTCTTGCAAAACAACTGATTGTTCTGACATACTTTTTTGTGGTTCCCCTACATGGACCAAACCTTGTTGATACTGAATGCTTTGTTGTTGCAGCTGCTAATCTGTGGTTTGCAGCTGAGATATTTGACCCCTTTGTGACTTGTTAACTGTTATGAACTCTAAATTTATGTCAAATAGATCATGCCTCTTTGCTTGGGAGCATAATTTCTACTGATCTAGAGAGGTGTTTTGTGGATACTCCTAGAAATTACTGGAACATCTTTTACAATTTTGCATTCAAAAAATGATATTTGTTCCTCCTTGACTTCATTAAGACAAACTTTTCGCTGACAATCAATTTTAGAAGTCAATGAATATTTTTTTCTGATAAAAGATCCTTACCTTCAACTTGCATGGTGGATTCCTCTGTCTTTCTCAACTTTTTTATGTATTCATACAAATTGCTTTTATTTGAATATCTTACTTCTATTAACTCCTTGTACTCATCAACGAGAGCTTGGGATTTAAGACTATCAGGCATACCTTGATACTCGTCAAGGATTCAGATGACCTCAAGTCTATATCTTTCATTGTTCCTTTGTATTTTAATCAACACCTCTTGAATAGGATCTATATTTTCTTCCCTTTGTAACAAATTTGCTTGAAGAAACATGGGTCGATTAATCACTGAACGACTCCTTTGGGTAGCCTTGTTCTGATTTATATTCTACAAGGCTTGTATCATCTCTATCATGGATCCTTCCACTATCCTTTGGATGGTCCTTGTCAAATCTCTTTGACTTTGATTGATGGCTTCATGCAAGAAATTCATTTCTTATGTAGGTAATCTGAAATACCCATGAGTCATGTCTGATTCATAGGATGGCAAGATCTAAGCTCTGATACCACTGAAATATCCCTTTCAGGATAAATTCTGAATTCTTTTTATTTATTTAATTATGGAGTTTCAATAAGATACTAAAATAATACATGCAACAATGATATCAAAAGAAAGAGAAAACCAAACTGAGGTTTTTACTTCAACAAGTTGAAAATGATAACTTTACCTAAACAATAAATAAATTATTGCATCAACCTTTACAGTCAATATACCCCAGTGTAATTACCAGTTGTAGCCCTATGTGGAATAATTATGCTCTTCTACAGCTGGCAGTAGTGAGTGAGTTGATTCCCAAGAAGCTGCGATGACTTTGGCGGAAGTGTCCAAAATTGAAACACTGACAATCAAAGAGACCTATAGAAGTCTATAAAATAACAAAATAGCCCCCCAATAGCTGTAAACACTCAATAGCTATTAGTCACCAAGAATAGGACCCACACTAGTGCCCAAAACTGCAATTGGGTAAATTTGTGGCAGTAAAAAAGGTGAGATAAAACAAATATTAGTGCTCAATTTGGTGAACCACTTCTACGATAGGGTTGTAGGTGTAACATAACAGAGAAAACACCCCCACATGTGTGATGGTCATCCAATCACCGTAAAAAACCCTCTCAATGAACCCAACTGTCTCATTAGGTCCCACGCAGTTTGTAAATTGTGCCCAACACTTCACAAAGAGTGACGCCTCTTGAATAGGATCTATATTTTCTTCCCTTTGTAAGAACTTTGCTTGAAGAAACATGGGTCGATTAATTGGACTCCTTTGTGTAGCCTTAATCTTATTTATATTTTGCAAGGCTTGTATCAACTCTGTCATGGATTCTTCCACTGTCCTCTGGATGGTCCTTGTCAAATCTCTCTGACTTTGATTGATGGCTTCATGCAAGAAATTCATTTCTTTTGTAGGTAATCTGAAATATCCCATGCGTCCCCATCGGATCCACAAGCTGGCAAGATCTAAGCTCTATTACCACTGAAAATCCCTTTTAGAGTAAATTCTAAATTCTATTTTTTATTTAATTATGGGGTTTCGATAAGATAATAAAATAATACATGCAACAATAATATCGAAAGAAAGAGAAAACCAAACTGAGGTCTTTATTTCAACAAGTTGATAGCTTTACCTGATCAATAAATAAATTATTGCATCAACCCTCACAGTCAACATACCCCAGTGCAATTACCAGATGCAGTCCTATGTGGAATAATTATGCTCCTCTACAGCTGGCAGCAGTGAGCTGATTCCCAAGAAGCTGTAGTGACTTTGGCGGAAGTGTCCAAAATTGAAACACTGACCATCAAAGAGACCTACAAAAGTCTATAAAATAACAAAATATCCCCCCAACAGCTGTCAACACCCAATAGCTATCAGTCACCAAGAATAGGACCCACACTAGTGTCCAAATCTGCAATTGGGTAAATCTGTGGCAGTCAAAAAGGTGAGGTAAAACAGATATTACTGCTCAGTTTGGTGAACCACTTCCACAGTAGGGCTGTAGGTTGAAACATAATAGACAAAACACCCCCACGTGTGATGGTCATCCAATCACCATGCAAAACCCTCTCAATGAACCCAGTTGTTTCATTAGGTCCCATACTGTGTGTAAATTGTGCCCAGCACTTCACACAGAGTGACACCAACAGTTTTGGAGGATATGAACAGCAGCAATAACACAAATATATGATGCCAGCCCCCGAGGAATATTTACTAGTTACCAAAAGAGATCCATGGTTGCAGAAATGACAAACAGGACCTTGTGGGGTGTGACGCCACCTCACAAATAATTCATTAAGGTATTCTAAATGATGTCTTTATATGGCACGGCTGCCCAGCAGTAGTAACAACCAATCCCAATGAAAATTCCCTGTAAATCACACAAATACTGGAATTGATGATAATCTTCAAATCAACTGAAACTGGAAAGATCCTGTCTTGTCAACACACTTGTAATTTTTGGATGAAATTACCTCAAAGGTTTAGACGGTTTTCGTCCTCAAACCTAAATACACTGGAAGGTTTCCTCCTCAATTGCAAAAGTGAAAGAATTATGGAATTCTATCGAATATTGGTAAAAGTGAATAATCAATAATGATTGCCCCTTTGTCCTTTTATAAAACTCACTTTTCCAATTTCACCCTAAATTATTTTTCAAGTATTCCTTTTTCCCCTCATATTAATAATTGCTTTTCGGAAATGTAATTAATTAATGTTTTTTGGCTCCACTTAATAATAATGAATAATAAATGTCCTTTTCATGTTATTAAATAAAGTAACATTGAAGACAACTTAAAACATTATTATTAAATTATTTCCTTTTTTACACCCCTTTTGCCTACGGAAAATAACGGATAGGCTAAGGGTCCCCTGATTTTATTTAATTCGGAAAAAAGAGACATTAAATACTCAGTTTTAGACTCCTCTTTGTGGACAACTTCCCAAGACAACTGGTTTGGTTTCCGATCCTAGTACTAAACTAACTGAACTAAATACTTGAAAAGAAATCTTGCAAGGAAAAAGGGAAGAGAGATAAAAGCAAAATGTAGTCATGCACCAGAATGGAAATGGTTGACTCCCTATCCAGACAAACACAAACTTGTTTATCATGCAAGAAGAAATGTGAGCACGATGTAAATCAATAAAATGCAAGTGAGATCTAATTTATATGAGATTAGGGACACAAGAAGAAAGCAGAAGGATGAACACTTACAGGCACAATTGCTTTTATCAATTGGAAGGGAATTCACACAAAATACATTCCATTTCTTCCAAAGGCTCGAAGCAAATCTCGCACAAAAACAGTAAAGGCTTTAGATCTGAATTCTGAGTATACAGGGGATTTGCTGGTCCAGAAAATCAACCTCTTGCTCAAATGACCTCATTATAATATATAGAAAAAAAGGTGAATAAGAAGTTCATTTTCATTAGCCCATGTATAAAGCTTTTAATTTTGCCCATGCTTTGTCCAACTCTGTCCATTTTTGTTTGCAGCAGCTTCTTTTCCATTTAGTGGCTCAATAAATCTACCCACATGCTTATGCCCATGCTGCTGTACCCAGTGTGAAAGCTTTGCTTGACTTTTTTGCTTCTTGTAGAAGCTTAGTTTTTACTTATATAGAGAGAAGAGGAAGCTTTTTTAATATTTAAATCACCGTGGGCTCCTTGTCTTCCCGCGGGTGCTCTCTTTTCAATAAACTGGAAAAGCTTTGGTTCATGTCATCTTCTTTTAATAAAAGAAAACTTTTGAGTCTTTATGCTGCCGTAGCCTTCCCTTTTTTAACTAAGTTCTCCATTTTATTCATGGGCTCTTTTAATATAATATTTTAGCTCTTACCAGTAATAAAACTTTTAAGCTTAGTTAATTTAATTGAGCTTTCAACATAGGGAATTATTTTCTGTAGGAAAATAAAACTCAGAATAATTCGGGCCCAGTGCGAAATATTCTCAACACAAGGTTTTCTAATTTATTACTATAAAGATTTAACCGAGAAAAACATATTCCAGAACATAAACAATTGAAAGACAACAAATTACTTAGAAACTTCAGATTGTTCATAACTAACCGTTTCAACAAGGGGGATGGATTGTAGGGGAACAAGCCCTTCTTATGAAGACTCTCAATGTGCACATACAATGATGACAAACATCTCTTGGCACTTTCAATTCTCAATTTATCAATGGCAAACCTTGACACGGGGAAAAACTCTATTCCTTTTTTCCTTTCGTTTGTTGTTTGTTCCAATTGCAACCTGTCCTTGCTTGGCTCTATAATTTGAGGAGTGTCTGAGGCAGCTCTCAAGAAGTCAGACATTTCAGAAACACTCGATGGTTGTTGCTCAAGAAGCACTTTCTGATCCAACTTGTATCTCCGTCTCTTGCAACTAGAAATGCTAGGATCGCCTATATCACTTGAGAATCCAATAGAATTAGGCCACGAATCACACAAAACTCTTAAAATCCTGCAAACAAAGAGAAGAAATGTGAGAGAAGAAACAACCTGAAAATATGATACATGTGGTTGCATTTAGTTGCAAGAAATAGTTTACATAGCTCTAGCCTCTTACCTTGCATTTGTATTTAGAATTGTGATACAATATTTTCATAACATCATTCGCATATGAATCTTAAAAGGGTCTATTGCGGATTAATTCCCAATGGGACAAAATATTAAACTTATCACTTGAACAAGCAAACAATATGTATTCTGCAGAAGATGAACACTTAAAATGCAACACTTAGGACATTAGAACACCAAAGAGTTGTTATATCTTCTAATTACATCCAAACTATAGGTGTGGAAGACTACAAATCATGATATTAGCAGATTCAACGCTTCCATTATCAGGCATTTGAATTCCTACAGCTTTGCGCACACAGCTAACAAACAGACACCTAAAATCCACAAGTTGGACTGTTTCTAACACCATTTTTTCCAATCTTTCCAAGTATGTAACACTCTCTGCATTGTGTAAGATCATCTTGCTCAATGAGATGGGATTCTTGAATAAAGGGTCTCAACATGTGTGGATTTCCCAATTGGTTTACTTGACTAGTTAACAAGATATTACTTGATTTTCCATTTATAACTTCTTATTCTCTTATCCAATATCCTGATTGGATTATAGACCTTTTCTTCTACTCCCCAAACATCCAAAAAAAGGCTTAGCATTGTTAATCGAGAAAATGCATTCTTCAAGAAACTAGTGTGAAATGCTCTATCCATATAACTTTATAAGCACTTGGAGCTAGTTCAAATCTATAATTTGCTTCATTACCCTTGTCTAATATAATGAATGGTCTAAGAATAGATCAAAATGACTCAATACACCTTACTAGTCATAAATGAAGAATTGTTTGTGTTAAGGCACATATCCCCAACTCCACACAACGTGGGAGGTAAATGATAACCAATGTACAGATTTAAAAGAGAAACACTCTCTACAATCCTCTAGCATTCTCTCAGCTTACTTTCATCTAAGCTAACATTTCTAAACTAACAAGCTTTAAATGTCAAAAAAAGTCAAACCTCGGTCAACATAAATAAAATGTTGATGCAAATAAAATGCATGGACTGCTAATCATACACATCAAATTGTACATTTCTAGTAGGAAAAGTTGAATACACATCGTTAAATCCAAGTTCATCATTTTTCAGCTGGATGCAATCGCAACATACCTTCACAATTCCACTCACCTTTTTTTCTCTCTCAAGAAGAAGGTGAGCACCACAACTAAAATTCACCTAAATACCAAAATCTTGAACGAAAAACTAACCAATGAATTGTGACCTATGTATCGTTGTTTCTAAAAGTGTTTACGGTACTGTGAAATGCAAAGATGTTTATTTCTTTGGTGAATGTTCCTATCTCCGTGTCTGTTAATCACTGATTTCAGTGAGCCTTGGAGAAATAAATGACATTGTCCATAGAATCACCTTCCTAATTATCATGTAAAATCCACAATGACGATGTTCAGTCAACCTCATGGCATGCAAACATGACACAAGATCCCTTAGGAGATATAACACAATTCTCTTAAGAGTAATAGAATTTTCAATTTAAACAGAAAACCTGCAGTATGATAATCAAGCAACACAGAAATAAGGAATAACCATAGTCACAAGGTTTAAAAATCCGAATCCGTTCGGGAAGGCAAAAAAATCTGAAATCCGGAATTCTTGAAAAAATTTGGAAAAATCCGATCCGGAATAAATACATATATATGTGAGCATAGTTTTATAAATATGTAAAACTAACAAATACAATGAAAAACATTAATAAAATAATATAAAATGTTAATATTATATGATATTTATGGTTTCTGGGCCTTTTTTTTCAGAAAACCTAAAAAATAAAAAATAACGCAAAATTGTTTTTTGAAAAAAAATGGGGCCAATCTGAATGAACTTATCCAGGTTGGCCAAAAAATCCGGATCTGGATGGATTTTGTGCAGATCCAGATGAACCTTGTGACTATGGGAATAACACAGGTATCTGGAACACCTATATCATATGAAAGTAATGTACATCAGATGACAGAACTCCAGAAAGAATAAATAAAACAGCTCCCCGAATACGTCTCAGATTTGAACTTACATGCATTTCGACTCAATCGGTGTGGTGGTTGCAATCACCAACCACCCAGCCAACCAGGCCTTAACTAAAAATTTAAAGTGTTCCCGTACATTGCCTAAACATAAATGATAATTTAGACGACTTACTACTTGCCTAACATAACGTTATTCAAACATATTCTTTTTACTTATGACCATAGTTGACTCGATACAAAATGTCAGTCCCCATACAACAACGTAAATGCCCCAGTACAAAATAGACACCTACAAATAGAAGATAGGTGATGCTTATTAATAAGGCACTAAGATATTTTTATTAAATATTACTTTCAAAGGTGGCTCCTAGGTTGGCACAAGTCGTTCTAGGGTTAAAATTACACATCCAATCCCTACTTTTCTACCATTTTCCTTCATCTTAACATCATTTTGACATGCCTTGCTTAGCATAACACAAACAAAAAATATGATGTTATATACTTTTGAAAAGGTTTTCACAGATACCATCACAAGGAAATAACTTATTTTTGAATTTTAAATGGAATTTTGATTATTCAAAGTTATTCTTTCCAAATGATGTGTAATGTCCCCTTTTTGGGCTTAACAAGGTTGGAGCCCTAGGCTGACTCTTTTGTTTCCCATTGGCTAAGGGAAGGGTTTTAAAAAGAGGAACTATGTTTTTTTTTCAAGTTGCTAAGAAGGTGATATTGTCAGCAACTTTGGTTATTAGAATTTTAAATAAGGGGAGATTTTGTTTTAATTTAAGTCAGCCCTTATTGATCTTTTCGAAAGGGGGGTGCTTTTTGAATATTGTTTTCCCTCCCTTTGTGGGGTGCCACCCTTGGGGAAAGTTTGGAGGGAACAGAGGGTATATAAGAAAGGGGTGATTGCTAATTTGGGCGGACGATCAATGATCTAATTTTTTATCTAATGTTGAGTGCATTTGCTTGCATTATCAGCCTATGAGGACGGAAACTCTCATTAGCATCTAGAATTGGAGACGGAAACCCTCATTTCTCTTAGTGACTTTATTCAGAGGTCATAGTTCGGCGGAATATCAGATTTTCAACTTCAAGGGTTGCTTGGAAGGTGGGCGAACCAGTTTGGGGACTTTGTAGGGTTAGATGCAGCAGTGGATCAGCCTTTTGGGGTTAGCAAGGTCATTTCCAGCCACCTGGAGCGTGGTAACTTGCTTGGAAGACTTGGACAACTGTTTTTGCATTGTTGGATGAGCACAAAATTCAGTTTCCACTTTCATTGGTTTGGTGATATTTTTTACAATTTTCAGGTTTGAAATTAATATCAAAATCAGACTTTGAGTTCCTATAAATATTTTGAATATTCTGCAATTTTATGAGGGTTATTTGATGTTGGATAAATTTATTTTAGTGCCTAAATCTACGTTCCCAGATACGCCTGGAAGCCCCTGCTGGTATGGGTATGCCAAGTAGGGATACGGCTATGGGGGGATACGGCGTCCCTACGCCCAGGGTACGTCGCAGCCCTTGCGAGTATGCTCGGGTACGACCTGAGACGTACCCGAGCATACTCACAAGGGCTGCGACGTACCCTGGGCGTAGGGACGCCGTATCCCCCAGGAAAAAAACCTAATTTTCTTCTAATTTCGCCAGTCAAAGTCAAAATGTGGACCTCAAAAAACATTTTAAAGTGCATTTGCAACCCTAAAGGCATGAATCACACTCATTTTATCAAAAGATAACATCACATTTAGCTTTTATTGCATTTTTACCTCCCATTGCATATTTGTTCACTCTTGCTCATTTTTCCAGTTGAAAAAGCTTGAATCTCCTTCCCTGTGCTAAATCTACGCCATCACATCTACCTATTTGGCACCAAAGACCTTGAGGAGCTTGCAACAACAAGGATTCTTCATTCAACGTAAGTTTTTTTCAGTTTTTTAGGGTTTTAACTTTTTTTTCTTCTAATTTTTAAATTTAAATGTATGTTTGTAATTAGTTTTGATTTTGTTTGTTGTTTTTTTAATAAATTAAAGATTCTTTCAACAAATGCTAAATATAACAATATTAATTAGTATTATAATTTTATCAAATGTTGTAGGGATTTTCGATTTGCCATAATGTCTGTTGATGCAAGTGTTAGTTCAGTGAGCCAGGGGTTACCCTCCAGAGCTAGTGCTCGAGCCCCTCTATGGAAGTATGTGACATTGCTTGAGCAACTACCAAGTGGAGGGTGTTTTCTTTGGCAATGTTCAGAATGTGGTTGTCATTTCAAGAGCTCATATAAACAGGTGAAAGCCCATTTGTGTGCAATTCCAAGGGAAGGAATTAAAATTTGTAGTGGGCCAAGTATAAATGGAAAACCAGGAAAGGGCTTGCCACATGCAAAGGTTCTTGCATACATCAAAGAGCAAGAAAAAGTAGATGCCCTTTTTGATAAAAGGCATAACCATCCTTTGAGCAAGAAAAGATCGTCCGCTATGGATATTGATCAATCTCATCCTAGTATGGCTGCCCCATCACACCCATTTCTTGCTACACAAGAGAACAAAAGATTCGAGCCCATTAGAAAGGTCATTCCAAAATGAGTCAAGGGGCATAACAGAGCAAAGCATTGCACGTTGCCACTATGCATGTGGGCTTCCATTTAGTGTTGTTAGATCAACATATTGGCACGATATGGTGAGATCTATCAATGTTGCTCCTAAAGGGTTTGTGAGCCAGGATGTGAAAAAGTATGAACCACCTTGTTGACCAAAGAAAAAAAAATTGAAGATGTGTTGAAGCCCATCAGGGATTCGTGGGTCGAGACAGGATTGTCCATCATCTTAGATGGATGGAACGATACAACAAATAGACCATAGATTAATGTGGTCGCAGTGAGCCCTAAAGGGCCAATATTTTTTAGGGTCGTTGATTGTGAGGGGCAAGTGAAGGATGCACGATTCATTGCCAACATCCCGATAGAGTCCATTGAGGTGGTGGGGCCTCAAAACGTTGTTCAAGTTATAATAGACAACGCTAAAAATTGTAAACCTGTAGGCATGTTGGTTGGGGAGAGGTATGGGCACATATTTTGGACACCTTGTGCCATTCATTTCCTCAACCTTATGTTACAAAAATTGGGCACAAAATTGATTGGATCAAAACAAGTCTATGAGGAGGCGAGCAAGATCCAAATGTTCATATTTAACCATCATTTGTCCCAAGGCATCTTCAGTGCCTTCTCAAAGATGCAGTTGTTAAAGGTAACATTTTATTTAAATTTTTAAATTTTATTCATGAATCATGTATATTTTTTTTTAATTTAATTTTTAATTCTGTAAGTTTTTAAATTTGTAATTTGAACATTTTTTTAAATTTTAATTGTAAATTGTTTTGATTTGGTATTAGGTTGTTGAGACTCTGTTTGCCTCACACACCCTCATCTTGAGACAACTTGTTCAGGTGCGTGAGGCATTGAGTACCATAGTCATCAAAAACCTTTGGAGTATATGGACGCAGACAAACACTAAGAGGGCCACAAAGGTGAAAGCGTGGATTCTTGATGATGCATGTAGGGAACATGTGGAGTATTTGTTGAGTTTTACTGAGCCCATCGTCAGCATGTTGAGATATGTGGACAAGGATCATCCATGTTTGGGTGAGATTTATGATGGAATAGACTCAATGATTGAGAACATTAGATCTATTATAAATGCCAAAGAGCAAGATCCCATGGAGAGGTTCTTCAAAGAAGTGCAGTCGCATCTCATTGAAAGGTGGAACAAAATGACCACCTCATTGCATCTTCTTACTTTTGCCTTGACGCCCAAATACTACACTACATAGATCCTTTCTTTGCCTAGGAGGGTCGCACCATATAGGGATGTTGAGATTAGCGACAGATATAAGGTGGCATTTGCTAAACTCTTCCCTGATCTAGAAATTGAAGACCAAGTACAAGAAGGAAGCTCAGTTTTGGTGGTACCTCCATGGGCAAGTATAAACTCAACTCCAACCACTTGCTATTAGAGTTCTATCACAAGATTATTAAAAAAAAAAACTCTCTACCGTTCTTGTTCATTTCTATGTTTTGTTTTAACTTTAGTCTTTTTTATTTTTATAAATTCTAATATAAATTGACTTTGTGGCTTGCCTCAATAGGTTGCAAGTTCCTCCTCCGCTAAGCGAAACTGGGGGGTACCTACAACTTTATCCACTCAGTGAAACGCAACATGTTGGTGGCAAAAAAGGCAGAGGACTTGGTCTATGTCCATTCCAACTTATGTCTTCTATCACACAAGCAACCTGAGTACAAGAAAGGGGCAACAAAGTGTTGGGATATGGACCCAAAGACTACCGACTTGGATGCCTATGTTGCCTATCTTTCCTTGCTTGATACGGATTCGGAGGTTGCTTCACAGGACCTGCATAGTGGAGCTAGTGGGAGTGGCATTGTTGTTGCTTATGGTTCTAATGAACCATATCATGAGGAAGACATGGGCGCTGAAAATGAATTTTTTTAAATTAATATTGTAATTTGTAACATTTGCACTATGTACCTATTTATAATTTATAAAGCTATTCAAAGTTTGACCTTTGGCATTGAAATTATGAGTATGTTTTGTGGTTATTTAATTTATTTTGTTTCCTCTATGCATATTATGTGGTTATATGGCTATATTTTTATATTTTTAATTTTTTATATATATTTTTGTACGGCCGTACCTAGCCATACCCAAACCCCCCCAAAAAATCCCCCATATCCACGTACCCGATCCTTGTACATGTGCCCGTATCGGCTACTTAGGCCTAAATAATCATTTTCAAAATTCCGGTATTTTCAATTAGGGTTGCAAAAAATAGAACTCAGAATTTATATTTCCATTCCTAGGGTTTGCTGGAAAACCCAAATTGTTTTAAATATGTCCTAAAAGGGACATTTCGGTGGTATCAGAGCCATCTCTTGGCCAGCTGTGGGATTGGAATTGTCTACAATGGATTGGTGACCTAAGTTCTTACCGAAGGAAGGATACATAGATCCTATCCAAGAGGTATGGATGCGAATACAAAAAGCGTTGACAAAAAGCCAAGATACTAAGAATCAAATTTTGAGGCAGTTTTCTATTGGCTATAAAGCCCTAGACTCATTTAGAAGAATGTGGAAGAATGATCCTATTTAGGAAGCATGGTTAGAAGAACAATGTGATAGAGATGAGGTCAAACTTTTTGCTTTTGATGAATATGATAAGAAAGCTGATATATACACATTTTATAATACCTTTGAAGAATTCTTGAAAGCATACACAAAAAATAGAAATAGAAGGTTAAAGAAGGAAGGTCAAATCCTCAAAAAAAATCCAAAGAAGAAATCAGGGAGCAAGAGAATTCAGATTTGAAACAAGTTAGTGAGCAACCCATAAAAGAATCCACCATGCAAGTGGAAGGTGAAGGATCTTCAATAGAAACAGGTATGACTTTTGATAAGCAAAAGGTTTGAATTAAAAAATTTAAGTAAGAACATACATTACATGTTGAATGCCAAGTATCCAAGATTGGATTTATTCCAGCCCCACAAACATTACATGTTGAATGCCGAATATCTAAAATAGAGGATGTTTCAGCGCTACAAGCATCTATCAATCTTCCAGCATTGCAAAAATTGAGTCATTACCATGTGAGAGTGATTTTCAAAGTAACTATAGTGATGAGCATGCAAGCAAGGAGAATGTTTCAGTTGTTGCCACTAATTATGATATTCTAAATTACATCGCTGGTTGTGTCAAGGCAAATCTCTTGAAGGCTTTTACCTCTAAATCAGTAAAAAGAGGTAAACAACTGGATTTCATCCCAAAGGTATAAAAAGGAAAGTCATATTCAAGATTTGTTGTTTCATACTATGCCATTTCAAATTTGTTGACATCATGGTAAGCACTCTTATAATGTCAATTCACAATATGGGAATGAGAGCACAACTCTTTTTCAGTTCCGCCATCATTCCAAGCATGGTGAAAGAATAAAGATAGAGCTTTTGGCTCAAAATGCATTTTGCATAAGGGTATGGAATCCAAGTGACATTTTGAGATCTATAAATGATAGAATTTATGATTTCAATATCATTGTTGTTGATAATTTCATTAACCCATACAAATGGATGAGGAAAAAATCAGAATTGACCTCAGAGAAGCATAAGACAAATATTATGAATGGCAATGGGATTCAGTGGTTGAAGAACATGAGCCAAATATCTCAGCTACAAGCCACTAATAGCAGCTGCAACAACAAAACATTCAATATTTAGAAGGTAATCAGATTCATACCAATACCATCATTGTTGCATTCAAATTTGATGGTTGGATAGAGTGTGCAATTGCCCTAACAATAGTCATATTTGCAAATGAATGTATCATAATATGGGACATGGTGATTGGTAATAAGTTGGCAAATGGCTATCTCCTATACAAGGTCCATGGTATGATAGACAAGGCAGCAGCAGTTTTCTTTTCGTATACGGGTTTTGATTCAGTTGTTAATATACCATTCAACACTAGCATGATATTCTCCATATATAATGAGTTGTATTTGTATAATTGGTTGTGTTTGTATCATTATGATCCAACAGTGGTAGTCAAAGATCAAGAAGATAAGTCACAAAGCTGCCTACGTATCTTAATATGGAGTTTCGGAGATATTTCTAGATATGAACCAAGTAAACATCATGTTGATATTCAGATTTTTCACAATAAGTATATGGTGATGTTTAGACATTATGTTGGCATATGGAACTCGGGCAAAATTCTGAATGATGAATCGAATAGAAGCTTTGAATCTACTTTGGCATTCTTCGTCTTTGGCAGTTGGTTAGAAAGGGAGTTCATGAGGAATCATATAGGATACATAGTGTATTCTACCAAAGTTGTAAAGGATCAATCCATAGATTATTCCTTGGCGTTGAGTTCCACATTTGAAGATGAGATCATAGGTGTTGACAAAACGGAGATAGTTCCCACCAAACACTTGATGAGGAAAGGTGATCGGCCAAACAAATGTAGTTTTGATAATCAAGATGATATGAATCAGTAGGCCATGGTTGGATGGGTCTCAAACTACAATCGGGATTGCCACTCTTGGAGGAATGAGGAAAGTGCAGCTGTTACAAGATGTTTTCCAGCCACCACCATTTTGATGTTTAGTAAGAGAACACAACACTTCAGTCATGCTTTGGGCAGCATGGAAGGAACTTGGGAAATTCAAAGTAATCATGGTAATCCCAATGAATGTGCAAATGTTACAAGATGTTTTCCAGCCACCACCATTCTGATTTTTGGTAAAGAAATGCAACACTTCAGTCATGCTTTGGGCATGCATGGGGTATATTTATTTGGTAAGGCACAAAAACTTGTTACTACTTGGGGTAGACACAAGGCATGCAATGATTCCTATACCATGGGTCTAGATGAAATAACTTCTTGTGATAATGTTTGGGCTATTGTGGGTGTGCTCAACATAGCTTTTCTAAGGTGGCCACTTGATGAGATATAGGCAATGTCATGTCCCGAACCGAGAATATCCTCTTTGGGCAGCTATAGATCTACCGGTATGGAGAGGGTTTCTTTGTTTGATATGGTGTATAAGTCTCACATATTGAGATCTAATTGCAAACATTCCAGCATCTCGAGTGTCGATTGGGAAGAAAAGTCAAAGCCATGTATGACTGTTACAACCACCAATCAACTACCATACATTCTAATCCGAACCATTTTTCGAATGGTAGTACCTGGGGCATCATGAAAAGAACTTTTGGAGTCCAAGGTAGTGTAAGAGCAATCTAGAAGAGGTAAGCATAAGTGCTGGCGTGAATTGGTCATTTTTATTTGATGAAAGGAAACTCAAGGATGAAGAGTTTGTGGTCAACACGGTGGAGGAGTTTCCAAATCATTACCTTTGTTGAAGTATTTCCAAATTGTACAAGGCAGTTTCCAGCCTTAACATCTTTGATTTTTGGAAGGAAATATTAGTTTAACAGTTGTACCATTGCCACATTGTTGATTTCGATCATTCTAGATCATGTGCTGCTGTTATCAGTCATGAACCGCTGTGGATTTGTGTATTTTGGGAGAGTTTTCTTGCATGATGATGTTAGTCAAAGATGTCCGCTATTAGGGACAAACAGCCCAGCCATCCTAATGTTGATGGGGATGAGATGCAAGGAGGTTTGTGGCTGTTATGAACTGTTTCCAGCCTACATGCAAGCTGTTTTGTGCCATGAAGTGAAGGGACAACTCACAATAGTATTAAGGGAATCATTGGAGCATAAGGCTGCAGCCATGAAGCAAGTGTTTGAGATTACAAATCCCAAAAGTGGATTTGGGATCCAAGTAATGGAAAATAGCATTGCTTGAGGATAAAGAATTTCAAAAGGGGAGGACTGTAATGTCCCCTTTTTGGGCTTAATAAGGTTGGAGCCCTTAGCCAACTCTTTTGTTTTCCATTGGCTAAGGGAAGGGTTTTAAAAAGGGAAAGTATGTTTCTTTTTTCAAGTTGCTAAGAAGGTGATATTGTTTGCAACTTTGGTTATTAGAATTTTAACTAAGAGGGACTTTTTGTTTTAATTTAAGTTAACCCTTATTGATCTTTTCTAAAAGGGGGTGCTTTTAGAATATTGTTTTTCCCTCCCTTTGCGGGGCGCCACCCTTGGCGAAAGTTTGGAGGGAAAAGGTGGGTATATAAGAAAAGGGTGATTGCTAATTTTGGGAGACGATCAATAAACTAATTTTTCTCTAAATGTTGAGAGAGTTTGCTTGCATTATCAGCCTATGAGGACAAAAACCCTCATTAGCTTCTAGAATTGAGAATGAAAACTCTCATTTCTCTTGGTGACTTCATTCAAAGGTCACAATTGGGTGGAATATCAGATGTTTAGCTTCAAGAGTTGCTTGGAAGGTGGGCTAACCAATTTGAGGACTTTGTAGGGTTGGGCGCAGCGGTGAATCAACCTTTTGGGGTCAGCAAGGTCATTTCCCACCACTTGGACTATGGCCACTTGCTTGGGAGACATGGACAGCTGATTTTACATTGTTGGATGAGCGTAAAATTCAGTTTCCACTTTCACTGGTTTGGTGATATTTTTTATAATTTTTAGGTCTGAAATTAGTATCAAAATCAGACTTTGACTTCCCATAAATATTTTGAATATTCTGCAATTTTATGGGGGTTATTTGATGTTGGAGAAATTCATTTTAGTGCCTAAATCATTTTCAGAATTCTGAAAATTTCAGTTAGGGTTTCAATAAATAAAAGTCAGGTTTTATATTTTCATTCCTAGGGTTTGTTGAAAAACCCAAATTGTTTTAAATTTGCCCTCAAAGGGACATTTCATGATGTTTTTGGGATGTTGTATTGCTAATTTATTGCAAAGCCCTTGCTGATGTCAGTGTAGGTTTTTAGAGAGTTCTTAGTTGTCCATTATTTCCTTTGATACTATTTCTCATTGGATGTTCATCAACATCATTACTAGATACGTCCTCAACAACAAGTGCCTTGTTGGTTTTTGTGTCAACCTTGGCATGGGATTTTGAATGATTCAATTTGATGTGAAAGTTATAAAAACTTGTTGATCCCTTATTCTTTAACTTGAATAGGAAATCCTTTACCACATGACCATTCACCCTAAAAAACTTCTTTGATTCATCAAGATCGTAGATTGATCCCTTCATACCTAGACTACCAAATCCTTCATCCCGAGATCCTAGTGATTAATATTACATACATAATATATGCTCAAGGTTTCCCCTCAAAATTAGCTAGGGATGGTCAGGACCTTTCGTTCATTGTGGGCTCAAACTCGAGTTGCTATCCATTTAGGGTCTTGTATATGGCCATCTTTTGTTCAAGATCTTGGCTCAACCTATGGTTCTATAGTGGGGCAAAACTAGTTGTTGGCACAAATTTCATCGGTGTGACCCTTAGTGCAGCAGTTGATGTGCCACATCTTCAATTTCTTTGTATAATCTCACCTTTCTTTGGACATTCTCATAATATCTTTCCACAAGACCATAATGGAAGAAGGTTCCTCTGAAACTTCTCTATCTTCAAAGCCATTTACTACATTCCACTTTGCACTGTCCTTGTCTTCACTCTCTCAATTCATGGTCAATTATAGGTGTAGACATCGAAATATGGACAATCTACTTGTGACAATCCCACTTTTGATGCCTTGTTGCCAACATCCCTAATTTATCATTATTCATCCCTAATCTGCTCTAATATCACTTAACCTCAATTATGTCATTATTCTATCATATCCGGTCATCCCTAAGCCTGTCATCCTATCATCATTACATCTCTAGCTAATCCTCTCTAACACTATTCATCCCCTAAAAAATTAATCTTGTCATGACAATAGCATATCAATCCCATCTAATTCTCATCTTATCAAATCCGGATTAACTAACTAATTAGTCATATTAGTTAGTTGGTTAGTCTAATAAATAAATCCATGCACCAAATATCAAAAAAAAAACATAATATCATCAAATCATAACCCATCCCAAGTCAAGTCATCACATCAATTAAAAAATCCAAGACAATCTCCAAATCCCAATGTCATGAGATAAGAGTCAATCAAAACCATACCTCTCCTTCACACTCAACCCCCCCCCATTTAATCCTCAACCTCCTTCATTTGACTCATTCTCAACCCTTGATTTTGCATCAAGATCAATAGTCCACATTCATCCTGCAAATCTATAAATTGAGCTCACATCCCTCCATTCCAACAAGCCTTGGGAACCTAATGAAGTTCTGCTCAAGCAATCATCAAGCCAATCCAGCCATCAAGCATCCATCAAGCCAAACATCGACTTGCCAAGGAGGCATGTTGCCAATTTGTTCTTGTGCATCACCAATTTGAGCAACCACATCGAACACTCAAACAAGCAAATCGACAAAATCAAAGGGAGAATCTTCATTGGTAAGTGAAGGTGCGTCTCCTTCCCCTTTTCACTCTTATCAGGCGTATATTGTTGAAATAAGGTAGAAATTTGGTTTATTTCAAAAAAAAATTTGCAAAAGCTCTAGTTTTACATGTATACATTTTGGCACACTTGGTGGGACTCGCAATCCCACAATACTTTTGCTTATTCTTGCTCATTGGGGGATGTTTGCATAGATGATTGTCAATTAGTATAAAGAATTAGGTCAAATTTGTCATTTTGGCTTCAAAAAACTGTTCCTAGACTTGCAACGTCTATGTTATGCTAAATGTTTTAATGGCTGAAAACAGCATTTGTATCATTCTTTTTGTCCTTTTTTGTGTTTTATGCAGATGACACGTCTGCATCACTGGCATATCTGTGTCATTTTGAATGTCCTCTGCGTCATTTTGAATAGCGTCTGTCATTTTGTTTGTCTTTTTAAAGTGTTTTATGTAGACGATGTAATGTTTGCTTAGCTAGCATCGACTGCATCATTTTGTTTGTCTTGTTTTGTGTTTTGCATAGATAATGTGATGATTGTGTCACTAACATCATCTGCGTCATTTAGAATGTCTTCTGCATCATTCTGAACGTTGTTTGCATCATTATATTTGTCTTTATTAGTGTTTTGCTGCGACGTTTGCATCACTAGCGTCGTATGCTTCATTCTGAACATCGTCTATGTCACTGAATTTCTACATTGAATGCTTATCTTCTGAAGGCCATAACTTTTGACTCGGGTGTCCATTTGACCTCTTGTTTGCGGAGATCGAAAAGATGAATGCAACCATGAAAAATAATATTGTTTTATGCAGACGATCTAATGTTTGCATCCCTGGTGATGTGTGCATGTTTATGGCAGTGTTTGCCTCCTGCAAAATGGTGTCTACGTATCTAAGACCTGTTTTTGTATGCTAAACATCCCTAATCTTCAATTTTTGACTTGCATTGTTGATATTTGTTGCTTTTCATGCTCCTAACCCTTTTGTGCAACAAGTATCGCTTGTCAAAGACTCCATTTTGCTCAAACTACTAACATTTGGCCTTCCAGGTTCACTTGTCCAAGATTGTATAATCAAAACAAACACACATCAATATAATTAGTTAATCAATCAATCAATCTAATCAATCTAATTATTTAATCAATCAATCAATCTTGCTTGTGCTTTATTTTTCATCTTGATTGTGTGTGAGAGAGAGATCTATGTGTTGTGTATGCTCTTCTCTCACACTACAAAGTGACCTTGGAAATTAAAAGCAAACTAGATCAATTTTGTTATCCTTAGGGCGTGCTACATATACTCTTCCCTCATGCCGCAAGGCGATCTTGGGAATCAGAAATAGCATGTGCCTACTTTATTTTATCTTTCTAGGGTCAATCGACTATGATTTCATCACCCAGTGCGAGACAAACCATGTTTTACCAGTCTATATAAATTCTTAGGGATTTGTCATTATTGGCTAAGTGGTCGTCCATTTTACCGGCGTCGTGAGAACCCGTTGTTTCAATTGGAGCGAGGATTAGCCATTTCAGCACGTCTTCAATCAGAGTGCAACTCCAGGTTGACAACAATTTTTGGCACGCCCGATGGGACCACGAAAAAATTCTTTGCATATCTAAAGAGTTTTTGCAGCAACAGAGGATATTCATCTACATCCAGTTGCAGAGTCATAGCATCATTCAGGGAATCCGTTCATGCCAAAGGTTACCACAAGATCAGCAAGTAAAGGTATTCCTTTTGAATTTGTAACTTATAAGAGAGCAAGATCTAGGAGGGCAAATCCATATCCTCAAAGAGAATATTTACCCCCTCCTCATCCTATTGTTCTAAACACTGTAATCCCTAATATTCAAATGGCCATCAAAAACCAAGTGTTTGCTCCATTTAATAGAAGTAGCCCATTGAATCTAGCACAATTTGATGAAATTCCTATATTTGCCCTCAAAAGTATTCCATTCTTCTCAGTAGAAAATCAAACAACCCCTATTGAGCATATCCAAGGTGTGGCTAATCTTTGTTCAGTTCATGATGTTGTTGAGGATAATGTTGCTACTAGATTGCTTGTTGCTTCTTTCAAAGGAAAAACATTACAATGGTATAGAACCCTCCCACTTAGATCCATTTCTACCTGGGATGAATTGAGTGCATCGTTAGTCAAGCAATTTGAAGACAAATTTGATCACTTATCTTTAGTTAAGCAATTAACTGCCATACAGAGAACTCCTCATGAGTTCACGTCCGATTTTAATCTTAGATTCCAGAAGACATGGACCAAAATACTAGTTCTAATTAGGCCATAAATGAACAAGTTGTCTCAGCAAAGGCTGATAATGTCTTGATGATGAATGGACAGCCTTCCACATCAGGCCAAGTTAGGAAAGAAGAAAAGGTTCCCCTTTTTTATTTATCCTTGGTCATAGGAGATTTTTTGGTGCACAATTGCATCATTGACAGTGGAGCAAGCACCTCGGTGATGCCTAAATGCATAGCTGATAAGCTGGGGCTAAAATATGAGGAAATGACTAAAGGAGTCTTGCAGTTGGATGGAACCCAAGCAAAGACAGTTGGGGTGGTAAGAGGTTTGAGCTTGATGCTGCATGCTTGCCCAACTTTCTCAGTTCTTCATGATGTGGTAGTTGCAGATGTCCCTCCTTACTTTGCCATCTGCTTATCCAGGGATTTTACATCCAAGATAGGCGGCTACTTAGTAGCGAATTGGTCTTATCTGGTTTTTAGAACCAAGTATGGGACTAAAGTCAAGATTGAATCCGAGCCACTCCACAGAGATCATCTGAAACCTTACTCGCTCAAGGCAGCAAATGTTAGCCTCGCCATCATTGACCAGGAAGAGTTCCAAGTAGACCAATCTCTATCATCTGCCCTTGAAAGAGTTGCAGACCTGCTCTTAGATGAATGGGGAAGTGACAACTTCGAGCATGATCCTTACAAATTCATAGAGGAGGCGGGCCTTGGAATTTATTGCATGCATGAAGAGGGTACTTTTGTACCAAATCTGATGAAAGCCTGCCAAGAAAGCTCAGGTCTATGGCAACTGTTCTCTGACGGTTCAAAAAATAAGTTGGGAGCTAGTGGTGGAGCGGTGTTGGTTTCTCCTTCAAAAGAGAGGTATTTTTCAGCTTTCCGGTTCCAATTTTCCTGCACATGCAATGTTGCGGAATATGAATCCCTCATCCACGGTTTAGAGTGGGCGAGAAAGCGAGGAATCAAAGCGCTGCAGGTCTTTGGTGACAGTGAGTTGATTGTCAATCAGGTAAGAGCCCAGAATTTGGCGAAGAATTATCTACTTAAGTCCTACAAACATAGGGTATGGGACTTAGTGGAAAATTTCTTTGCTTTCAATATTACCTCCATTCCTAGAGAGCGGAACAAGCAAGCAAATAGCTGGCAGCAGTTGGTGCCCAGTTTGATATCCTTCAGGAGATAGGCCGAGACCACAGCTCACGTCACTGGAAGGTAGTGATCCGACCCTATGTACCTAACAACGTCACCAACTGGCAAGTCTTCAATAGCGATCAGCAAATAGCACTCTTCTTGCAGGAAGACGCTGAGTTTGCTACAAAAAACCAGGTTAAGCTGCAGCAACAATATGGCAGCCAAATTGTTCAACTGAAGAATAATAAGCTCCCCAAAGGTTTGGTCACTCTAAAGAGTATCTTCAATGGAGATGACCAATTGAAAAGCGACAAGGCATGCATTACAACGAAGGAGGAGCACCACGAGAAGGTGGAAATATTCAAGGATAAGCTGCTTGCACTTGGGAAAGTGTGCACGGACCGTGAAAGACAGGCCTTCATCTTGTTGTGCCAAGAATTTGCCGATATCTTCGCTTGAGAGTACAGTAATTTGAAGGGTTTTGACCCAAGTTTGGCCCAGCATACCATTGAGCTGGAAGAAGGCGCCAGGCCAATCAAGCAGAAGCAGAGCCCTGTCAACCCGATGATTGAGCCTCTCATGCAGAAGGAGCTCACCAAGTTGATTGAGTCTAAGATAATATTTCCAATCAAACACTCTTCTTGGATGGCCAATCTTGTTCCTGTCCGGAAAAAGAATGGGGAGATCAGACTGTGCGTCGATTTCAGAGACCTCAACAGAGTCTCTTTGAAAGACCATTATCCTCTCCCAAGCATGAAGCAGATCCTTCAAATGGTGACAGGCAGCAAGTGTTTCTCCCTCCTGGATGGGTATTCAGGATATAATCAGATTTTGGTGCAAGACTGTGACCAGTACAAGACAGCCTTCACAACCAAGTGGGGAACGTTTGCTTATAGGAAAATGCCTTTCAGACTGTCTAATGCTGGTGCCACCTTCCAACGAGCTATGGACATGGCCTTTCAAGTCCTGATAAATAATACTGTGCTGGTATATCTTGATGATGTGACAGTTTTCTCCAAGGAAGCGAGCCAACACATAAAACACCTCAGGCAAATCTTTGAGAGGTGTAGAGAGTTGGGTATCTCTCTCAATCCGAGGAAATGCGTGTTCGCTGTCCACGAGGGGAAGCTCCTTGGTTACATTGTTTTTTCGAAAGACCTGACTATTGATCCAGAGAGAGTTCGCTCCATCCTGGAGCTATCCTTGCCTAAGCACAAGAAAGGCCTGCAAAGCTTCTTCAGCAAGATAAATTTCATCCGGAGATTTATCCCGAATTTTGCGGAAGTGGTCAAGCCATTGACCTCTATTCTGAGGAAGGGTGAGGAGTTCACATCGACAACACAAAGAAAAGACAGTTTCGAAGAAATCAAGCAGGCCATAGCCCGGGCTCCTACTTTGATCAGCCCTGACTTCACCAAAGATTTCAACCTCTACACCTTTGGCAATGAAAAGGGAATCTCCGCCATGCTTACCCAAGCAAGTGATGATAACCTTGAGCAACCAATTGCGTTTTTAGCCAAGGCCTAGAGGGTTTTGAGGTCAGATATACATATGTGGAAAAGCAAGTCCTGGCGGTCATACGGAGTCTGAAGAAATTCAGGCATATGCTGTCCAATAGCAGAATCCACCTCATGGTCCCACATCCCGGCATCAAGGATTTCTTGATCAACCGAGACCTGAATGAAAAGAGAGCAGGGTGGATCACTAAAGTGATGCAATATGATGTGGATATCAAGATCACCAAACTGGTAAGAGGAAGAGCCCTGTGTGAACACCTTGCTGCAGACTTTAAGCAGCAGAAAGAGGACAGTCTGTTAATTCATGATGCAGCTACAACAGAGGAACCAGCTATCATGAAGGATTGGACATCAGACGTGAGGCATTTTCTTCTCACTAGTGAGTGCCCGCAGGGCCTTGATAGGACCAAGAGGAGATATTTCAGAGTCCAGTGTCTCCCTTATGTCCTGATTGATGGAGTGTTGTTCAGAAAGGATCTCTCAGAAGTCTTTTTAAGATGTTTAGACGCAAGTCAGGCCGACAGGGTGCTGTCTGAGTTCCATGATGGGCCAGCCGGCAGTCATTTTTCTCCTAGGGCTACAACGGCAAAGATAATGAGAGCTGGTTACTTCTGGCCCACTCTTTTGAGGGACACCCATGCCTGGCTACGAAAGTGCCAGAAATGTGCACTTTTTGATGGGAAGCAACGTTTGGCTGCCATGCCTTTATAGCCTATTCAGGTAGAGCAGCTATTCATGCAATGGGGCCTGGACTTCATAGGGATGATTAATCCTCCCTCCAGTGCTGGACACAAGTGGGTTCTGACCGCCACGGATTATTTTACAAGATGGGTAGAGGTTGTTGCTTTGAAGGAGGCCAATGAAAGTGCGGTCCTAGATTTTTATAAGGACCTGGGGAAATTTTCGAAGAAATCAAAGCGGCCGAGACAATTCTCGTGGACTTTTTGTCCGCAGGAAAATTGTCCGCGAAAAAAAACCCGCGGGCAAAAACGCCGAAGCAGAAAGCCAAAGGAAGGTCCAAGGGTGACAGACCCGAGGACGTCAAAGTTAAACACGGCAAACTAGCTGTTGGGTATTCAAACGCAGTGACATGTGCGCAGACGTCAAATTTAAGATGGTGAAATAGCCATTTCTTTTTTAAAATGCCTGTGTGCCAACCAGAAAAGAGCCAAGGAGCCAGCGACCCGCCAAGAAGATAGCCCGAGGGCCGAAGGAGCTAGAAAGCGACAAAACCAGGGAAAACCAGAGCGCGAAAAGCGCCAAGTGGCAACCGCGGAAGCTTTGACATGTTTTCTCTAAAAGAAGCGGAACGCGCCACGTATTCCCTGCAAGGCTCGGCGGAAGCCGACAAGTGTCAACACCCGTCGTCTCTCCCCTTTTTGTCCCGCGAGCACTGTGGTGGGCCCCGACGAACTGCTAAAGAGAGCAGAAGCCGCCACGCGTCCTTTTCCGCAGGACTCTCCAAAGGTGTTTGAAGTTTCTATAAATTCAGCGGACACTGCCACGTGTCCTACCTGTTTCAGCAACGGAACACGCCACGTGTCACTTTTTGGAATCAATGAAAAACAGCGAAGGCAAGCGGAAAAGACACGAATGAATTGTCAAGAAGAACGACAGACACGAGGACATAAAATTTGTGGAAGGTAGCTGTTGATCTTCGCGAACTTAAGCGCGAACCCGAAGGAATTCAAAGGCTTAAAGGCAGAATAAGGACCAAGTGCAAAAACGGACAAAGCAGTCCAAGTGGCGAAAGAAGGCGTCGACTCAAGCAGTTACTCCAGCAGGTGATCCAGTGTCTGCGAATTGATCATCAAGAGGCGCAAACGGCTAACGGCGCGACCCAATTTCTTCATTTTGCATTAATGAGCAGACAATCCGTGTAATCGTTTTGAAGGAGCGGTCTTGTTTGCAGACAAACGACGCGGCCCATAATTTCTCATATGATGTTTAAGCGGCTTGCTCTTCCCAATGATCGGAACGCACATGGGTCATTTGTAAAAAGGGCACCAAAAGGCCTCCTTTCTTCCTCTATATATTGTAGACTTGTCATTTGGAAAAAGATCTTTCACATTGTAAGGCGAAGCCCTGGCAATTTTCACTTGAAATCAATAAACGCATTTTTACCTCTATTCTGGTTAGATATCTCTGTGTGTGTCTGAGTGTTAGTTTTGTGTTTAGTCATTGCTTCCTAATGCTTTCACAAGGTTAACACCAATGCACCTAGTGTCTATAAGGTGCCATTCCTGCAGGTGACAAGGAGAGCTGCACTTGGAAGCACAGAGACAGAAAGAAGCTACTATATAGTGTGCCCTTTCCACAGCACCTATGGTGAGTCCCTGTTTTCTGTGTGTTCCATTAAAGCCTCCCTGTTAAGCTTCATGTAGCCTGCTCCTTTTGCCAGTTTAAAGTGTACGTATGTGTTTGTATGGTTTCAAGAGTGAGTGTGAGTAGGTTGAATCATTTGGTGCATCACCCCTTTTAGAGTAGGTTCTGTTTTCTTATAATCCTTCTCCTTTTTCACCCCCCCATTATATATCTATATATATATATATATGTATTAGCACTTATTGGAACAACTCAAATGCATCAAAGGGAGATAGCCCTTATCTAGAGACTCTCCCCTTCAGCTTCGCCAGTCCCACAGGTGAGGGGAGTTTCCATTGTTGCGTGTGGAAGGGCAGGAGCTAGGCGTCCTGCCCCCGGTTGCAATCCACTGTGTCAACATGTCAAAAATAGACTCCTCTTGAGTTGTCGGATCAAGAAAACAATCATTTTTGCCTGAAAATGGTGCCAAACTTAGACTGAGAAACTCAGCTTGAAGCTGAGTTGGACCTTCGGATGCATGAGAATGACTAGTAAAACCATGAACACAAATAGTCAACTGAAACTTAGCAATCCACCAAAAATAGCCCTTGCTTGCATGAGTGAGACATATTTAGACTGAATCGTTCGCCGACTTTCCGTTCTCGGTTTCCTTATTTCCGTGAATACATTTTTGTTGCCTGTTTGTGGTTTTTCTATTTCCTGGCTTTTCGTTGACTTCACCTTGGTCTTTTATTTTCTGCGGACATTTGTTTTTTTGGTTTGTTTTTTTGTGGACCTTTTGGATTTCTTTCTTGGCTTATTCCCTTTGATTTTCTTTGGAATTTTCGTGTGACAAATTTTTCCTGCGGACTTTTCTATTTATCTCCCTCGCCTTACCTTCGTTGTGTTTCCTCGGGCTTCTTGTTATCTACGAATTCCTTCGGAAAAAATGTCTGCCCTTGACTTTAATTTCCGTCGGATTTCTGTCTTGGCTTCGTCTTAATTTCCTCGGACTTTTCCCTTGCCAATTTTCCCGAATTTATTCTTGGCTGCATTTCCTTCGGAGTTATGTTTTCTCACTTTCCCGCGGGCTTTTGTGTCCTTCGGATTTCTACGGACTTTATCTATTTGCATTTTTCCGAATTAATCCTTTGGACTTTTGTTCGGAGGATATCCTTCTTCCGTTTTGTTTTCTCTTTTGCCTTTGTGTATTTTCCATTGGGTTTTTCTTTGTCCGAAAGAATTCTTTCGGACAAAAAGTCTGAAGGAATTAGTCTCCTTTATTTTTATTTTGCCACTAGCAAAATGCCCTTCGGAAAAATTGGAAAAGTCTTGCCACCGACCAAGTGCAATCCACAAGGGCTTGTGTCCTTCCTCTGTGCCCTTCGCGAAAGTTGGAAAGGTCCTATCACCGACCAAGTGCCCTCCGCAAGGGCTTGTGTCCTTCCTCTGTGCCCTTCGCAAAAGTTGGAAAGGTCCTATCTCCAACCAAGTGCCCTCTGCAAGGGCTTGTGTCTCTCTGAAAATGGCTTTTCAAAAGAATTGAAGGACACTCAGGTTTTTTGTAAGGCACCTGGGCTTTTTGTAGGGCACCTGGGCTTTTTGTAGGGCACACGGGTTTTTTGTCTCCTTAATTCCTTCAGACAAAAAGCCCGAAGGAATTGAATACTTTGTAAATTGTCCCTTTGAAATTCTCTCGGACTTCTCCCAAGTCCTTTAAAAAAAAATTGCCCTCGGACAAAAGTTTGAGGAAATTGTCCATCTCTGTTAGAATATTGTCATTGATGTCAAATGGAACTATTGCCGGAAGTGAACGGAATTGATTGCTAGAAGTGAACGGAAATGTCGACCAAAGTGAACGAAATTGTTGTCGGAAATGAACGAAATTGTTGACAGAAGTGAACGGAATTGTCGTCGGAAGTGAACGAAAATGTCGACGAAAGTGAACGAAAATGTCGACGGAATTGTCAACCTTGGCCGACCTATTGGGAGGAGTTGTGACCGTTCAAAAGGACCTTTACACTTGAAGAGTCACGACCTTAATTTGTGGCTTTCTGTGGGTTATAAATAAGTGCATAACGAATGGCAGAAGTGTAGATTCGAAAGTGGAAGATATATAAAAGAAGAGCAGAATTTTTAAAGGCAAATTTTTGTGAGAATATTATAAAAAAAAAATCAGCAAGTATAAGGAAGAGTATAGCAGTGAAAACACTCAAGTGTAGATCGAATCTAAAGGAGATAAAGCAAGTGTTTTATCATCCATTGTTTTGACAACAAATTTGAGATAGAAGAGTGATTTTTTCTGAGAAGGTTGGTGCCTTCATTTTGAAGAGATTGGTGTCTCTCGCTGAGTTGGTGCTCAGTGAAAGGGGTTGGTGCTCCTGTAGGTTGGTGCCTACAAAATTGTTTTTGGGGTTGCTACTTCAGTAGGTTGGTGCCTACTAATATTTATATTAAGAGAATTTCTCCGTGGTTTTCTCCCAAAAGGGTTTCCACGCAAATCTGTGTTTATTTGCATTGTGTGGTTTTGCATTGTATTCTTTGATTGCTTTGAATATATTAATTGCGGAGTAATTTGAGGTTTTGGATTTAAGATTAATAGTCCAAAGCGAAAAAATATCTTATACTGATTCACCCCCCCTCTCAGTATAAACGTGTGCTTAACAATTGGTATCAGAGCCAGTTCCTTCGGTGTTAACACAACTGCTAGAAGGTAGATATTGAAAGGCACATATGGCAGGATCTCAAGTGCTATATGGTTTCTCCACTAACAAAGCTCCTTTGTTCGATGGAACGAATTACGCATTTTGAAGCATAAGAATGAAGACTTACTTGATGGCCCTAGGTTTCGATATTTGGCAAGTAGTGGTAATAGGATACACAACGCCACAAATTGCACCAACGGATGCCACCGGAAAAAAGGCCAGTGAGAACAATGCAAAAGCTATGAATGCAATCTTATGCGGGCTTTCAGAAAATGAATTTGTTAAGGTTATGCATTGTCAATCTACAAAAGAGATTTGGGCTAAACTCAACACTATTTATGAAGGTGATAATAAGGTTAGAAAAGCAAAACTCCAAACCCACCGGAGGCAATTTGAAAGTTTAAAAATTAAGAATGATGAAAACATTGCTAGGTAATCTTCTTCGTGTCGATGAGATTGTTGATGTCATTCGAAGACTCAGAGAGAAAATTGAAGAATCTGTGATCGTTCAGAAAGTCCTGAAATCCCTACCATTGAGATTTGATGCGAAGGTCTCCGCCATTGAAGAAATGAAGGATTTAGACACGATAAAAATGGACGAGCTCCATGGAATTCTTACAGCCTACGAAATGAAAACCGAATCTGAGAGACAGTCGAAGAAGGAAGCATCATTCAAGGCCTCGAAGAAAGAGAAGATCAAAGAACCAGAATCAAGTGAAAATTCAAGAAGTGAAGAAGATGAAAATGAAACTCTATTCATTTAATAGCTAAAGAAAGGATCGGGCAAAAATAAAGGAAAGTTACCATTTAAATGCTTTAATTGTGGTAAAATTGGTCATTTTGCAGCCAAATGTCCAAATAAAGGAAATAGCGATGATGAGAGAAACAAATCAAAGTACAAAAAGGGATCCAAGCCGAGCAAAGACAAGCAAAGATTTGAGAAACAAAAGAAAAGCCTATACTCCAAGAGGTATAGCTGTTCATCCGAAGAAAACAAAGAAATTGATGTTGAGAGTGATAATGACTACAAAAGAAAATGCCACTACCAACAAAGATAATTTGGTGGAAGACGAAGACATGGAAGAAGGTGAAGTGAACTCTGAAGAACTTATTTGCACGTTGGAAGATATAAAAGCATTTAAGAAGAAAAATCAGAAACTAAAGTTATAACTCCGAAAATATGAAGAAGAGAATCAAGACTTCAAAACGAAGACATCACAAGTCTTTGAGGAATCAAACAAGGTAGTTGCTGATCTAAAAGTCCAAATCGAAAAATCAAAAAAAATTGAAGAAGATCTAACTGATCAGCTAAAGAAGAAAGGAGAAGACTATGAAAGGTATGAATCTGAGATAGATGTTTTAAAAAGGGATCTAGAAAAGGTGAATTCTAAAATAGCAAGTGAATTGAAATCTGAGAAAAGCACTCAAGTTTTGAATAAGATTCTAGAGAGTCAAATATCACCATCTAACAAGTCAGGCATTGGGTATGAAAAGGAAAAAGAGAAAGCTAAGAGCTATGCTGAAACTCTTAAGGAACCAGTGAAAAAGGAGACCAAGAAGGAAGAAGCCCAGAATACAAAAACCAGCTCTATCAACAAAGAAAGCAAAGGAGAACAAAACTTTAGAAGACCTTTTGCTCCAAGATATGCAAATAAAACCAGGTTTGGTAATTATTTTGATGAATATTGTTATTATTCCAATCATTTTGGTCATAAGAAATTACATTGTAGAAAGAGAGCCAAGGATATTGAAGTCAGGCGCAGAAACAAAGGAATCTATGGAGCTTCGAATAGAAACTACAATTCGTTTGCTCCCTTATCAAACTTTGATGAAGCTATAGTTTGTTACAAGTGCAACAACTATGGACATATAGCACGCTATTGTAGAATTGTTTTTGAATCTGTGAGACAAGATCAAAAGTTCAAAGCTCCAGTGATAAAGAAAAGAGAACCATCAAAGCCCTGGATGAAGAAGCAAGAAGAATCCATGATTGTTCAAACAACATTCCATGCTAGAAATGAAGGACAACAATGGTTCATTGATAGTGGATGTTAGAAACACATGACTGGAGATAAAAGCAAATTCATCTCGTTAAAAAGGGTCAATGAAGGCACGGTGAAGTTCGGAGACAACGCTGCAGCCAGAATAACAGGAAAAGGTACACTTAGTCCCGATAATGAAAAAACCAAAACATAAAATGTGTTATATGTGGAAGGGTTAAAGCATAATCTTCTAAGTGTTAGCCAAATGTGTGATCAAGGACACACACTCAAGTTCTTTTCTGAAGGTTGCAAGATCAGAAAAAGAAACATAGGAGAACTAATTGCAGATGCTCATAGAACCACAAACAACCTATACATGCTTGGAGAAATGAGATGAGAGAAATGTTGTCTGAGTCAAGTTGAAGAGAGTTGGCTATGGCATAGAAGGTTAAGGCACATAAATTTTGATAATCTTGTGATAATCAGCAACAACCAGGCTGTGCGAGATATGCCCAAGATAACGAAACCTTCAAGCACTCTATGCAAGCAATGCCAACACGGGAAGCAAACCAGAACAAGGTTCAGAACGAAGGAATATTCGACCACTAAACCACTAGAGCTGATTCATACAGATCTTTGTGGTCCTACCAAAACTGAAAGCATGCAAAGTGAGAGCTACTTTATGTTGCTTATTAATGATTATACTAGAATGACGTGGGAAGCCTTTCTAAAAGAAAAATCAGAAGCATTTGAAAAGTTTAAAGCTTTCAAGGCATTAGTAGAAAATGAAAAAGCGCTGAAAATAAAATGCCTAAGGTCAGATCAAGGAGGTGAGTTTATTTCAAATGAATTCATTGAGTTTTGCGAAGATCATGGAATTAAGAGACAATACTCAGCTGTAAGGACTCGACAACAAAATGGAGTGGTGGAAAGGAAAAATCGAACCATTCAATAAATGGCTAGAACTATATTGAATGAAGCTAAGCTATTAGATAGATTCTGGAGAGAAGCAGTTAATATAGCAGTATATATCTTGAATAGAAGGCAAATTAGAGTTAATAATGACAAAACTCCTTACGAATTGTGGAAAGGAAGACCACCTTCGGTCAAACATTTCACAGTGTTTGGAAGTAAATGTTTTATCAATAGGAATGAAGAAAACTTGGGCAAATTTGATTCAAGAACTGACGAAGGAATTTTTCTTGGCTACTCCATCAAAAGCAAAGCCTATAGATGTTATAACAAAAGGCTACAAACTATCGTAGAAAGTGCTAGTGTTAGAATAGATGAGATCATGAATCAAAAGGCAAAAGAACCTTCAGAAGAGCCTTTAGAAATACCCAATCTTGTAGAAGGGGAGGAAGAAAATGTAGAAAAATTGAGTGAATCTGAAAGGCAAGACACCAAAGCACCATCTCGCTTTGTTCAGAAGAATCATGCTGAAAGTCAGATCATTGGCAACATTGATGTTGGGGTGCAAACCAAAAGAAGAATTGTAAGTATACCTGAGCATGTAAATTTCTCTTTGTTATCCAAGGTAGAGCCTAAAAATTTTTCTGAAGCTGGTCATGATTAACATTGGGTAAAAGCAATGGAAGAAGAGTTAGATCAAATTGAGAAGAATGAGACTTGGGAACTTGTGCCCAGGCCAATGGATCAGAATGTGATTGGCACTAAGTGGGTTTTTCGAAACAAATTGAATGAAAATGGCCAAGTCACTCGAAACAAAGCAAGGTTGGTATGTAAGGGGTATGCTCAAGTAGAAGGTGCAGATTTCAAAGAGACTTTTGCTCCTATTGCTAGATTAGAAGCAATTCGAATATTTCTTGCATTTTCAGTAGTCAAAAATTTCAAAGTTTATCAAATGGATGTTAAATCAGCATTTCTAAATGGCAATCTAGAAGAGGAAGTTTACATAGAACAGCCAGAAGGATTCCTCTTATCAGAAAACAAGGATTATGTGTGTGAGTTGAAAAAGGCTTTGTACAGATTGAAACAAGCTCCTAGAGCATGGTATGCTAGGCCTGATAAATACCTACAAGACCAAGGATTCAAGAGAGGATATGCTGATAGTAATCTTTACATCAAAACTGAAGGAGATCACCAGTTACTTATTGTGGTGTATGTAGATGATATAATCTTTGGAGGAGACAATGAGGAAATGTCTAAGATATTTGTTGAAGATATGCAAAAGGAATTTGAGATGTCCATGTTAAGTGAGTTGTCATTTTTCCTTGGTTTACAAATCTCTCAATCTAACAAAAGAATATTCATAACCCAAAGCAAGTATGTAAAAGAGATGTTGAAGAAATTCCATATGGAGGAGTGTGCCCCTGTTAGCACACCTATGGCTATAGGTACGAAGTTGAGCAAAGATGATGAATCTTCGAATACTGATCAAACTCTTTACAGATCAATGATTGGGAGTTTACTATATGTGACGACATCTAGGCCAGATATCATGCAAGCAGTAGGTATGGTTGCACGATTTCAAGCAGCTCTAAAAGAAACACATGTGCAAGCCGTAAAACATATATTTAGATATTTAAAGAGAACCTTGGATTATGGGTTGTGGTACCCAAGAGGTAAAGAATTCACATTAGTAGCGTACACAGATTCAGATTGGGCATGTTGTGTAGATGATAGAAAAAGTACAAGTGGAGGAGCATTCTTTCTTGGAGATAGCTTAGTATCATGGTTGAGTAAGAAGCAGAATTTTGTATCTCTATCCACAGCAGAAGTAGAATACATAGTAGCAGTGCTATGTTGTACACAAGTTCTATGGATAAAACAAACCTTGAAAGATATCAAAGTAGAGTATAATCATCCAATCTCCATATTTTGTGATAATACTAGTGCGATAAGTATTTCAAAGAATCCAGTTATGCATTCCACAACTAAGCATATCCCTATACAGTATCATTTCTTGAGAGAACAGGTGGCAGAACAACAAGTAAAATTGGAATATGTTTCCACATCCGAACAGATGGCAAATATCTTCACTAAGCCACTTCCAAAGGAAAAATTTGAGTACCTACGACAGAAGTTGGGAGTAATTTCTTTTGCTTCTCGCCACTGAAGGGAAGCATCAGCTGAGGGGGAGCTAAGTACTAGCTCTTGGATAGACCCTTTGCCATTGATGTCAAAGAGGGAGAAATACAGAAAGAGGATGTCACAGAAAGGAGGAGCTACAGCAAAGAAAGATTCAGACAGAAGAGACAGTGCAGCAAGGGGGAGCAGTTTCAGTGTGTGGTTGTCATCAATGACAAAGGGGGAGATTGTTGGAATATTGTCATTGATGTCAAATGGAACTAATGCCGGAAGTGAACAGAATTGATTGCCAGAAGTGAACAAAAATGTCGATGGAAGTGAACGGAATTGTTGCCGGAAATGAACGGAATTGTTGACGGAAGTGAACGGAATTGTCGATGGAAATAAACAGAATTGTCGACGGAATTGTCAACCTTGGCCAACCTATTAGGAGGAGTTGTGACCGTTTGAAAGGGCCTTTTCACTTGAAGAGTCACGACCTTAATTTGTGGCTTTCTGTGGGTTATAAATAAGTGCATAACGAATGGCAAAAGTGTAGATTCGAAAGTGCAAGATATATAAAAGAAGAGTAGAATTTTTAACGGCAAATTTTTGTGAGAATATTAAAAAGAAAAAATCAGCAAGTATAAGGAAGAGTATAGCAGCGAAAACACTCAAGTGTAGATCGAATCTAAAGTAGATAAAACAAGTGTTCTATCATCCATTGTTTTGACAACAAATTTGAGATAGAAGAGTGATTTTTTCTGAGAAGGTTGGTGCCTTCATTTTGAAGAGATTGGTCTCTTGTTGAGTTGGTGCTCGGTGAAAGGGGTTGGTGCTCCTATAGGTTGGTGCCTACAAAATTGTTTTTGGGGTTGGTGCTTTAGTAGGTTGGTGCCTACGAATATATATATATTAAGAAAATTTATCCATGGTTTTCTCCCGAAAGGGTTTCCACGCAAATCTGTGTCTATTTGCATTGTGTGGTTTTGCATTGTATTTTTTGATTGCTTTGAATATATTAATTGTGGAGTAATTTGAGGTTTTGGATTTAAAATTAATAGTCGAAAGGAAAAAAATATCTTATACTGATTCACCCCCCCTCTCAGTATAAGCGTGTGCTTAACAATCTCTTAGCCCGACAAAATTTTGAGAAAACAACACTTTGGAAAGAAAACACTTGGGAATAGTCGTAAGTCTGAAAAAACAAACCTGTATTCCGTAGGTGTCTGAAAGAAAACACTCGCCTTCATTCATAAGCGAACCTACAGGGTTGTAGGTTAACCTTATGGATGGTTGTAGGTGGACATTGCCAAATCTGAAAATGAGAACGCCCCTTCGAATCCTTTGAATGACCAAAACTTTACCTGGTTGTAGGCTCTTTCCTTGGCTTATACCTGGCCGTAGGCTCTTTCCTTGGGTCGTTGTAGGTATGCATTTAGGCTTGATTGAACTTTGCAAAACCTTTTCCTTTTCATTATTCAGTACACAAAACTTATTCACAAGACAAACTGGCACAATATGCAGAGTTCCGAATAGTAGGGATGACAATTTGACCTGTGGGGCAAAATTGTCAACAGTGCAGCCAAAGGTTAGTGGATCTCATTTCAGTATAGTTGATCAAATGAAGAAATCTAATATCAGCATTAGCATGTGGGATTCTCTTACAATTTCAGGGCAAAAGGATAAACTTATCCAAGAGCTTTCAGCTCTTGAATTGTCTCCAAAACCGATTGAAAAAGGTGTTGTCTTGGCTAATTCGGATCAACCAGCAAAGCAACAGGTACAACAAGCAATTAAAGTGACAAAGGTAGACAAAACTGGGGTAGAGTCAAAGAAAACTCGTCCCTTTTACCTTTCTTTGATAGTAGGTAATATTTTGGTTCATAATTGTATGGTGGATAGTGGAGCTAGTAGTACAGTCATGCCTAAACAGATTGCAAATAAGCGTGGACTCATTTATGAGCCGAATACTAAAGAAGTATTGCAATTGGATGGGTCACCAACAAATATGGTAGGCATCATCAAGGATTTGAAATTGACATTACATGCATGTCCTAATGTTACTATTCAGCAGGATGTTGTGGTAGATTTGCCTCCCTACTTTGCTATGTGCCTCTCGAGGGATTTCACCTCAAAGATTGGGGGATATTTATGAGCTGATTGAACCTATTTGTTGTTCAGAACTAGGTATAATACAAAGGTAACAATTCATTCAGAGCCTATTGCACGTTTTCACATGGAGCCATATAGGCCAAGTGTTGTCAATGCTAATGGAAGACTGTTGTCAACCTGGAGTTGCACCCTAATCGAAGACGTGTTGAAATGGCTAATCCTCGCTCCAATTGAAACACTGAGATCTTTTCACGAAAGTGGGTGCCTCAATGGTGAGAAGAACCTCTAGAAAAGGCTGGTTCCTGTAAGATGTATCAATGAGGATCTCAATTTCTACACTACAAACTGCCTAGGGAAAAGGGGAGAAAGAACTTGAAAGAAAATCCTAGCTAAAACGGTGATACACCTAATTTGCCTAATCCACTCAAATTGAGCTTCTAAGAACACTGATTCAGACAAGGAAGAGACAGAACTTTAACTCCAATTGATCAATACACAAATATTTCACGAAAAGGTTCTGTCTAATGATCTAAGCTTGAGGAAAACGTAGAGATAGGCCTGACGAAAGACACTAAACAGCCACTAATATTCACAGTAAACTCAACAAAAGACATTCAAACACAGAACGTGACCTGCATAAATGACCAGCTAGTAACTAGGTACGAATCCAAATTTGACAAGGAAGAAAGAAAATCTATCACTTAGGCAAATCTATAACAATAGTACACTATACCAACGGCTGGAAATTGAAAAAACAGTCCTCTTCTCATTGATTCTGAAAAAGGTTACAGCACAATCTTTGGAAGAAATTTTCTTGCCAAAAGAGGGATAAAATTCTAACGCTGAAAATCCAAACTATATAGAAATTACAAACAGCCACGATTGGCATAGAAAATAGAAGAAGCTAAATCCGTCCAACTCAACGTTTACAATGTATCTACTTTTGTCTTGCATGGAAAACCTTTGGCATTGAAGATAGATGGCAGGGTCAAGCTTGGGTTATTCTGCTCCTTGCATGAAGTTTATGCCAAAGTCTGAAAATAGAAGTCAAGCTTGAACCACTGGAATGTTTGGCAGAACGATTTGCATGAGAGGTGTGATCTAGACGAATAGCCCGTTGAAGCTCATACGACTGGAAATAGCTTTTCTATTTTTGTCTTGTCTTTTTTGCATTCTAAACTCTATTCTGGAAGCAGCTGCATGTTTGGCGGTGATCTGATTATTTTGTTTTATTTCTGCACTCTCTTTGCATGTTCTGCTCTTGCTCGCGTCTATTTTTGGCTTTTCGCCTTTGTTTATTTCTGGAATCTTCTAGTCTCTATCTATCTATTTCTCGTGGCCTGTTTGTTTTCTCCTTTCTCCTCTCGGGCTTTATCTTCCCCAAAACGTTTTCCCAGGTTTTATTTTCCTCTTACCTGCGAGAATTTGTTTCTTCCTTCTTTACTCGGGGTTTTATTTTTGTTGAAGGGCTTTGTTATTTCCACTTTCCCGCGGACTTCCTTTCTAGAATGATCCTTTTGCCGAAGGGCAAGTGTCCTTCGGTTTTTTGAAAACGAACCTTCTCAAAGGGCACCTACCCTTGGAGAAAAAAGGCCGAAGGAAAGAAAACCAAAGAAATCGTCAAAGGGGGGTGACGGGCCCGAAGACGTCAAAATTGAGCATGGCGAACTAGTCGTTGGAGGTTCAAATGCCCAGTGACGGGCGCACAAACGTCAAAATTAAGGCGGTGAAATATCCGTTGATTTTGAAAAGCTTAAGGACAGGCCGCAAGTGAACTCAACGACCCGCCGAGAAGATAGCCCCGAGTGCTCACAAGGCCAAGAAAAGACAAAGCCAGGAAAAGAAAAAGCCAAGAAGGGACAAAAAATAGCAAGAAAAGACGAAACAAAACAGAGAATCCAGACAAGGCCACGCACACATACGACAACATCTGGAATGTTCCAAAAGACGCACCCAGCTAAGCACAGATATGGACAAAACAGCCCAAGTGGTGAAAGGTGTTGGCACAAAGAGTTATTCCAGTGGTTAACACAGTCTCTGCCAAGTGGTCATCAAGAAGCGCGAACAGTTAAGACGCACCCTGTTTTTTCCACTTTGCATTGATGAGCAGACAAACCGCGTGAATATCTTGAAGGAGCGGTTTTGTTTGCAGAAAAAGAGGCACGGCCCATGCTTTCACATTAATGTTTGAATGCCAAAGTCAAGATTGACAGCCAACACAGCATTCTCTTTCAACGGTTTTCTCTTCTCAATGCTTTGAACGCACATGGGCCACTTGTAAAAAAGGGCGTCAAAGTCTTTTCCAAGGGGGCGCCATTTGCTTCCTCTCTATATATATTGTAATCTCTCATTTGAGAAAAGGATATCTCTCATTGTTGTAAGGCGAAGCCCTGCCACTTTTCACATGGAATCAATAGAATACGCATTTTTACCTCTATTTTGGTTGGATATATCTTTGAGTGTGTCTAAGTGTTGACCTTGTATTCAATCATTTCTTTCTTGATGCTCTCACAAGCTTGATACCAACACGTCTGGTATAGAGAAAGCGCCATTCCTGCAGGTAACAAGAAGAGTTGTATCTCGAGCGCAGAGGCAAAAGAAAGTTACCAGACAGTGTGTTTTTCCTACAGTGCCTGTGGTAAGTTCATTTTCTGTGTGTTTCCATTAAAGCCTCCCTGTTAAGCTTCCTTCAGTCTGGCCCTTTCATCAGATAAAGTGTATGTATGTGTTCTTATGGTTCAAAGTGTGAGTATGAGTAGATCAAACTTGTTTGGTGCATCACCAGCTTAGGTTAGGTTCTGTTTTTTTAGTAATCTTTCTCTCTTTTCAACCCCCCCATTATATATATATATTAGTAAATGTACTGTTATAAATCAGAGATGCATCAAACGAAGCTAGCCCTTATCTAGAGATTCTCTCCTTAGTTTTGCCAAACCCACAGGCAAGAGAGGAGTCTCCATTGTGACGCGTGAAAGACAGAAGCTCAGCCTTCTGTCAAGGGTGCAATCCACAGCGTCAACAGTTTTTGGCACGCCGGTGGGACAAACTAGTTTGTATCCAAAGAGTTGAAGAATTTTGGTGTGTTCTTCAAACAACCAACCTTTGGAGGCTTTTCATCAACACCAATGGCGACTCTGAGTTAAATCAGCTGGTTAAGCAGTCCTGGTGCCATCAAGAAATCACATTTTTATATGTATAATTCCATTGCTCAGAATCATGGACCTTGTTTTCCTTCATATAACTTTGATCAAGCTCAAGTTGTTCATGGAATCACCTCAAGCAGCTCTCCTAGTTGCCCTTCAACAGTAAGGCAAGTAACACTAGAATTTGAGAAGCAGGTGATGGAGATAGAAAAATTGGATGAGCAATATAGATATCAGCAAGAACTTATGTACAAAGAGGAGTGTTTGTTCAGGCAAGCTCAAGCCTTGCAATCCACGAAGGAGGAGGTGTCAAAATAGAAGAATCCATCCATTCAAGGCAATCAGCCGTGTGTGCCTTCTCCCATTCCAATGCAGCCCCTTCATTTTCTAAAGAAAGCCCCCTCTTGTGCACCAAATCTTTTCTACCAGTTAGCACGCGCTCACAATAGCTCATCTGATGCAATAACCAATCCTGCTCTTAATCCCTTGCACTTAGCTTTCCAACATCAAAGGGCGTTAAAGCAACCTCTCATGGAGATCAACCTTCTCAATTCTTTAGATTGTGAATCCTCCTTTGAAGGGAATACCATGAACCAGCATGCCTCTCTTCAAGAAACTCTTCCTGTACATCAACAGTCCCTTCCTAATCTTCCTCAGCCTCCTCAAGTCTTTCAATGTGATATCAAGATTCCAAGTTGGAAAAGGGAATATCATGAACCAACACGGGACCTCGAAGAAGATAAAGTTGCTCCCTGTTCACAAGGAAAAAGTTCCAATCCCAAGGTCATGAGTTGGAAGCAAACAATGGAATCATGGGGAAGAAAGGAGGAGAAAGGTTTTGCTCAAAACCTCGAAAAAAATGAAGCTGCTCCTACTCATCATGATGATGCTTGTGACCTCCAAAAAAGACTCTTTCAAGAGAATATAGCCAAGCGAATTGCAAAATTGGAGTCCAGAATGAGATTCCTCAACCAAAGTGTGATGGACGGTTCAGATCAAGCAGAAGATCCTACATTTGAACACATCCCATCTACACTCCGTCAAGAGAGCTATCAAGCCACATCTGATATAGATGAAGTGTTGGCCATATGGAAGGAGGAGAATCATTCGATTCTAGCTCAAGGACTGCCTCCTCTTCCACATGAGTATAACCATCAGCGTTCCACTCTATCCCTTCTCAAGGATGATCATGTTTTGCAGGAGACAAGTGAAGAAGAGAGGATCCAATTTGCAGCTGCCCAAGAGGCTATCATGGATGACAATGAGGAGGAAATCATCATGGATGCTCCCTTTGAAGACATCATCAACAATGGAGAAGACACAGGTCATGCATATATGCGGATGTTCCAGCAATATGAAGAGGAAAGTAAGCATGGTGAGCTCTCTCTTCCCTTGTTTGATGAACTTCCTTGTTGTTTTGATGAGGAGGATGACCATGCCATGGAACCCGAGTTGGAGGAGGATCAGGAGGATATCTTTGAACAACTAGAGACTCTGGTTTTTTAGCAAGTAAAGGAGAGGCTCGTTCATCTTGAGGAAAGCTTTGAAGAAGAGAGCCTTGAACAAAAATGTGATGTTCTGTGGGATGAGCAATCAGTCTGTGATCTCATTTCAAACATCACAACAGTCACCCTTCTTCAAGAAAGCCATGATGAAGAGGATCAGTTTTACAGGGTTTTCAATGAAGCAGAAAGGGACAAGTCAATCCATGATGCATATCAAGGGGCTTATGGTGATAAGCTAGAAGCCATTGATTTCTTGGCGAAACACACCAGCATGAAGAACCACTAGGAGGCAAGCTTCCAAGAACAAGATGAATACATATATGTTGGAAGCATGTTTGCCCCCGATTCACTCAGATACAAGCCAATCAAGGTGGCAGGCAAGGAGAGCAAGTCACCAAATCTCCATTCTATCCAGCGACTTGTCTGGCATCATAAGTTTTCTTGCCATGAAGGAGACTTAAGAAGTTTTTCCTTTGATCCAGGAGGGAGACAAATATCCCTGGTTAGCTGTACATAATAATTTGCTTTCAGTTTTTCTTTCCCTATTTTTCCTAAGCGTTGTTTGCACAAGTAGTGTTTTTTAGCCTTTGTTGTGTGTGTTTTCCTTTGTGTTTGGGGTAAAAGCTTCATGATTGATTCTTGGATCTCTTGAGGCTGTTGCTAACTTTTTCAAGCTGCGTTCTGACTCCGTGCCCAATGGACTTATAGACTACTGGTTTCTTAAGCATAGCAGGCATGCTTCCCCTGGGAATCGCCAATTTGTTGACCATTTTAGTCCTACAGGCCAAAATCGGTCTCCTTCCCCGCTGTCCTGAGCCAGTGAAAATTTGGTTTGCACAAGTCTTTCAACAAGAGGATGAACCAGTTCAACAACATGAACTTTGAACCAAAGTTGGTTCAATCGCTTGGTTCAAACAGTTGGTTCAATCAGTTTGGTTCAGTCGGTTTGGTTCAAAGTGTTTGGTTCAATCGGAAGGTTCAAAGGGGGTCTTGCAAAGCCCAAAGGATAAGTGCCCTTGCGGAGTGCAGTCAGGCACAAATTGGACTTTTCCAGCAAGCTGCGGAGGGCAGTTCCAAACCCAAAAGTACCCTTGCAGAGCGCAGGGATCCCTTGCGCAAGAATCAAAAGGGTGAGTTTTCCTTCGAAAATGCTAAGGCAAAAGATAAGACAAGGTGTAATTTCTTCGAGCAAAATTTTCGAAGGAATTCCTTCGGACATTTTGTCGGAAGAAATTCACAAGGTAAAGAGCAAGGAATTCTTTCGGAAAAGTTCCCGCGGCAAAGTGAACAAAGCGAATTCTTTCAGACAAAAAGTCCGAAGTAATTCAACCGAAGGGAAAGCCGACCGAAAGCAAGCAGGAAAAAACGTGAAGGAACATTTCCTTCGGACATTTTTTCCGAAGGATTTGAGGACCAAGAAGCCCGAAAGGCCCCGAAGGGCACGTACCCTTGCGGGGGACTCTAGGCAAAAATGGAGGGACCTTTCTCCAAGCCCCGAAGGGAACCTTCCCTTCGGGAGAGATAAAAGACAAAGGCCCGGACAAAGTCTTTTCCAAAAAGGGCCAAAGGAAAAAAAGCCTAAGAAATTGTCAAATGGTGGTGACGGGCGAGAAGATGTCAAAATTGAGCATGGCGAACTAGCCATTGGAGGTTCAAACGCCCAATGACGGGCGCGCAGACGTCAAAATTAAAGCAGTGAAATAGCCGTTGATTTTGAAAAGCTTAAGGACAAGGCGCAAGTGAATTCAGCGACCCGCCGAGAAGATAGCCCCGAGTGCTCACAAGGCCAGGAAGGGACAAAAAATAGCAAGGAAAGACAGACCAAAACAGAGAATCCAGAACGCAGCCACGCACACATACGACAACATCTGGAATGTTCCAAAAGACACCCACCTAAGCACAGATATGGACAAAACAACACAGGGGGCGAAAGGTGTTGGCACAAAGAGTTATTCCAGTGGTTGACACAGTCTCTGCCAAGTGGTCATCAAGGAGCGCGCACAGTGAAGACGCGGCCTGTTTTTTCCACTCTTTGCATTGATGAACAGACAAACTGCGTGAATATCTTGAAGGAGCGGTCTTGTTTGCAGAAAAAGAGGCGCGGCCCACGCTTTCACATTAATGTTTGAACGCCAAAGTCAAGATTGACAGCCAACACAGCATTCTCTTTCAACGGTTTTCTCTTCTCGATGCTCTCAATGCACATGGGCCACTTGTAAAAAAGGGCGTCAAAGTCTTTTCCAAGGGGGCGCCACTTGCTTCCTCTCTCTATATATATTGTAATCTCTCATTTGAGAAAAGGATATCTCTCATTGTTGTAAGGCGAAGCCCTGCCAATTTTCACATGGAATCAATAGAATATGCATTTTTACCTCTATTTTGGTTGGATATATCTCTGAGTGTGTCTAAGTATTAACCTTGTGTTCAGTCATTTATTTCTTGATGCTCTCACATGCTTGATACCAACACGCCTTGTATAGACAAAGCGCCATTGCTGCAGGTAACAAGAAGAGCTGTATTTGGAGCGCAGAGGCAAAAGAAGGTTACCATACAGTGTGATTTTCCTACGTCTGTGGTAAATTGATTTTCTATGTGTTTCCATTAAAGCCTCCCTATTAAGCTTCCTTCAGTCTAGCCCTTTCATCAGATAAAGTGTATGTATGTGTTCTTATGGTTCAAAGTGTGAGTATGAGTAAATCAAACTTGTTTGGTGCATCACCAGCTTAGGTTAGGTTCTATTTTTTAGTAATATTTCTCTCGTTTCAATCCCCCCCATTATATATATATATATATATATATATATATATATATTAGCAAATGTACTGGAATAAATCACAGATGCATCAAATGGAGCTAGCCCTTATCTAGAGATTCTCGTCTCAGTTTTGCCAAACCCACAGGCAAGAGAGGAGTCTTCATTGTGACGCGTGGAAGACAGAAGCTTAGGCTTCTATCAAGGGCGCAATCCACAGCATCAACAGTACTTTTGTAGCAACAAAACTAAACAGTCTTCCACAGTAGAACCCAGGTCTTCTACAGCAGAGACCAAAAAGGCCCCCAGAAGAAATTACCACAAGAGTAACACCACGCATAAACTACAAAACTGAACACACAAGTTTTGTTCTTTAACCACTTGCTAGGGCCAAAACAAAACATTTGCCCCCAAATCTAGCATAGAATCAATCCAAAACCTACAAACCCAAAGCACCAATAGAATCAAACCCAACTCTTAGAAGCCATCTAATAAAACCAGGTAAAGCTTTGAAAAATGTCACTCTCTCCTTTTTTAAAACCTCAACACCTTATCAAAGGTACAATTCACCCCTACTCTGTCCCCACACCACCAACATTTATCTTTTAAAAACAATATGGGGGTCGCAGGGAGACCTCCATCTGCAAGGCAGCCATACCACCTCTAAAGCCAAAATGATGGAACATCAAAAACTTCTAAAGCACAACCATCACCCAAGATCTAACTAGCTAAGCCACTCCTTCAAAACTCCTTTTAAAAGTACAATTTGCAGCCTTAAAACTTTATTTGCAACTACCACTTTCAAAATGTTCTCACAAGACTTGGCAAAGTTGGCTAACCCACCTAGACCCAAATTAACAACCAAAAGAACCATTGAAAAACAAACTGGGATAGAAGCAACACAATGACCATCAATAAAAAAATTCAGAGGAAATTGAACAAAGCATGTAGGACAAAACTAGATCTCCTCAAACACTTGTAACAACCGCTGCACCAAAAAAATTATGAACAGCATCCTATTTTGCTCAAAACAAGAATGTTGAGCAGTATAAATTACCTTAAAAAACAAAGATCTGTCCTTCCTCAAAACCATTGACAATACCTACCTCCATGTTGCCCGCATAATCCACAAAGGGCACTTCAAACCACAAAATTCATCTAATTTCCATAAAATTTGACAAAAAGTATGAAAGTTTGTGCACCCATTCAGCGAATAAAACAAAGGCATAACTAGTTCCGTCATCCACTTGCAACAAGATTTCGATCGAAAAGACTTGTCTAGTTCCTTCCTCCTCTTACAACCTATAATGTCCCCAAATGGGACAATTATGACAATTTAGGGTTTTCCAACAAACCTTTATGTGAAACTGAAAATAATCTAAAATATGCCTTAAAAACCAACAAACCCTAGCAGCAGTAGATGTCCAAGTTACAATCAACAACACTCCAAAATAACCCCAATAATTATTGAATATGAAACTAAGATAAAAGTACCTTTTTTGGGGCAAGATAGAATGGCATTGTGGCTGGAATTTCCTTGCAATAATTATGATTTTTACGATGTTGATACAATTGCATTTTTCCCTTCCAATCAACCTTGAAACCCTTGCACAAACTCTCAATAATTATGCCAAAAATATTTGCAATTTATTAGGGCTTCCAAAGAACAAATTCGGACTGCAAATAATCCAAATAACCCTCCCAAACAAGTCGCCACATTTAGAAATATAGGTAGAAATAAATCTGAAAATCAAACCCTAGTTCTAACCCTTCAACAAGGTTTCCAAGTTCCCCGAATCAATTTGGCCCACTTGGGAAATTATTAAAATAATTTTCAGAATATAAAAAATATTATTTCTTTCAATACTAGAACCCAAAAACACTCTAACAACTTGCGCAAGTGAATTGCTCCACTAAGAAACATTATACAAATATTTTTGAATTAATTATTTATTTACAGCCCTCAATCCACTCAAAATCATCTTGCAAATGATCAGAAAATTATGATAATAATATTAAAAATGTTATTATTGCCCTAAACCTGATTTTTGCCACTAGAAGCAAATCTAATGATGCCCTAAGGCATTCACCCCACCCTCCAAGGAAGTTGCATAGCTTTGGTAGTCCTCTTGTTGCCCTAGAATGGTTCGCTCTTCTTTGACCTGCAAATTATGAATTTCCAGCACTCTACTGAGTTTGATTCAATTCTTAATGAAGCTGGTGTTCCAAAACACTTTTGTAAGTTCAATTACATGAAACGATGCAAATCTAAAACACAATTAAAGCCCTTGAATAGAGCTGCCCTGAATGTAGGAATAGAGATTTTCGTCCCCAAACCCTTGACACACTTGAAGGTTTTCGCCTTCAAGTTGTGATGAACAAGTTTGACATACTTGATCAACAATTCAATATTCCCAATTAGCATGCCTTTTCAAATAAACCCTCAATTGCTCTTTATAATCATCCCCAAGGGTGGCGCCCAAATTGGAAAGATGTGACTTTTGAATCATAGCGCTTTTATCTTTTGAATTACCTTTTTGAGGGATTAGGCTCCCATGACCCTTAAAAGCCCCGACTTAAATGAAAAATAGACCAAAAGTACCTTTTGCACATCTCAACTGAAAATTAGAATACTTAAGTACCTTTTCACCTTTTTGTTCTTTGAATGGCCCCCTCATCATTCTCTTTTCTTTCTTTCCCTTAGCCTTGTGGGAACAAAACCAAGCTAAGGTCTAAAATCAAGCTATGCTAAAAGGGGGAACGTTACAGTACACCACACACAAAATGGTTTGTCTTCAAGCAATTGCAAAAGCCATGGGGCTGTCGCCACATTCTTCATAATGTACTCATCAGCGGAAAATGATTCCCACTGAAAAGAAGCTCTGATTTGAATTCCCAACTTGCTATCCCTGTAACCTGGGGGCTGCCCCCATGAGCTAAAGATGCCATAACCACCTTTCAGAGACTCATAATATCTCCAAAGAAATAACACGTGCCATATTGGTTTGCCTTTGATGTAGCTTCTCATAGTTATCAATGTGCCCTCAAAAGATGTTTCCAGAACTTAGAAATAAGTAACAACAATGTCACCTTGAAACATACTTTGAATGAAGGTAGCACATAGATGCAATCTCCCTTGAGCGTGTCTCAAAACATGTGGCATGCTATCTCTCTTGAATTCCCTTTATCACATCCTTCATGCATAGGAAGAACATCAAAATGATCAAATAAAAGCCTCAAACAACCTACAAGATAGGATTGTACCTCCCCTTCTTTATCAAGCCGGAAGCGTGTCTCATCATGAACATTTTCAGAATACACCTAGGCTGAAATTTATCAAAAAAATAAGATTTTTTACCTTTCACATGCTGTTGTACCTGCCCCTTAAAATCAGAATTTTTGAGTGGTTAATTTCAGAATTTATCTTGGCATATGTCCTCCCCAAACATGGGTTGTAGCATGCCCTTAAAGTGCAGATTTTTTATATTTTTAGGTGGCTGGAATTGTTTTTTTGCCTCAGAAAAATTTGAGCAACAAAAATCAGACTTCAAACATCTTCTTCCAGCCTTTCCCCTTGACTGCCATATGTGAAATAAATTGCTTTTGATGCCCCAAAAAGTCCATAGGTAGGCCCAGCTGATTCTAGCATTTTCTTGCAAGCAAGAGGGCCATCGTTTCTTGCAAATAGCTACTTGCAATTTTAGCCCTCTCTAAAATCAAGAAGGGTCTCATGCTCCTTATAACACCCTCATTTTTATTCTTGCAAGAAGGAATAGGGTGCTGCCCAAAGCAATTTTTGGGCTGCCCTTGGCAATCACGTCTCCTCTCAATCTTCCCAAAACATGTATGACAAAACTAAGAATTTATTATATTTACCGATTGCCTTGTAGAGTGTTCTAATTTGGGATTAAGACGCTGCATTTGATGTCTTTTGGCAGCCTTCTTTTCAATCTTCCTCATGCTTATGAAACATCCTCCTAACATGCTATTTGAAGAAGAAGGGGCCTCTTTATCACTCAAACCATGCAAAACAATCTCATTACTTGTCACTTTGAATTTTTCACTCCATGGTTTGATAGTTTTGAGTGTACTCACCAAATGAGTGCAACCACTAAATACCAAGGACCATATTGGTCTCCCCTATGCCAACCAATAAAAATTATTCTCTACCACATGCCTTTCCAAAGTGAGACTGCGCTTTGGAACCTTGGTAGTACAAGGGATGGTGAACCCATCCACCACCGTGACTCTTAATCCTTTGAACTCCACGAATTGCAGACCACATGATGCTACAAGCCCTCTATCAATGAAGTTGTGGGTTGCCCCCCTTTCAATAAGTATGGTGACCGGTATGTCCTTCAATGATCCCTTCACTCTAAAGGGATAATACCTACGAGCTCCCAAAAATGATGCCAAAGTGTCACTCAACTCCTCATCTCCCTCTATCTCCAATGTGTTCTCATAGGTGGATGTCCCAATTTCCTCCTCATTCTCCTCTTCGAAAAGTACCTCAATGTAGTGCACTTGCCCTTTACCACGACAACTGTGGCCCTTCTCCTAAGGATCCTTACATGTGAAACAAAGGCCTTTCCTTCTCAACTCATTGCTTACATCAAAGCTACTATGTGGTAGCTCCTTCTGCTACCCCAAACCTGCTTGGTTTGGTCTAATCAAGGGACCCTCATGATTGGCCTTTGGAGGCCTTGTATAGTTGCTCTTCGGCTGCCCCAAACCGCCACCTCTCTGCTACCTTATAGGTGGGGAAAAAGTACCTTTTGGCTGCCCCAAAGGTGTGAATTTGCCCCTTGGAGTAGAAGACTCCAAACCATAGGCCTTCTGGATGGACTCTCTCAACGAAGGTGGATCAAATGCCTTGACCAATCCCCTCAAGAAATCAACCAAGCCCTCAATGAACAACACCACCAATCTCCTATCCAAAATATCAATCACCATGACTGAAAGTCTCTGAAACTCTGTAACATAATTATCCACTAAGGCCCTTTGCCTCAATTGAGCAAAATCACGGAAATGAAGTTCTGGATCTGCTCTATCAACGTCATATTGAACTCCTCATAGGAGTGTGTGTTGGTGTCTTTGTGTGATCAAACAATGGTACCACCAATTGTGGACTGCTCCCTCTAAATGCAGTGTGGCAAACTGAATAGCCTCCCCCTCTACCATGGGTCGAAGTGAAAAGGTGTCCACCTTCTGAATTTAATCCCTCTTCGAGTTCCTCAGTGACCCATTGAAAGTGGAAAGAGATAACTTCCCCAACGCATGTTGGAGATCTCCCTGGCTGCCCTTGAGCCTCTGACTATCCTAGGCCCACTTTGTCCCCGTTTCCAAGCTGAAAACTCAGAAAAAATCATATCCCCTCTCACTGTCATGGATAAGGTAGCATACTCATCTATCTCCCTCTCCAACTCTTCAAATGGGCTAGGTAACCCCTCCCTCGATGGTGCGGGCTCCTCCCTCTGAACAAATGTAGACTGGGTGGGCCTATGTGTGGATGCTTAATTCTCCAAAGGGGGTGTATGTGAATCTGGCATGCTCCCTGAAGCACCACTGTCTGCATTGAGTGGCTTTAAGCCACCCATCTCACTGGGGGAACGAAAAACCCCTCCATCACGACTGTCATCCGCTCTTGAGACTGGGAATATCTCTCAAACCTCTCCTCAATTAACCTCTCCTCTTCCTCTTTGTCTCCTGGTGATCCATCTCACCCATTACCTATTTCTGCTCTAGAGGTCCAACTGATGGAAGTCTTGCTTCCCTCCTACTCCTCAAGTAATACTTAACCTCTTTATTACCACTCATGTATCAACAACCCTTCACACCATAGTATAGCCAAGATATGGCTCTGATACCACTATAATGTCCCCAAATGAGACAATTAGGACAAGTTGGGGTTTTTCAACAAATCCTTATGTGAAATTGAAAATAATTTGAAATCTGCCCTAAAAATCAGCAAACCCTAGCAGCAATAGATGTCCAAGTTTGAAGCAACAACACTCCAAAATAACCCCAATAATTACCCAATATGAAACTAAGATAAAAGTATCTTTCTTGTGGCAAGATAGAATGACGATGTGGCTGAAATTTTCTTGAATAATTCTAATTTTATGATGTTGGTACAACTGTGTTTTCCCCTTCCAATCAGAGTTGAAACCCTTGCACAAACTCTTAATAATTATGCCAAAAATCCCTGTAATTTATTAGGGCTTCCAAAAAACAAATTAAGGCTGCAAATAATCCAAATAGCCCTCCCAAACAAGTCGCCACACTTAAAAAAATAGGTAGAAATAAATCTAAAGATCAAACCCTTGTTCTAACCCTTCATCAAGGTTTCCAAGCTCCCCAAATCAATTCGGCCCACTTGAAAAATTATTAAAATAATTTTCAGAATATAAAATAAATTATTTCCTTCAATATTAGAGCCCAAAAACACTTTAACAACCTGCCCAATTGAATCGCTCCACTAGGAAAAATTATACAAATAAATTTTTGGATTAATTACCTTATTTCCAGCCCTCAATCCACTCAAAATCAGCTTGCAAATGATCAAAAACATATGATAATAATATTAAAAATATTATTATTGCTCTAAACCTGATTTTTGTCACTAGAAGCAAATCTAACGATGCTCTAAGGCATTTGTCCCACCCTCCAAGAAAGTCGCCTAGCTTTGGTAGTCTCCTTACTGCCCTAGATGTAGAAATGAAGGTTTTCGTTCTCAAACCCTTGGCACACTTGAAGTTTTAGTCTTCAAGTTGTGATGAAAAAGCTTGACATACTTGATCAATAATTCAATATTCCCAATTAGCATCCCCTTTCAAATGAACCCTCAAATGCTCTTTATAATCATCCCCAAGGTTGCGCCCAAATTGGAAGGATGTGACTTTTGAATCACAAGCACTTTTATCTTTTGAATTACCTATTTGAGGGGTTTGGCTCCTATGACCCTTAAAGGTCCCCTACTTAAGTGAAAAATAGACAAAAAGTACCTTTTGCACAACTCAACTGAAAATTAAAATACTTAAGTACCTTTTCACCTTTTTGTTCTTTGAATGGCCCCCTCAGCAATCCCTTTTCTTTCTTTCCCTTACCCTTGTGGGAACAAAATCAAGCTAAGGATCTAAAGCAAGCTATGCCAAAAAGGGGGACATTACACAACCACTAGCAATCTTGGAGATCCACAACAAGCACTTCATCCTACCAAACCCATCCCTTATCTGTCTCCCCCAGTCACAGCAAATGGAAGACCACTACAGCCAAGATGAATTAGAAATGAAGGCATGCAACCAAAGTTCCTAGATCCGATGAGAATAAACAAAGGGCAAGCATGCGTAGTTATATGGGTTGACCAAAGGGATCCAAGCTATGACAAACTGAAAATTGACTTCGTCTCGGCTTGGCGGATCCACTACCGCACCACCACATTCCCCAAAAATCTCTTTTCATCCATCTGTTGACGCAGTGAATTGCACCCTTGATAGGAGGCTGAGCTCCTGTCTTCCACACGCAACAATAGAAACTGCCCTCTTACCTGTGGGCAAGGCACAACTGGGAGGAGAGTCTCTAGATAAGGGCTAGCTCCCTTTGATGCATCTGAGTTATTCCAATAAGTGCTAATACCTATATATTATATATATATATATATATAATGGGGGCGGCGGATGAAACGGGAGAAGGATTACAAGAAAACAAAACATAATCTAAGAGGGTGATGCACCAAATAATTTCGACCTACTCACACTCACACTCTGAACCATAAAAACACATACACTTTAACTGGTAAAAAGACCAGACTTCAGGAAGCTTGATAGGGAGGCTTTAATGGAACACACATAAAAAGGACTTACCATAGGCGCTGTAAGAAAAGCACACTGTCTAGTAACCTCTTTCTATGCCTCTGCGCTCCAGGTACAGTTCTTCTTGTCAACTGTAAGAATGGTGCCTTATAGAAACCAGGGGCGTTGGTGTCACCCCTATGAAAGCATTAAGAAGCAATGACTGAACACAAGACTAACACTCAGACACACTCAGAAAGATATCTAACCAGAATAGAGGTAAAATGCATTTTTATTGATTCCAGGTGAAAATTGCTAGGGCTTCGCCTTACAATGTGAAAGATCCTTCTCCAAATGAGAAGTCTACAATATATATATGAAGAAAAGAGGCCTTTTGGCGCCCTTTTTACAAGTGACCCATGTGCGTTCCGATCATTGGGAAGAGGAAGCCGCTTAAACATCATATGTGAAATTATGGGCCGCGTCGTTTGTCTGCAAACAAGACCGCTCCTTCAAGCCAATCACGCGGCTTGTCTACTCATCAATGCAAAGTGAAAAAAACGGGTCGCGTCGTTCGCCGTTCACGCCTCTTGATGATCAATTCGCAGACACTGTGTCAACCGCTGGAGTAACTCCTTGAGTCGACACCTTCCTTCGCCATTTGGATTGTTTTGTCCGTTTCTGCACTTGGTTCTTTTGCCCCTTCCTAGCTTTGTCTTTCTTCTGGCCTTAAGCCTTTGAATTCCTTCGGGTTCGCGCTTAAGTCTGCGAAGATCAACAGCTACTTCATTGCCGCAAATTTGACGTCCTCGGGTCCGTCGTCCTCCTTAGCAATTCGTCCAGGTCTTTCCCGCTTGCTTTGGCCACTTTTCGTTGATCTCAACAAGCGACACGTGGCGTGTTCCACTGTGAAACAAGCGAGGACACGTGGCAGCATCCACTTAACTTATAGAAGCCTTAGGCACCTTTTGAGAGTCCTACAGAAAATGACATGTGGTGGCTTCCGCTGAGCTTTAGAAACAATACAGAAGCATTTGGGACTCATTCGGACACGGACGATGACACTTGGCAGCTTCCACTCTCTTTAGCAATACGTCGGAGGCCCACCACAGTCTTTACTAAACAAAAGGGAGAGACCGCGGATGTTGACACTTGTCAGCTTCCACCGAGCTTTGCAAGGGACACGTGGCACGTTCCACTGCTCTTAGAAAAAATGTCAAAACCTTCCGCATTTGCCACTTGGCGCCCTCCGCGAAACTCTGAGGGAAGCTTGTTGAAAGGAGCTTTGGGACTCGGATGCAGACACTTGTCGCGCTCCGTCGGGTTTTGCAAGGGACATGTGGCACATTCCGCTGCTTTTAGAGGCAAATTATCATGTGTCCCGGCAGACAACACTTGGCAGCTTCCGCTCTCGGGCTTTTTTTGGTGTAAAATTGACGTTCACGGGCCCGTCACAGTTTGAAAACCAACGGCTAGTCCATTTCCCTGAAATTGACGGCCTCAGAGACGTCACTGTCCTTGGCAAATCCTTCAGTTCTTTTCCTTTGTTTCGGCCTTTTTTGCTCCGGTCGGGCTTTTGTCTCGGCCAATTTTCCCGCGGACAAAAAGTCCGCAAGAATTCTTTTGATCGTTGCTTCCCTTTGCTTGACCTTTGGAATTTCTTCGGGTTTTTTTCTCCCGCGGCCCTTTTCCGAATTTCTTTGGGTTTTTGTCTGAAGGAATTCCTTCAGACAAAAAGTCCGAAAGAAATCAATTTATGCCTTTGCCTTTTTTATTTTTTGCGGGATTTTCTTCCGAAGAATTTCTTTGGACAAAAAGTCCGAAGGAATTCCTTCGGACATTTTGTCCGAAGCAATTCTCGTGTTTCTTGCCTTGAAAAATTCTGAAAGAATTCTGACTTGCCTCTTGCATTTTCCGAAGGAATTCCAACCCTTTCGGCCTTCTCTTTGGTCCCTTTAAAAATGTTCCCTGCCCTCCGCAAGGGCACTTGTTCTTCGGGAGACCTTGAATCTTCTTATTGAACCGTCCCTTTGAAACAACCCGTTGAACCGATCGTTGAACCAACACTTTGAACCATTTCTATTGAACCAGTTCAATGGTTCAATGGTTGTTGAGCCAAGGCATTGAACTGAATGTTTGAACCAAGGCATTGAACTGAACCGATGAACCGACTGAGTGAACCAAGTGATTGAACCAGTTGTTGAACTTTGTCGTTGAACCAAGGCATTGAACCAAGCCTTTGAAACGAGCACTTGAACCAAAATGAACTGAACCAATTGAACTGAACCAACTGAACTGAAAGGTTCAATGGTCCGAAGAAACTTTTGTAGAAGCTTGCACTCTTTGAACTGGTTCTTCATCTGCCAAAAGGCACGCCTGCAGAGTCCGTAGAAACACCTGCAGAGTCTATAGAAATGCCCAAACTTGTGCAAAATCAAAAAATGAAACTGGCTCAGAATAGCAAGGAAAGAAGGGGACCGATTTTGGCCTGTTGGACCAAAAATGGTCAACACCACCCCAGCTGAAACATGTTGTATTCCTCTACAAAGTCCCTATGCTCGCTACCTACATCCTCCATCAGCATCCAAACCCCGACAACTTCATGTAATTAATCCTTCAATCGCTTCCCTAACACCTTCTCTCTCTTACCACCTCCCTCATCATCTTCCAAAGTGACCTTCCACACATCACTCGTATTTAATGCTGCAATAGATTTTAGTAAGCACTTCTTTTCAGCATTTCCATCTCCTTTCAATGAAAACAGCACTACCAAAATCCCAGAAGCAAGAGCAACACTAGACCCACTAGCCTCCCAAATCAAACGTAGAGTAACAAAAATCCCGGATCTGAGCACAAAAGGAGAAAACAAAGGACGAGTCTTGGATGGGTGAATTAGAGGGTCTGAAAATTGGTAAGACCCAGTTGCTTCACCACTCACTCCTGTATTCCAGCATCATTCATTCCTTCGGTCCTCCGCTCCATCACAGATCCCATGGTTGCTCTGTTGCCTCAAATTGTGCTTCTTCTTATATATACAATATATTATGCTTACATGAGATTGAATTAAGGGTTATGATAGTTTTGTGTATATTATCCCTTTGAGGGTTAAAGATCATACCATATTGGTTAATTTCCCTATTGTTTATGCATTTAGGTATTTCCTCTCTTTTCTCCAACAAAAAATTAGGTAGAATTAGAATATAGGACGTGGCTTCATCAAAAAAGTTTATTAGTTTCAAACGACTAAGCTTTCCATTGCAACACTTTGATTGTGCATGCATCCTTCATAGTTACAGTTAAATATTTTGAGTTTTAACAACACCTTAAGAAGGAAATGAATAAACAAAATAAGATAGAGTGAATATATTTTATAATTTACTGCAAGCACAATATGCTTGTTTGGATGTGAATAACCTAGTCGAAGTCCTGAATGGCTACGTTGTATTTAGAATAAAAGATAGAAACCAATGTGTTAAACAATTGTTAAAGTTAACTCTATTCAAGGAGAATTGGTACCTTAGAAGATAGCGCAGGCATAGGATTCCCGTACTCTTTGAAATAAGGTAATCAACAATTACTGAGTGATCATATTGTATCTGTAACAAAACAAAATATTCCATATTAAATTTCTATCATTTTAAGACCAAATACTAATGTAATGCCCCCTTTAGGACATATTATGCAAATCTAAAAATTAACCACAAACCCTAACACGAACATATGCAATTCTTTATTTTTTTGTCAAACCCTAACCATAAAATTCAGAATTTTGGAAATACAAATTTAGGGCACAATTACAATATTATATTATTAAAAATACTCGCCAGATTTTCAAAAATATTACAGCACATGAAATACCTTCAAATTTGATTTTTGCATGAAAATATAGATAAATAAATACCAGCTGAATGTTTAACTGAAAATATATCGAAAACTCCAATAAGCTACCTCAAAAAATTTATCTCCCAAGTGGGTCGCCACCCTAGGAAAGACCCTCCAAGTGGGCCGCTGACTTAAAAAAGCCTTGTAAAGATGTTCGCCACCCTCAAAAGGATCTCCAACAGCTACGCCTCTCTCCCAAAACCCTGCAAACTAATGCGCTCCACAAGCTGATGCCATAGAAACTACAAATTGATCAATTCTTCCCTCTACAATCACTGAAATGAAGCTACCCAACTGAAGGTTAAGGGTTTCCGTCTTTAACTTTAGATTTCCAGTGAAGGTTTTCGTCTTCAATGGAAACAAGTCAAGCAATTTGTACTCCAACTCAAGATTTCAATTCATAAACATGGTAACCTCTCAAAATGAACCTCCTTTTTATATCATTTTCTTCTAAAAGTCCTTCCAAAAAGGTGCATTCCACTTGGAGGGAATATTTGAACATTTTAAAAAGCACGTGCCTTATAATTTCACTTAAGGGCTAAACTAAAAACATGATCAAAACGCCCCCTTTTCAACTCAAAATTTGATAAGATTTATTAAAAGTACATTTTTATAACTTTAAAAAAAGAACCAAACTTTTTCCTTTGATTTTTCCTTCCCTTAGCATATGGGAAACAACAAGTAAATAGGCTAAGGGTCTTCAACCGCTCATATTTGAGAACAAGACATAACGTCCTCCCCTCTTGAGATTGTTTGTCCTCAAGCAATTGCAAATTTGGATGCTACAGAATAGCTGCCCCTTCCCAAGTACCATCCTCAAGAGGCAAATCCTTCTAACGAACCAAGTATCCCATTATGCTTCGGTTCCTAAGTTTCCTTTCCCGAAACTCTATGATAGAATCCAGAACCAAAATCAACTTGTCTTCATCATCAAGTGGTGGCAAATCAATGGAAGGAGTGATGTCTTGCCCAAGTGCCTTTTTGAGATATAAAACATGAAATACATTGTGAATCCAATTACCTTCGGGCAGCTCTAGTTCATAAGCAACTTCTCCAACCCTCCTTAGAACTTTGTAGGGACCATAAAAGTGGGGTTTAAGCTTTTATGCTCCACTTTTCTTGATGGAAGATTGTCTATATGGCTGCAATCTCAAAAATACCATGTCATCTACCTCAAAAGTTCTCTATTTGATGCTGGTCCACATACAATTTCTGTTCATTTTGAGCATGCTGAAGATTTCTTTTGAGCTGCTCCAAAATTTCAAAGCTCTATTGTACCAAATTTGTAGCCTTGGGAACTCTACTATCAGTTAAAATCAGGTCTACAAAGGAGAAAGCATCATACCCATACAAGACCTTAAAGGGTGGCATACCAATTGACATGTGGTATGACGTATTGTAGCAATACTCTATCATATACAGCCACTTATTCCACGATGTTTGCTGTCCTGAAACGTAGTTTTGGAGGTATCCTTCCACCCATTTGTTCACTATTTCAATCTACCTATCAATTTACTGTTGGTAGCTAGTACTGGAAGACAACTTCGTGCCCACCAAACGAAAAAGTTCATGCCAAAAGAAACTCATGAACCTGTTGTCCCTATCACTTACAATGTCCCTATGCGCCCATGAAGTTTAAATACTTCTTTGAAAAAGATATCAACTACTATGGGAGCAATCTACTTGGCTGGAAGTGCAAAAAATGTGCATATTTAATGAGTCTATCTACCACTATGAACATATTATTATTACCTTGTCCCATGGGCAGCCCCATGATGAAATCCATTGATATGTTTTCCCATGTTTGTGTGGGAACTGGTAGGGGCTGCAAAAGCCCAGCTGAAAAAGTGTGTCCATCCTTATTTAGTTGGCAAACAATGTACTCTCAGATGTATTGAAGAATCTCCCCTTTAAGACCCTTCCAAAAGAACCTCTCCCTCGCTTGTATTTTTTTGAAATACCCCAAACGACCAGCCATAGGAGTATCATGTACAATCTTCATTATTTATTGTTTCAACTTGGATTTAAGAGTTACAAAGAACCTGTTTTGCATAAAATCAGACTATCAACCACCTTGTACCCTTCATCAATTTTACCTTCCATGACAGTTGTAGTAAATCCATCTTTTGCATACTCAATTGTGATTACAGCCTTCCAATCCACTGCAATTTCACTTATAAAACATAAAACAAGTCTTTTGGACAATGCATCAACAATTACATTGCTTTTCCCCTAACATATTCAATATCAAAATCATAAGATTGCAATTTACTCACCCATTTTTTCTGCATATCACTCAAATCAATTTGGTTGAGGAAATACTTCAAGCTATTGTTGTCTGTTTTCACCACAGATAAATTATTGTCTGAATTTGGCCAAAGCATGTATGATGGCCAGCGTTTCTTCATCATTGATGGAGAATCTATCCTCCACTTGGGTTTTCTACTTTCAAAAGCAAAAAAATGTCATTTTTGTATTAAGACAACCCCTATACCTTCCCCAGAAGCATCACAATCCAAGACAAACGAAATGGTGAAATCTGGAACAGTGAGTACTGGGCAAGTACTCATCACCTTCTTGAGTTTTTCAAAGGCCTCCATGGTTGTTTTTGACCAACTAAAAGCTCCTTTCTTTGTCGAATCCGTTAGTGGGGCAGCAAACTGTGAAAACCCCTTCACAAACTGCCTATAGTAGTTGCAGAAACCAAGAAATTCCCTCAAATGTGTCATAGTAGTGGGTGGTGGCCAATTCACAATGGCTTGTATCATTTGTTGGTCCACATGGACCCCTTGCGCATTGATTATGTGCCCCAAATACAAAATTTCAGAAACTCCAAACTCACATTTGGATGCCTTAGCGAAGAGTGTTTGCTATTCCAAAACTCCCAACACTATGTCCAAGTGTTGTAGATGTTCCTCCTATGTTTTACTATAGACAATAATATCATCAAAGATAACCAACACAAATTTTAGCAAGTATTGCCTAAACACATGATTCATGCATGATTGAAAAGGGGCAGGTGCATTGGTTAAACCAAAGGGCATTACCAAAAACTCAGTGTCCAAAGTGACATCTAAAAGCGGTTTTTTGCACATCCTCCTCCTTTACCTAGATTTGATAGTACCCAATCTTCAAATCAATTTTGGAGAAATAAATTGATCCATGAAGCACATCAATCAACTCATCAATTCTAGGTATGGAATACCTATTCTTGATGGTTTTCTTGTTCAATAGGCAATAGTCTATGCACATCCTTCTTCTTCACAAGCATTAGAAAGAATCAAAAGGGCTAGAACTAGGTCTTATATGACCTATCTCCAAAAGCTCTTTGATAGCTTTTTCAATTTCTTCCTTATAGGACCTTGGGTGGCGGTAAGATGTAGTAATTACCACTTTGGTGCTCGGTTCCAATTCAATGATGTGCTCAAAAACCCTATCCAAAGGTAGCCCATGAGGAATACTACCAAACACCTTTGCATGCCTATCAAGGATGGGTTGAATATCATTGAGTTGATGTTGTTGTCCCAAATCAGAATTAGTAGCACTTACAAAACATTTGACTACCGAAGCAATCTGCCCTCTATGAAAAGCTCTTTCCTTCTTCTTTGAAGTCACCACCATGGGTGATCCATTGCTCAAACCGTGTAGCACTACTGACTTACCAGCTGCCCTAAATTTTAGTTCCATTGTTTGATAATTTTGGGTGAATTCCAAGAACTAAATCAATTTCTCCTATGCCAGCTACATAAAAATCATCTTCAATTTAATACTTATCCATTGTGATGTTCAATCTTGGAATCTTCTTGGTGCAAGGGGTGGTGAAGCCATCCGCCAAGATCACATTAAAGCCTCTAAAATCAGTAGTTTGCAGCCCACATCTCACTGCCTATCCCTCATCAATAAAGTTGTGCGTGACCCCACTATCAATAAGCACGGTGACCTTCTTACCTTGCAAGACCCCTCTCACTCTAAAGGGGTGGTATCTAGGACCACCAGATAAGGTGGCAAGGGTGCCATCCAAGTTATACTCTTCTCCCTTTTCCAGTTGTTCCTCCTCATAGGTGGTTGTCCGTACATCTTCCTCTTCTTCTTCTCCATTCGAAAACACTTCTATGTAATGAACTTGCCCCTTTCCAAGGCAGCAATGCCCCGATGTCCAAGGATCCTTGCATGAAAAACACAATTTTTGTCTTCTTAATTCATTTCTTGACTCTCCCCCATCCTTGTTCATCTTTGGTAGCTCTTTTTTCTGCCCAAACCCTTGGTGATAAGGCTTCCTTTGTTTTCCAAAGAGAACTGATTTTAGTTGTTCCAAAATTGTTGTCCTACGCTGCCCAAAAGTCTTTGTCCTTTGTTGTCCAAAGGACCCAAAGGTATTAGTTTTTTGTGGTTCCAATGGTAGAATTTTGCCCCTAGGAGTTGTAGATTCAAGGTCAAGAGCTTCTTGAATGGCCTCTTGAAGTGTGATAGGGCTGAAAGCCTTGACTAAACCCCTAAGTGGATCAGCCAACCACTCCATGAACAAAACTACAAGTCTTCTTTTTGACACATCTATTATCATAACTAAAACCCTCTGAAAATCAGCCACATACTCCTCGACATAAGTCTTTTATTTCAGCTAAGCCAATTTCCTAAAATGAGGTTCCTGATCAACCCTATCAAATCTTTCAATCATTTTTCTATTGAATTCCTCGTAGGTGTTTATGAGGTGGTGCCCTTGTGTTATCAAACCGTAGTACCACCACTCATGGGCAGCTCCCTCCAAATGCAAAGTAGCGAATTTTATGGCCTCATCCTTCATCATACGCTGACGTGTAAGATGTGTCTACCTTTTGTACCCATACCCTAGCAGAACTTTTGGTAGATTGTAATATCCTCTTTTTTGGCATAGCTTGCTTATAGACTCTTAACTTGGTTTTGTTCCCAAAAGGCTAAGGGAAAGAAAGAAAAGGGAATGATGAGGGGGCCATTCAAAAAGCAAAAATGTGAAAAGGTACTTAAGTATTCTAATTTTCAGTTGAGTTGTGCAAAAGTGCTTTTGGTCTATTTTTCACTTAAGTGGAGGACCTTAAAAGGTCATGGGAGACCAAACCCTCAAAAAGGTAATTCAAAAAGTAAAATTGCTTATGATTCAAAAAGTCACCTCCTTCCAATTTGGGTGCCACCATTGGGGATGGTTATAAGAAGAAATGGAAGGTTCATTTGAGAGGTTACGCATGTTTTGCATATTGAATTTTTTATCAAGTATGTCAAACTTGGTCACCACAGTTTAAGGACGAAAACCTTCAATTATGCCAAGGGTTTGGAGACGAAAACATTCATTCAGGGCAGCTCTATTCAAGGGCTATAAATGTGCTTCAAATTTGTGTGGTTGCATGCAATTGGTCTTACAAAGATGTTTTGAAACGCCACCTTCATTCAAAGATTGTGTGAACTCATTGGAGAGCTGGAAAATACAATTTGCAGGTCAAAGAGGAGGAGCGAAATACCCTAGGGCAGCAAAGAGGCTCCCTAAGCATTGGCGACTTCCCTTGAAGGTTGGACGAGTGCCTTAGGGCATGCTTGGGCTTGCTCCGATGGTGAAAAATAGGGCAAGGGTTAATAATATTTTTAACATTATTATTATATTTTTCTAATCATTTTACATGTTGAATTTGGATGCTTTGAGGGTTGGTTAGAACGTAAATAATTCTGAATTATTTATATTATTTTTTCTAGTGGAACGATTCACTTGCGAGAGTTTTGAGGATGTTTTTGGGATCTAAAATTGGAGAAAATAAACATATATTTGATGATTTATATTATGGAAATTATTCTAATAATTTTCCAATATTGGCGACTTGATTTGGGAGACTCGGAGGACTTGTTGAAGGGCAAGTTGAAGGGTTTAATATTCAGTTTAGTTCTATCTATTTTTCCAAGCATGGCGACTTTATTGGAAGGGTTAATTTGACAATTTACAGCCCTAATGTGTTTATTGGAAGCCCTAATATTTTGTGATTTTTGCATTAATATTTGGGAGTTTTTGCAAGGGTTTTAAGGAAGATTTGAGAGAGAAAACGCATTTGTTCTGTCATTTGTAAATCAAAATTACTGCAAGGGTAATTTCAACCTCAGCACCATTCCCATTTTGCCACAAAAGAGATATTTTATTTCCGTTTTATATTCAACATTTTCAAGGTTATTTTGGAGTGTTTGTTGCTTGGGATTTTGTCATTCCTTCCAACTAAGGTTTTCTGGTTTTAGGGGTTCAGATTTCAAATTGTTTCGGTTTTTTATAAGGTTTTGTTGAAAAACCCCTATTTTGTTTATTTGTCCCATTTGGGGACATTATAGTGGTATCAGAGCCATAGCTTGCCTATATTGTGGTGTGAGGGTTGTTGATACATGAGTGGCAGTAAAGAGGTCAAGTATTACCTAAGGAGTAGTAGGAAGGACTTCCACAGTTCGGGCCACTAGAGCAAGAACATGTAATGGGTGGCATGGATCACCAAGAGACAAAAGAGGAGGAGAGATAGGATAGTTGAGGAGAGGTTAGATATATTCTCAATCTCTAGAGCGGATGACAATCGTGATGGAGGGGTTTATTCGTACCCTTAGTGATATGAGTGGCTTAAAGCCACTCAAAGAAGATAATGGTGCTTTAAGGAGCAAGCTAAATGCGCATATATTCCCCTCAAAGAATGGAGCATCCACACGTAGGCCTACCCATCCTACATTTGTTCAGAAGGAGGAGCTTGCGCTAGTGAGGGAGGGGTTACCTAACCCACATGAGGAGTTGGAGAGGGAGGTGGATGAGTATGCTACTTTATCTGCTACAGTGAGAGGGGCTATGACTTTTTCCGAATTTTCAGCTTGGAAATGGGGACAAAGTGGGCCTAGTATCAATCAGAGGCATAGGGGCAGCCAAGGAGATCTCCAACATGCATTGGGGAAGTTATCCTTTTCCACTTTAGATGGGTCACAGAGAAGCTTGACAGGGCTTGAATTCAGAAGGTGGACACTTTCTTTTCACTTCGACCTATGGCAGAGGGGGAGGCTATTTAGTTTGCCACATTGCATTTAGAGGGAGCAGCCCACGATTAGTGGTACCATGGTTTGGTCACACAGGGACACTAACACATACACTCCTACAAGGAGTTCAGCAGGAGGTTGATAGAGAGATTTTATAAGCAGATCCGGAACTTCATTTACGTGATTTAGCTCAATTGAGGCTAAAGGCCTCAATGGATGATTTTGTTATAGAGTTTCAGAGACTTTCAATCATTGTGACTAACATATCAGATAGGAGATTGGTGGTGTTGTTCATTGAGGGCTTGGTGGATTCCTTGCATGGATTTGTCAAGGCATTTGATCCACCTTCCTTGAGAAAGGCCATCTAGAAGGCCTATGATTTGGAGTCTTCTACTCCAAGGGGAAGATTCACACCTTTGGGGCAACCAAAGGGTATTTTTTTCCCATGTACAAGGCAGCATAGAGGTGGCGGTTTGGGGCAGCCATGGGGCAACTACACAAGGCCTCCAAAGACCAATCATGAGGGTCCTTTGATTAGACCAAACCAACCGGGTTTGGGGCAACAGAAGGAGCTAACACGTAGTAGCTTTGATGTAAGAAATGAATTGAGAAGGGTCTTTGCTTCACATGTAAGGATCCTTGGGAAAAGGGCCACAATTGCCATGGTAAGGGGCAAGTACACTACATTGAGGTACTTCCCGAAGAGGAGAATGAGGAGGAATAATTTGGAACAGCCACCTATGAAGAGAGAACATTAGAGATAGAAGGAGAAGAGGAGTTGAGTGGCACTTTGGCATCACTTTCGGGAGCTCCTAGGTACTATTCCTTTTGAGTGAAGGAATCATTGAAGGGTCACTATACTCATTGATAGTGGGGCAACCCACAACTTCATTGATAGAGGGCTTGTGGCATTATGTAGCCTACAACCCGTAGAGTTCAAAGGGTTTAGAGTCACAGTAGCAGATGGACTCACCATCCCTTGTACTACCAAGGTTTCAAAGCTTAGTCTCACTTTGGAAAGCCATGTGGTAGAAGATCATTTTTATGTGGTTGGCATTGGGGAGACCAATATGGTCCTTGGTATTCAATTATTGGACTCAGTTGGTGAGTACACTTAAAATTATCAAACCATGGAGTTGAAATTCAAAGTGGTTGGCAATGCAATCAATTTGCATGGTTTGAGTGATAAAGAGCTCCCTTCTTCTTCATCAAATAGCATGATAGGAGGATGTTTCATGAGCATGAGGATTGAAGATAAGACTGTCACAAGACATCAAATGCAGCCCCTTATTTCCAAGATAAGACACTCTACAAGGCAATTGGTAAGCATGATAAATTCTGATTTTTGTCTACATGTTTTGGAAGGGTTAAAAAGAAACTTGATTTCTAAGGGCAGTCCCAAAATTGCTTTGGGCAGAACCCTATTCCATCTTGCAAGGATAATAATGAGGGCGTTATGAAGGGCATGAGGCTCCTCTTGATTTTAGAGAGGGCTAAAATTGCAAGTAGTTGTTCACAAGGTTTAAATTTTAAGAAAACATGGTCCTCTTACTTTCCGGAATTTGTTAGAATCAGCTGGGCTTATTTATGGACTTTTTTTTGGCATCAAGAGCAACTTAATTCACATATGGCAGCCAAGGGGAAGAGCTGGAAAAAAGGGCTTGAAGTATGAATTTTATTGCTCAGAAATTTCTGAAACAACAGGACAATTCCAGCCACCAAAAAGGATCAAAAAATTGCACTTTCAGGGCACGCTACAGCCCATGTTTGGGGGGATACATGATGAGGTAAATTCTGAATTTAATCACTCTGAAAATTCTGATTTAGAGATGCAGGTACAACAGCATTATGAAGGTAAGAAGTCTGATTTTTTTACTGAATTCCAGCCCATAGTATGTTCTGAAAATACTCATGATGGGGCACACTTTTGGCTTGACAAAAGGCATGAGGAAAGTACAACCTTATCTTGTAAGTAACCTGAGGCTTTTATTTGATTTCTATGATGCCCCTCATATGCACAAAGGGTTGGATGATGTAGGGAAGTCAAGGAGAGGTTGTGTGTGGCACATGCATTGAAACACACTCAAAGGAGATTGCATCTCTATGTCACTTTCACTCAAAAGTATGTTTCAAGGTGAGCTTTCTGTTATTTCTTTACAAGCTATGGAAAAAAAATTTAAGGGCACATTGATACCCAATGGAGGCACAAACATGAGATATTTCATCAAAGGCAAACCAATGTGGCATATGTTATTTCTTTGAGGACATGAGGAGTCTTTGAAAGGTTGTCATGACACCTTTAGCTCATGGGAGCAGCCTCCAAAGTACAGGGATAGCAAGATGGGAATTCAAATTGGAGCTTCTTTTCAATGGGAAGCAATTTCAGTTGTTAAGTGTATCATGAAGAACGTGGGGACAGCCCCATGGCTTTTGCAATTGCTTGAAAACAAGCAACTTTCAGTATGGAGGACAGTAATGTCTCCCTTTTTGGCATAGCTTGCTTATAGACCTTTAGCTTGGTTTTTTTCCCAAAAGACTAAGAGAAAGAAAGAAAGAAAGGGGAACGATGAAAGTCTTGACTAAACCCCTGAGTGGATCAACCAACCCATCCATAAACAAAACTAGAAGTCTTTTTTTTGACACATCTATTACCATAACTAAAACCCTCTGAAAATCAGCCACCTACTCTTCCATGGAAGTCTTTTATTTCAGTGGAGCCACTTTCCTAAAATGAAGTTCCAGATCAGCGCTATCAAATCTTTCAATTATTCTTCTATTGAATTTCTCATAGATGTTTATGAGGTGGTGTCCTTGTGTTATCAACCATCATACCACCACTCATGGGCAGCTCCCTCCAAATGCAAAGTAGTGAATTTTATGGCCTCATCCTCCATCATAGGATGAAGTGTAAGGTAGGTGTCTACCTTTTGTACACATGCCCTAGCTGAACTTTTGGTAGATTGTAATGTCCCCCTTTTTGACATAGCTTGCTTATAGACCCTGTTGTAGACTAGAATTGCACACTTGTGGGAGAGTTTTTCAGGCTCCCTCACTCTCAGCTACAATATTGGACCAACCTCAGGTTGTGGGTATCATGTAGTGAGGTTGAACCTCTGGAGAAGGCCGATTTCCTCTTGGTAGATCACCTAAACTAATGTTTCTACTTGAAAAAGAGGTAGAGAGGGGGTATAGGGTAACTAAAAGAGCTAAATGGGTGATACACCAAATTGATTGACACTCACATAAGCATGAAATAAACACTAATTTAGCATAAGATAATTCTTGCTCACACAACCTCACAAACTAGTTAATTTGCATAAGTGTTTCATAAACTAAGCTCACCAAACAATACATGAAGCAAAGAGGAATTTTAAAATCCACACCAAGCATCCATTAATGGCAGAAAGAACTCAAGTTCAGACCTGAAACTAACTTGAAAACACCTAAAAATAGGCAAGAAAGAAGGAAAATAGACATGGAAGAACACTTCTTCACAAGGCCATCATGCATAAGCTTGCTAAACACAATTTTCAGGCAAGAGATAGGTAAAAATTGATCTTTATTGCTTCAAAAGATCTTTCTTACAAATTTTGCCATGGTTTTTCCTTGTCAAATGAGGATATCCCTTTCTATGGGGAAGCCAACAGAGATATATAAAAAAAGAAACAAGAAAAAAGAAGAGGCAAGCAAACAAAATTCAATAAATGAGATCCAACCACCCTCCGTGAATTCTCACCCACATTTGGGTTAATTAGAACTAATCCTTCAACAAATTAACCACCATTAGTTCCAATAGTATTCAAGCCCTCTCATTGGTTGAGAAACACACTAGAAGACAAGAACTTGTTGAGGACGATGATGTCATGATCCACTTAAAGGGAAAAATCTAGGAATGTCATTAATGCTCGAGCTACCTTTTTTAATTACCTGATCTTCATCTTTCACTTCCATGTCATCATTCATTTGTCTTACACATATAAGGACAAAATCCTCATAACTTTGAATCTGGACTGAGTCATGTTGCCTTTGAATTGAACGACTGTTTGTCAAAAATGATGGCCATGTCAAAGCACGAGAGCCTCTCCATTAATTGTATAAACCAACTCCAGCTTTGAAACCTGGACCAAATCTTTTCTATAGATGGAAAACCAATCTAAGGACATTGATTCTCCTGTATCCATTTATGTCAATACAAGTCTATAGATTGTGTAGCTTCTTTTGATCTTTTTAAATGCCAACGGCTACTTGCAGGGGTTCAGATTTTGACGTTTGTGGGCCCGCTCTCAATTCTTTCAGACAACTTGTTTCTACCATTTTTTCGGACAATTCCTTCGAAAGAATTTCTTCGGGCTATTTGTTTCGGCCTTTTCTTCTGAAAGAATCCATTGACTTTTCTTTGGGCTATTTCTTCGGAGGAATTTCTTCGGACTTCTCTCCTGAAGGGATTGTTTCAGCACTTTGAGATGAATCTTTCTTTCAAACAATTTGCTTAGACCCTTCCCGCAGACAATTTGTCTGAAAGAAATCATGTCTTCGGATTTTTTGCCAAGGATCTTTCGGATTAAATGAAATGGACCCTTCGGAATTCTTGAAAAGCTCCTTTCGCTTTGAAAATACCCTTCGGAATTCTTGAAAAGCTCCTTTCGCTTTGAAAATACCCTTCGGAATTCTTGAAAAGGTTCTTTCGCTTTAAAAATACCCTTCGGAATTATTGAAAAGCTCCTTTCGGAAAAATGCAAGGTACCCTTCGGGACTTCGAAAAATACCCTTCGGTTTTTCTTTTTTGGACCATTTCTCCCAAAAAGTACCCTGCGGAAAAATTGTTTGGGCACTTTGCTTCAATGAGGTTTTTCGGCTTTTGAAACGAACCCTTCAGCTTTTTGCAAAGTTCTTTTTCCGAAGAGAAAGGAAATCTTTTGGAAAAAGTGTTTAGCGCCATTTCTTTTGAAAAGTGTCCTTCAAAAAAAAATGTTTTGTCCCTTCGGATCTTTGAAAAATACCCTTTCCCCTAGAAAAGAGTCTTTGAAACCTTTCTTTCGGACAAATTGTCCAAAAGAATTCCAACACTTAGTCAGAAATGAAATTCCAGAGAGAAGAGAAACACTTAGTCCCATACAAAGTCCAAAAGAATGAACAAGAAAAACTTAACCGAAAAAAAGACTTTGCACTTAGTTTATGGCTTGCAGGCTTACCCTTGAACATTGTTGTTGGATCCTTAGAAAACCTTGCTTGGACCCTCTCTCAAGCCTTTGATCCACTGCTTTATCAAACCATGCAAGAGTTTTATATGTGGGCCAAATGTGGCCAACAAACCCTTAGCTTGGTTTTGTTCCCACAAGGCTAAGGAAAAGAAAAAAAATAGGAACGATGGGGGGGCCATTCAAAAAGCAAAAATATGAAAAGGTACTTAAGTATTCTAATATTCAGTTGAGTTGTGTAAAAGTGTTTTTGGTCTATTTTTCACTTAAGTGGGGGACTTTTAAAGGTCATGGGAACCTAACACCTCAAAAAAGTGATTGAAAAAGTAAAATTGCTTATGATTCAAAAAATCACCTCCTTCAAATTTGGGCGCCACCATTGGGGATAGTTATAAGAAAAAGTGGAAGGTTCATTTGAGAGGTTATACATGTTTTGAATATTGAATTGTTGATCAAGTATGTCATGCTTGTTCACTACAACTTGAGGACGAAAACCTTCAAATGTGCCAAGGGTTTGGGGACGAAAACCTTCAAATGTGCTAAGGGTTTTGGGACAAAAACCTTCAAATGTGCCAAGGGTTTGGAGACAAAAACCTTCAAATGTGCTAAGGGTTTTGGGACGAAAACCTTGATTCCTTCATTCAAGGTAACTATTCAAAGGCTATAATTGTGCTTCAGATTTGCATGGTTGCATGCAATTGATCTTACAAAGGTGTTTTGGAACACCACCTTCATTCAAAGATTATGTGAACTCATTGGAGAGCTGGAAATACAATTTGCAGGTCAAAGATGAGGGTCAAAATACCCTAGGGCAGCGAGGAGGTTTCTTAAGCATTGGCGACTTTCCTTAAGGATTGGGCAAGTGTCTTAGGGCATACTTGGGCTTGCTCCGGTGGTTAGAAACAGATAAAGTGTTGATAATAATATTTTTTATATTATTATAATATTTTTGTAATCATTTTTGCATGCTGAATTTGGATGATTTGAGGGTTGGTTACGAGGTAAATAATTTTGAATTATATTATTTTTTCTAGTAAAGCGATTCACCTGCAAGGGTTTTTATGGTGTTTTTGGCATAGTCACAAGGTTCGAAAATCTGGGAAGGTTTGGGAGGGGAAAAAAAGTGGGATCCGAAATTATTGAAAAGGTTTGAAAAAAAATCCAGAAAAATCCGGTTCAAAATATATATATATATGCAAAATATTTAGTCTACTAAAGAATAAACAATAATTTGACACTTGCAAAATTGAGAAATGAATGAGTTTCAAACTTGAATTACATTAAAAGATAGCAAAATTTCTATAGTCCATAGTTTAGAGCCTAAGCTCAAAATTGATATAAAACTTAAAAGTTTCAAACATTTGCAACATTAAACGTTGCTTCAAAATCAAAACTAGCACTAGCACCATCAGCAAATCCTCTATCAAGGTCATAAACACTATCAAAATTTTCCTCAACTCCGTCAAAGGATGGTTGTCCAAGATGAGGATTGTCATCTTCTTTTGTAAGATTGTGCTCAAGCAATCTTAAATTGTTGTGCACAAACACAAGATCTGAGAGCTTTTTGGCTCCTAGTCAGTTTCTCTTGTTAGTATGGATCAAATTATGCATGCTTCAATTTCTTTCGCATGCAGAAGAACTGGCACACTGGCTATGGACACGCACGGCAAGTTTTTGTAACTCTGGAGTAGAAGAACCATATGTCTGCCACCATAAATGGGGATCTATACTACCAATGTCTTCTTGTATTTCCTTGAAGGAAAACATGCCTTCTTGGTTCTTGAATGTAGTCAATTGCCTTCTCACCTTAGGCTTTTTATTTTCATCTTGAACCACCCTGTCTATTGTTGTCAATATACCATTTTTTACCTCTTCATCTAAAATAATGATCCACCTCTATCAACTTAGGATTTAAATAGCAATCTGCAACATGTATAGGTCGATGTAACATGTTCCATCAAATGTCCACAATGTCCCAAATAAGCTAAACTTCATCACCCTTATCTGGCAATGCTTTTTTAATTTGTTATATTGCTTGCTCCATACCTTCATACACAAAACTAATACAAGGCTTAATGCCATCAGCCAATCTCAACAAATGGACAAGTGGCTCAAACACCTTAAGAGTCTTTTCAGCACGCTCCCAAAATAAACTGCCCAAAATAATTCTCTCAATGTCCTTTCCAGCGCTTTCCTTAGAAAGCTTAGATTGTATCCATTCTTCACAAATCACAACTCTTCTCAATGTTGTCCTCTCCACCTCCCTTTGCAAAGTGATAAAATTATATGCAAACCTTGTTTCAACAGGAGAAAGAAGTTCCTATTTTGCATATGAGCAATACAAGCTCAAGGTCAAGCGATGATTAAGTATAAACTTGAAAATTTGTTTCCCTTCTCTGACAACACTATTTACCCACTCCAACTTTACAAGATCTTTAAGCAAAAGATCCAAAACATGAGTTGCAAATGGAGTCCAAAACAAATGAGGAACCCTGTCCATAAGAAGTTCTCTTGCTGCTTTACAATTCGTTGCATTATTCGTAATAACTTGGACAACATATTCTTCTCCAATGTCCAAAATAGTGGATTCAATGCATTTGAAAATGAAATCTGTAGTCTTCACATCATTGTTTGTATGAATTGATTTGATAAACATAGACCCTTTAGGACATTGAGTCGATATATTGAGGAGCCTTCTCTTTGTGTCGGACCATGCGTCACTTATTATAGTGCACCCTGATTTTCTCCAGAGCTTTTTCATTTTATCTAGTTCACTAGATATTGATGTCACCTCCTCTTGTAGCAAAATAGTTCTTAGGTTTTCAGAGGATGGCATTGTGTAACCTTTTCCGAAATTGGTGATCCCCTTTACCATTGTTTTCGTATGTGGATTTCGAACAACATTGAAGGGGATGGCATTTGCATAAAAAAACCAGGCCACCAATCTGTCTACCTTATGTTTTTCCTGTAGCTTCCACATGGCTTTCAAAGAACGTTGTGATTGGGACATTTGATGTTCACTTTGACTAGCTTCGGTAAATGTTGGGAAATGCGTTGAGGTAAAAAAAGAGCCAAACTGTGTCAGACTGCGTTGAACTTTAGCCCTCTTTGAAGATTCAGACGCTGATGCAACTGTCTTCAATTCATATTTGCTTCGGATTTGATTGAGAAATTGTGCATATATGGGGTTATTCGTTGCCACTGGGCAAATCCTCACATCTAGACTCCAAGATAATGATTACGAACCCTTGTTAGAGTCCCTGTGATATTGGAATCACAAAGTGTGCATTTCAAATTTCTGGGGTTTGCATCTCGCTAAATAATATATTTCTTCTCAAGCGGAGTACTTGCCCTAATGATAGGTTGCCCTGCAAAATTTTTTAAAAATAATTAATACACATTTAAAAACTATAAACACACACACACACATATATCATAGAAACATATTTTTTAATTTAACTAAATGACATAGTCCTATATACAATACGATTATAGAAGTATAAAAATAATAAAAATTTAAAACAAAACATAATACTATTAAATTTAATTTTAAATGTATGATAAAAAATATAAATAAAATAAAATAAAATTTAAATTACTTAAATGACCTATATAATAAATGAAAATAAAATAATATAAATAAAAATAATAATAAAAAATAAAATAAATGACCTATATATTTCTTCTCAAGCGGAGTACTTGCCATAATGATAGGTTGCCCTGCGAAAGTTTTTAAAAATAATTAATACACATTTAAAAACTATAAAAACACACACACACATATATCATAGAAACATATTTTTTAATTTAACTAAATGACATAGTCCTATATACAATAGGATTATAGAAGTATAAAAATAATAAAAATTTAAAACAAAACATAATACTATTAAATTTAATTTTAAATGTATGATAGAAAATATAAATAAAATAAAATAAAATTTAAATTACTTAAATGACCTATATAATAAATGAAAATAAAATAATATAAATAAAAATAATAATAAAAAATAAAATAAATGACCTATATAATATAAATAAACTAAAATATAAATGACATATATAATAAAATTTAAATTTCAAAAAATAAAATAAAAATTGTTATAATTATAATTTATAAAATATACATGTAAATATTATATAATAAAATTTAAATTTAAAAAAATATAATATAATATAAAATAATGACCTATTTAATATATATATTATAATTATAATTTATAAAAGATAAATATAAATATTATATAATAAAATATAAATTTTAAAAAATATAAAAAAATAAAAATATTTATTATAATTATAATTTATAAAAGATAAATGTAAATAACTAAATATTATATAATTAAATTTAAATTTTAAAAAATATAAAAAAATAAATATATTTATTATAATTATAATTTTATAAAATATAAATCTAAAAGATAAATGTAAATAACTAAATATTATATAATAAATTTTAAATTTTAAAAAATATAAAAAATAAATATATTTATTATAATTGTAATTTATTAAATATCAACCTAAATATAATTTAAATTTATTATAAAGATTTTAAGATATAAAATAAATTTAAAAATGAAAAAAATAAAAATATTTAATATTAATATTATAAAATATAAATCATATTTGTATTAATTTTTAAAGATATATAATAAAATTTTAATTTTAATATATATATATATATAATTTATAAAAAATAAATATAAATATTATATAATAAAATATAAATTTTAAAAAAATATAAAAAAGTAAAAATATTTATTATAATTATAATTTATAAAAGATAAATGTAAATAACTAAATATTATTTAATTAAATTTAAATTCTAAAAAATATAAAAAAATAAATATATTTATTATAATTATAATTTATAAAATGTAAACCTAAAAGATAAATGTAAATAACTTAATATTATATAATAAAATTTAGATTTTAAAAAATATAAAAGAATAAATATATTTATTATAATTATAATTTATAAAATATCAACTTAAATATAATTTAAATTTATTATAAAGATTTTAAGATATATAATAAAATTTAAAAATTAAAAAAATAAAAATATTTAATATTAATATTATAAAATATAAATCATATTTTTATTAATTTTTAAAGATATATAATAAAAGTTAGCTTTGAAAATATATATATATATATATATAAATATAAATATTATTGAATAAAATATAAATTTTAAAAAATATAAAAAAGTAAAAATATTTATTATAATTATAATTTATAAAAGATAAATGTAAATAACTAAATATTATATAATTAAATTTTAATATTAAAAAATAAATATATAATTTTATATATATATAATTTATAAAAAATAAATATAAATATTATATAATTAAATATAAATTTTAAAAAATATAAAAAAATAAATATATTTATTATAATTATATTTTATAAAATATAAACCTAAAAGATAAATGCAAATAACTAAATATTATATAATAAAATTTAAATTTTAAAAAATATAAAAAATTAAATATATTTATTGTAATTATAATCTATAAAATATCAACCTAAATATAATTTAAATTTATTATAAAGGTTTTAAGATATATAATAAAATTTAAAAATAAAAAAAATAAAAATATTTAATATTAATATTATAAAATATAAATCATATTTGTATTATTTTTTAAAGATATATAATAAAATTTAAAAAAAATTAAAAATATTTAAAATTAATATTATAAAATAAAAATGCTATTTACATTTATATTTTATAAATTATAAATAAAAAATGTTAATACAAAATAAATAATATTAAATATAAAAATAAATATTAAATAATATATTTATTATTTACATAATAATAAAAATATAAAAATATGAAATAAATAATTTAAAATCTATTAAATAATATTAAATATAAAAATAATATATTAATTATTTACGTAATAATAATAAAAAAATGAAATTATTAAAATTATTAACAAAAACCTAAAGTCAAATCATAACGCTAAACAACAGGCTTCGAACCTACCTCACGCTACCTGTGTCACGATTGGTGTGATTTCTCCCAAGCTCGCTTGCTCCCAGATGTCTCACAGAGTCACTCATTCCCGGACGTCTCACAGTGTCGCTCGTTGGTTGTCGTCCTCCATCGCTCATCGGACGTCTCACACTCAACTACCAAGCAATGAAAATGCTCTCTTCTGCCGCTTTCAATCTTTTCCTACTGTCACTACTGTCAATCTTCTACTACTCTCACTTCTTTCAATCATCTACTGCTTTCAACGCAATCTCTTAATGTGTTTCAAACACTGGACTCGCCCCGTATAAATAACTTTGCCGCACTTTTTAGGGTTCGCGAGGGAGACAGTTGCACTTTTTAGGGTTCGCGGGGGAGACGAGGTTGTTGTTTTCTAAGGTTTTGTGAAAGTGTTTTTAAAGTTTTTATTTTTTTTAAATTAAAGGTCCCAAATCTAACAGATTAATCCGGACAACCACAAAAATTTGAATCGTTCCAGATTTGGCCAAAATTTGACCGGACCTTGTGGCTATGGTTTTTGGGCTTTAAAATTGGAGAAAATAAACATATATTTTTTAATTTATAACCTGAAAATTAATATAATAATTTCTCAATATTGGCGACTTGATTTGGGAGACTCAGAGGGCTTGTTGAAGCACAAGTTCAAGCGTTTGATATTCAGATTTAGTTCTATCTATTTTTCTAAGTGTGACGACTTCACATAAGGGTTAATTTGACAATTTGCAGCCCTAATGTGTTCATTGGAGGCCCTAATATTTTGTGTGATTTTTGCATAAATATTTGGGATTTTTTACAAGGGTTTCAAGGCAGATTTGAGAGAGAAAACACAATTGTGCCATCATTTATAAATCATAATTATTGCAAGGGTAATTTCAGCCTCATCGCCATTCCCACTTTGCCACAAACGAGGTATTTTATTTCAGTTTTATATTCAGCATTTTCAGAGTTATTTTGGAGTGTTTGATGCTTGGGATTTGGTCATTCCTTCCAGCTAGGGTTTGCTGGTTTTGGGGGTTCAGCTTTCTGATTGCTTCAATTTTTCATAAGGGTTTGTTGGAAAACCCCTACTTCGCTTATTTGTCCCATTTGGGGACATCATATAATCCATCAAAAGCGGAAAGTGTGAGCTTCCCCAAAGTATATTGAAGGTCTCCTTGGTTCTTTGGTTTATGACCAGCGCTCGAACCACCCTTGCCTTTCTTCAATGCTACGAAATCGACAAGGCTCATTTCCCCTTTGATTTCAGGTGGAAAATTCATATACTCCTCATAGCTTGAAGCCACATCATCTCGTATAAAATGCTGCTCCTCCCTCTCTGAAATGATTACCTCTTTACGAAGGAAGTTGGTTTGATTAGGCCTTTGTGTAGATCCAACCGTCACCCTTGGTGGAGGGAGAGGTTTGTTGTATGTACCTGAAACAATGTCCCTGAAACACTGCCATCACCATTAGGTGCCTGTGTCCATTCATATTCTTCATGGTTTGGATGAACTCAGCGATCATCTCCATCAACTACTCTTGAGTTTGAGTAAATTTCTCAAACTTAACTCTATTTGGGTCATCCATGCCACTATGCCTTAGTTCCAAGTTTTGTCTTGGTTGTTCTTGATCTTCTACTTGATTTTTTGGACCCTTTTTCCTTTCGTAGTTCCTCACTTCCCTATCACTGTTTGGCATGAAGCCACTCAAACCCCATAACTAGCCAAGAATTTGGGTCTAATACCACTGTAATGTCCCCTTTAGGACATATTATGCAAATCTGAAAATTAACCATAAACCCTAACACAAACATATGCAATTTTTTATTTTTCTGTCAAACCCTAACCATAAAATTCAAAATTCTGCAAATACAAATTTAGGGCACAAATTGCAATATTATATTATCAAAAATACTTGTCAAATTTTCATAAATATTACAACCCATAAAATACCTTTAAATCTAATTTTTGTATGAAAATATAGATCTGAAAAATCATGAATAAATACCACATGTTTAACTGATAATATACCAAAATTTCCAACAATTTGCCCCAAAAACTGTAGATTTATCTCTCAAGTGGGTCGCCACCACAGGGAAGACTCTCCAAGTGGGTCGTTGACCAAAAAAGATCCTATAAAAAGGTTCGCCACACTCAAAAGGGTCTGCAACAGCTACGCCCCTCTCCCAAAACCCTACAAACTGCTATGCTCCACAAGTTGATGCCCTACAAACCACAAACTGATCAATTATACCCTTTGCAACCCTTGAAATGAAGCAACCCAGCTGAAAGTTAAGGGTTTCCATCCTTAACTTCTAATTTCCAGTGAAGGTTTTCATCTTCAATGGAGACAAGTCAAGCAATTCATGCTCAAAATCAAGATTTCAATTCATAAACATGGTAACCTCTCAAAATGAACTTCCTTCCCCTTTTTATATCATTTCTTTCAAAAAGCCCTTCCAAAAAGGTGCATTCCACTTGGAGGGAATATTTGAACATTTTAAAAAGCACATGCCTTATAATTTCACTTAAGGGCTAAACTAACCCACGATCAAAAACCCCCCTTTTAAAGTCAAAATTAGAAAAGATTTATCAAAAGTACCTTTTTACAACTTGAAAAAGAGAACCAAAGTTTCTCCTGTGATTTTTCCTTCCATTAGCTTATGGGAAACAACAATGAAATAGGCTAAGGGTCTTCAACCACTTATATTTGGGAAGGGGACATGACAACTAAATAGTAAAGCTTTTACAATTTCTTCAAAAATATATAGAACATCATAATCATAGCTCCTATGGTGTACTAACCCAACCCGTTCTGTGTTTTATATTTTCTGATCTGGGTCTGATTTCTTTCTCACTGTTTGGTTTTCTGTGGTTTAAATGTAACCTGCTTGCGTTGTAGTGTTTTGCATTTTGACATAGAAAGCATATGCATACAAATTTTTACAAATATCGAAAAACAATAGATACCCAGATACTCTATTTCAATGGAAATGTGTTAAATAACCATAACATCTAATACCCATATGAAGAAAATAACTTATCTTCAAAAAGTGAACATACCCATTTCATTGTCCATACAAATACAGTGCTGGAAATGAAAGCACAGCAAGCTGGAAATTAAATCTCGGTTTTCACACTATAGAAATTACATATATTTGCTCAAGAGTTGGAACCCTATCAGCTTCAAGTGATAAAAATGCAAGAACAGCTCCGTATGTGTGTCAATGAAGCCCACAACCCTGCATGAAGTGCTGGTACGGCCAAGTAAAAGTTACGGCAAAGGGTACGGCCTGTTTATGGGGCTGGAAGCACATCCAAATCTCTGCTATAATCTGCATTACATTCCCCAACACCTGTTGATAATTATGGAGTCAAGAAACTTCATATATCTCCTCAAAATGGTCTTCACGATTGATCTCTGAGCTCCCAACTGCATCAAAATGAAGCACAAATACAGCGACTGAGTATGGCTGCTCAAAAGCACCCTTGGGTGGTCTCTCACACTTGCGGAATGTTGCCACTAATGGAGGTTTCTGTCTCCAAAAGCCAGGGATGGTTTCTTCAAACCCTTGTTCTCATTTGTAGAGCAAAAATATTATAAAATGTAATTGTCATGAATGAATTCTTTCTCTTTTCATTTTGGCTTTTATATTCTCTCAAGAGGGTCGATTCACCTTTTTTGGAGGTAATATTTAATTGAAGTCACTTTTAGTCATCCCCAAAGTGAGCACTCCACAATAAGACTATAGTGACTTATTAATATTTCATTTTTGACACTTAACCATTATAACCCAAAGTCCAATATTAAAAATAAGCATTAATAATTTACAAACTTTAAAACGGGGGCCCAAATGATCTCAAAATCCAGTGATCTATAGACCGTTGGAAAGGTCTCGCCAAGACGCTTCATCTCCAAAACTGAAAATCCCGAAACGGACAGAAAACCCTAACTAAAAATAGTAAGTTCTAGCCAAAAGTGTCCAAAGCCATCCAACGAACACTCCAAGAGTTCCCTAACCATGTTGGTTAGTCTACGAGAACCAACTATAGACTAACACCGTCTAGGAAAGGGGGAATTACAGTCTGCCCTCCCCAAGATTGCTTGCTTCAATCAATCTCAGATCTAGATGCATCAGAATCTGCTCACTTTCCCATGTAGCATCCTCCACCAACAGGTTCTTCAACTTCACCAAATACTCTCTGATAACCCTCTTCCTCAATGTATGCTCCCTGGTGTCAATGATGGCCTCAGGTATCAAAACTAACTTCCCCTCTTCATCAAGAGGAGGCAACTCCGTAAAGGTATCACATTGTGCCCCAGTGCCTTTTTAAGGCGAGACATGAAAAACATTGTGGACCCTACTATCTGCTGGCAACTCCAACTCGTAAGCCACCTCTCCAACCCTCTTGGAGATCCTGAATGGTCCATAATACCGTGGCTTCAATTTTTCTGCACCACTCTTCTTAAGAGTGGACTGTCTATAACGTTGTAGCATAAGATACACCATATCACCAACCTCAAAAGAACGCTCAATCCTGTGCTGATCTGCATATTGCTTCTGTTGGTTTTGTGTCTCCTGGATGTTCTCTCTCAAAGACCTCATAATGTCTTGACTCTCTTGCAAGAGGTCTCTAGCCTTAGGTACTCTGGTGTTTCCAAATAACAAATCCAAGAAGCTCGGAGCCTCATACCCATAGAGTGCCATAAATGGTGACATTTGAATAGACATGTGGTAAGTGGTACTATAACAATACTCACCCAAGTGAAGCCACTTCACCCATGCCTTTTGCTGCCCTGCTATGTAATTTATGAGGTAAACTTCCAACCACTTGTTGACTATCTCAGTCTGCCCATCTGTCTGAGGGTGGTAACTCGTACTGGAGGTGAGCTCTGTCCCACTCAACCTGAAGAGCTCCTATCAAAAGTTACTCAGGAACCTGTTGTCCCTGTCACTCATTATACTCTGTGGCAACCCATGAAGTCGGAATACCTCTTTGAATAATAATTCAGCAACCTAAGTTGTTGTATAAGTAGCTGATATAGCAAAAAAATGGGCAAACTTAGTTAACCTGTCAACCACCACAAAGATGCAGTCCCTGTGTTGGGCTTTGGGCAAGCCCGTAATAAAATCCATCGAAATGCAATCCCACTTCCTCTCTAGAATGGGTAAGGGCTGCAACAAACCACCTGGAAAAGAGTGTTCATTTTTGTTCTGCTGACACACTGGGCACTCCCTCACATACTTTTGAACTTCGGTCTTGAGGCCTTTCCAAGTGAATCGCTCCCTAACCTACATGTAGGTTTTGAAAAAACCTGGATGCCCTGCCATAGGCAAGTTATGAAAAGCCCTCAAGATCCTTTGTTTCATGTCTGAACCTAGCACCAAAAGAATCCTATCCTTGTAAATGATCAAGTCATTTACAACTGAGTATCTATCATCCCTGATAGTGCCATCAATGATCGCAAAAAACCACTTGTCCTTTGCATACTCTACAGAAATCAATTCCCTCCAATCCTCTCCAATCTCCCCCAAGGCACACAAATGAGATCTTCTGGATAAGGCGTCAGCAACTATGTTCTTCTTCCCTTTGACATAAACTATGTCAAAGTCATAGACCTGTAGTTTACTGACCCATTTTTGCTACCTGTCATTAAGGTCTTTCTGACCAAGGAACTGCTTCAGGTTGTTATGATCTATTTTAACCACAAACTTGCTCCCAACCAAAGATTCCCTGAGCTTAGCCAAAGCATGTATTATGGCTAACATCTCCTTGTCATAGATGTTTTAGCTCCTTTCTAGACCCCTCAACTTCCTTCTCTCAAATGCAATGGGGTGTTTGTTGTGCATCAAAACCGCACCAATGCCTTCCCCTAAAGCATCACACTGAAGCTCGAAAGGCCTGTTGAAATCTGGAATGGCCAACACTGGACAGGTACTCATCAATTCCTTAAATTTGTCAAAGCACTATTGAGCACCACTAGACCAATCAAAAGCATCTCTTTGAGTCAAATCTATAAGGGGGGCAGCTCACTGTGAAAAAACCCTCACAAAGCAGCGGTAGAACCCACATAAACCAAGGAATCCCTTAAGCTAGGAGAGATTCTTTGGTGGTGGCCAATCAATAATAGCCTGAATCTTCTCCGGATCCACACGAACACCCTCTGCGCTGATGATGTGTCCCAGATATAGTAATTATGTCATGCCAAACTCACACTTAGACATTTTGGCATAAAGGGACTCATGATCAAGTATGTCCAGCAAAGTATCTATGTGCCTCAAGTGCTCCTCCCAAGTCCTGTTGTATATGAGTATATCATCAAAGAAGATAAGCACAAACTTCCTCAACTGCTCTCACAATACCTTATTCATGCAAGACTGGAATGTAGCTGGCGCATTGGTTAAGCCAAAGGGCATAACCAAAAACTCAAAGTGCCCATAGTGGCACCTAAATGCCGTCTTCTCTACATCCTCCTCTCATACCCGTATCTGATGGTACCTAGATCTCAAATCTATCTTAGAGAAGAAGCATGCACCGTGCAACTCGTCAATCTGAGGGATGGGATATTTGTTCTTGATTGTCTTCTTGTTCAACTCCCTGTAATCTATGCACATCCTAAGTGTGCCATCCTTCTTGATCAGTACCACAAAAGAAGCAAAGGGACTCTTGCTAGGTCTGATATGTCCCATCTTGAGAAGCTCCTAGATGGCATTCTCAATCTCATCCTTGTACGGCTTAGGATGCCTGTAGGGTACAATGATAACTGGCTTGGTACCGTGCTCAAGGTCAATGACGTGCTCAAATCCCCTGTCAAGAGATCTACCTGGTGGTATGTCACTAAACACTTTGGAGTGTTTAGTCAACAAAGACTGGATCTCTACCGGATATTCTTGCTCTTCTGCTTAGGAACCTCAGGCATCACCAATAACTCTGTTGCCCACTGAACCTGATCATGTCGCAGTATCCTCTCCATCCTCCTCAAGGAGGTTGTCCTCAATCCACCATCCGACATACCTCTGAGCACGTGTCTCTTCCCATTCACCTCAAACTTCATTTCCATAGTACGCAAGTTGAGGGTGAACTCTCCAATGTCATGGAGCCATCTCATTCCCAACACAACATCCATCTCACCCATGCTAACCACATAAAAATTTGTCTAGCAAACATAATCACTTAACTGAATGGTTAGGTTGGGTATCCTCCTAGTACAGGTGAGAACAAATCCGTTTGCCACTCTCACCTTGAATCCCTCAAACTCTTCTGTCTTGAGTCCCCTTTTTGCAACCAAGCCTTCGTCTATAAAATTATGGGTAGCACCAGTGTCTAATAAGGTGATCACTCTCTGCCCACCAAGTACTCCTCGAATCCTGAATGACCCCTCTCTGAAAGCTAGAGAGATGTGTTGTGGGTGAAGCAGTTTGCTCCTTCTTTGATTGCTAATCTGACTCCACTGACTCATCCGCAAAAAAGTATTCTATCTGTTGTGCCTTTCCTTGGGCAACACACTTGTGCTTAGGATCCAATGGCTCTTTGCAGTGAAAACATAGTTTCTTTCCCCTAAGGTCATTCAGCTAATCACTATCCAACCTGGGAAAACTTGTGTGTTGTTGTCCAGAGTCTTTTTGGAAGTGTCTTCTATCCTTGTCTTTTTTATGCATGAACCCCCTCAACTCAAATTTACTCTTCAATGTGGAGGATTCCATGTCACGTGCCTTTTTCATGGCCTCTTGAAGAGATGAAGAATTAAGACCCTGTATCCACCCTCGCAAGGGATCAGATAGGCCATGAATGAAAAGAATCATCAACCTGTGTTCTAAAATGTTGGAGACCATCACAGACAACTCCTAGAACTCTGTAATGTACATGTCTACTGAACCCATTTGTTTGAGTTGAGCTAGTTCCTTGAATTGCAGCTCTGGGTCCTTTTTATCAACTCTGTCAATTAATCTTGCAGTGAACTCGACATAAGAAGTAATCCGATCATTGCCCAATGTAGTCATGTCATTGCTCCACCATTTGTGTGTGCTACCATCCAAGTGCAAGGCGGCATAAGTGATTACATCTCCTTCGGGCATAGGGATGATCTGAAGATAACTATCCAATTTTTGAACCCACACTCTAGCAGTGGTCTTCCTTGAGCCATCAAAATATGGTAAGGTCATTTTACTTACTTTCTTCTGAAGCTCTTGATTTTGCTGCCTACCCCCCCTGTTGGGTCGGTGTTTCATCCTTAAATCAGAATACTCCCAGAAAGACATTTCAACTCGGAACTCCTCACTAGAACCCTGCCAATCCCTCAAAATCACATCCTGGAACTCAAGCTGTGTAGGCTCAGGGTCAGGTGCATTGTTCCTGGGTGATAAAGTAGGTATACTAGGTCTATCACCAGCTGTATATTGTGTAACCCCTCTGTTATTAATTGATGCTTCACCCTCATGTCTCCTATCCTAATCATCCTTGTGTCTATACCTGTCACCATTGTTCATGTCATCAATGTTCCTATCACCATTATTGTTCCAATTCTTGTTATTATTCTTGTTATGGTTATTATTGTTAATGTTTCCAGGAATACCGAACACATGATTGGCCATCATCTGCACCATTGATTAAACTTTTGTTGCATCTCTCTCTATCCCCTAGCCAAATTGTTTAGGATGTCTCGGGTGTTGGGTTCTTCATGGTCTCTGTCACCCATTACTTCTACTGGGACGCTAACTATATCAGGACCTACAAAAGAATATATATACTGAGGAACCTCAATATCTGGCTGCGACCTGTTCCGTCTAAGGTAGTATTGGTGTGTACCCGATTGCATCACTCAATACCCAACGGCATGTTCAAAATAACCTCACAGGATGGCAGGATTTTCTGCTCTAATACCACTCTACTAACCCACCCCGTTCTGTGTTTTATATTTTTTGATTTGGCCCTGATTTCTTTCTCATAGTTTGGTTTTCTGTGGTTTAGTTGTAACCTGCTTGCGTTGTGGTGTTTTGCATTTTGACATAGAAAGCACATGCATACATATTTTTGCAAATATAGAAAAACAATAGATGCCCCGATGCTCTGTTTCAATGGAAATGTGCTAAATAACCATAACATCAAATACCCATATGAAGAAATAGCTTATCTTCAAAAAGTAAACATACCCATTTTGCTGTCCATACAAATACAGTGCTGGAAATGAAATTACAGCAAGCTGGAAATTAAATCTCAGTCTTCACACTATGGAAATTGCATATATTTGCTCAAGAGCTGGAACCCTATCTGCTTCAAGTGATAACAATGCAAGAACAGCTCCAAATGTGTGTCAATGAAGCCCACGACCCTGCATGAAGTGCTGGTATGGCCAGGTAAAAGGTACGGCAAAGGGTACGGCTTGTTTATGGGGCTGGAAGCACATCAAAAAGCCATCAAAATCTATGCTATAATCTGCAGTACATTCCCCAACACCTGCTGATAATTATGGAGTCAAGAAACTGCAGATATCTACTCAAAATGGTCTCCGCGATTGATCTCCGAGCTCCCAACTGCATGAAAATGAAGCACAAATACAGCCACTGAGTATGGCTGCTCAAAAGCACCCTTGGGTGGTCTCTCACACCTGCGGAATCCTGCCACTAATAAAGGTTTCTGTCTCCAAAAGCTAATGATGGTTTCTTCAAACCCTTGTCCTCATTTGCAAAGCAAAAATATCATAAAATGTAATTGTCATGAATGAATTCTTTCTCTTTTCATTTTGGCTTTTATATTCTCTCAAGAGGGTCGATTCACCTTTTTTTGGAGGTAATATTTAATTAAAGTCACTTTTAATAATCCCCAAAGTGAGCGCTCCACAATAAGACTATAGTGACTAATTAATATTTCATTTTTGACACTTAACCATTATAACCCAAAGTCCAATATTAAATAAACACTAATAATTTACAGAATTTGAAACAGATGCCCAAATGATCTCAGAAACCAGTGATCTATAGACCATTGGAAAGGTCTTGCCAAGACGCTTCATCTCGAACACTGAAAATCCCGAAACAGACAGAAAACCCTAACTTACTAAAAATAGTAAGTTCTAGCCAAAAGTGTCCAAAGCCATCCAATGAACACTCCAAGAGTTCCCTAACCATGTTGGTTAGTCTACGGGAACCAAGTATAGACTAACACCGTCTAGGAAAGGGGACATTACATATGGAGCCCAAATAACTATGCTTGAAAAACTCAAAAAAAAACATTTTTTTTTTGGTGCAAGCACAAGAGAGGGGGTCCACTTAAGTAAGGACTACATTTACCTCTGTGATGTATGGTTTAGACACTCAGTCTCCCTTGGCACACACATGAGCACATATTCATAAATTGAGACAACACACTCTTTCTCATTGATTCAACACCACACACTTAAAAGAATTGATGCACACACTCACATCCACACTTGCCTCTATGGGATTATTACATTACATGGAAATACTTCAAACCTTCATACAATCCATTCACAATTCAAATTTTTCTCAGCCAAACATCCACTGCCTATTCCTCCTTATTTTTGGACCTGAAAATATTATTTTCGCCTCAGGCATTTTCTTTGCTGGTTGTCTCTTCAAATTCTCTATTTTCCCAAATTGAATAAACGTTCCTCTTCACAAAACCACTTTGGGCCATAACATTTCTGCCACATGGACATTCATAAAAATCTACAAACATAAACGTGTGCACTAATGTACCCACAAACAAATGTGTGCAAGCTGATGTAAACCTCATGAACTGAACTGGTCATTGTGTAACCATGACAAAACAACAAACAAATGAAAAAAATCACACAAACACACAAGCACTCTATTTTTTGTTGGTGCAAAGATTGCACGAACCCTTGGATGCTTCTGCATCATTTTGATAAATAGAAAATTTCTTGTATTCATGAAGCAGAAATATACAAGTCATTAGGGTACACTGAGACAATTACGACAAAAGCAACAGAGCAAAATTTTGGTGCAATGTGGTAGTCCACAACAAGCTTCCAAAAACAAAGAGAAGACAAGGGCCAAGATCACTATGATAGCTCTACATTGACAAAAATTTGGCAAACCAAGTTCATACCTGATGGATCATGGTGAAAACAGGACGAGTGTGGAGAGTCCTTCGATTTTTGCTTGATATCCTCAAAAGAAAATGGAATGGGATCTACCTAGACTTCAATAAATTATGCCTGAAACCTATGCTTATTGTTTCGGGTAAGAGTGAGCTCTATGTGTGCTTCTTGTAGGGACATTTCTATTTCCTCAGCTACATTGGGTTCTATGGGAGTTTAACAGTGGACAGACACACTGATGACTTTTTGTTGAAGTAGATCTATGAGAAGTTTATTTTGTGCAATTTTTTATGGTGTTTGCCAATTTGATTCATCATATGAGCTTGACATTTGATGAGATTATTGAGAAGAACCGAAAGGTTATACATAACCTTAAAATAATGTTCCAATTTATCAATAGGTAAGAGAGGTTGCAACAAAGACCTAGACAAGTGTGAAGGATTTAGGGGAGTGGAGCAAGACCGGCTTGGGAGATGTATGGTTATGGTATGGGAAGTGGAAATGTGACTAACATGATTAAAAGCCGACGTATGTTGAGATAATGTAAAAGGGTTATATCCCTAACCAACCTGATATCTTAATTTGACAATTTCTCTAGCCTAGAGGGCTTCGTAGATGGACTATAGCATGGGTTTAAGGGAGGGAGCATGTTGCTTCAATTTTATGGTCTGAGACTGATGTAAAACAAAGGCTAGACATTTAGACGGTGAGGGAGTGATACGAAGAAAAAAAGAGTCGTGTCCTTGTAAGTTGGCGTTAGTGGGGAAGTAAGCAATTTGCTTTTGCCTACCAGTTGGTATGGTGTATTCAGATGAAGCCTTGAATGTGGTGAGGCAAAGTGAAAGAGGGAATTTATAGTATCATGTCCTTTCAAACTCTAATTAGTGACAGAGGAGACTTGAACCGATCTAGGCTTGTGAAGAATACCTACAGTACACATTTGATGCAGTTGAAAACTCTCCATGACCTCTGCAATATGACCGTGATCCTCTCTATGTTGTTGGAATTCTGATGTACAGTCCATAGTGTGTATGCTAGCTTTGGAAACCCAGTGTAATGTTTCATTTCCAATATGGACGAGATCAAGCTCTTGCCTTTCTATCCATGAGAATATAGAGGAGCTTTTTTTGTTCAAAGGGCCAAGCAAGCTGAAGAGTTTGCAGCACTCTAGACTTAAGCAAGGGGGTGGTAGCCCTGTGAGAGGCATTTGTGTCTCTAATGGTGATGGGGATGCGAGTGAGAAGTGTGTGCCATGAAATGGATTTTTATAGATGAATGTGGGAGGTTGGTAACCCTGTGTTTGGCTCCTCAATGCATGGTGACCAGAGATCTATGGAGCACAAAATCTCAAAACAAACAAAATTGCTAGTAGAAAGACGACAAACAGAATTTATCAAGAATGATAATTTAAATGTAGCTTATAAGCATGTAATTTGGAAACACAATATAGTATTCCAAGGTTAAATTATATAAGTGGATGAAACAAAGAGACATCAATTATCAGCATAGATGCTAAAATGTTCCAAGGCACACAAACAAGAATGATTTGCTTAGCAACCCGCCATGATTTGTGTTAAACCTAGGAGATGCAAAGGACTACAATCCACCACTTATTAAGAAGAGCAGATCTTACTAAAATAACGTTGCAGATTACAATGAACATGAAATGGAACATAAACAAGGATATGAGGAAACAATCATTACACATTCAAGAAACAAGACAGCAAAATAAGCTCTTCTATTTGTCTTGAATAGATAAAATACAAATAGACGATGTCATAGTTGTGTTATCTTCATAAGCCAATTTATGGGAAGGATTCTGTTGTCGACAAGGATGTATACATGTAATCATATTTCAACCACTCAGTGAGTTGCCAAGTACTTGCCATTTTTTAGCCCAGGTGAGTTTTCACCACTTAAACTCACAAGTCTACCTAGGGCAAGTTTAAACACAGAACTCTCAATGAGTCCGAGCACAAAACTTACCATATGTGTTTTGACGCAGTAAAAATGCAGTTTGACGTGGTAAAATTGTTGCATTTGCTAATCTTTGAGCCCACACGTCCACACATTTTCATCACACATCATTTGAGAGGATGCGATAGCTGACTTCAAGAGGCAAGCTATGAAGGATGTAGGTAGTGGTATAGTAGAAGCGAGAGATATTGGATTGGATGGCATCCTTGTATATGATGTTGAACATGAGGGAGAAGAGTCATTGTCATCTAGCACCAAGGTGCATGTAATATCCCCTTTAGGGCATATTATGCAAATCTGGAAATCAACCACAAACCCTAACATCAACAATAGAAATTTCTTATTTTTTATATCAAATCCTTTAAAAAGTTTAGAATTCTGGAAATATGAAACTAGGGCACAAATTGCAATATTTTCATCATTAAATAATTGCCAAAAATTCTAGAATAATTATAGCTTACCAAACACCTTCAAATCTGATTTTTAGCCCAATTATATGCCTGGAAAATATAATAAAAAATACCAAAAATGTTTTATGTCCTTCAAACATAATTAGGCTAGAAATCAGCCTTGGAAGTGCTACGTCCAACAGAAGAGGGGGTTGGCTGCCCTCCAAAGAGGCTCGCTGCCCACCATAGGTCATTCGCTGCCCTAGGTTGTTCGCTGCCCTTCTAGGGCTCTTCAACCAAGTCACCAACCCTCAAAATCTGTTCGCCACACACCTTGAAGCTCCTTCTGCTGCGCTGAAACCAAAATTGGTGTTTAAACACCTCAAAATGACCAATGATGCCCAATATAACCTCTTATTCAAGGCTGTCCAGCTGACAGGTAAGGGTTTCATTCTTACGTCAGCCTTCCATTGAAGGTTTCCGTCTTCAATAGATGAAGTCAAGCAAATCATGCTTAAACGTGTGATTTCAATTCATAAACATAACATGGTCCTTCAAATGAAACTCCTTCTCTTTTTATATCCTTTACCTCCAAAATACTTTCTAAATTAAGGACCAACTTATATAAAATTAGAGAAGTCACCTTTCTTTATTATAACTCAATTTAGAAAGAAGTTGTTGACATGTTACTTTTTTGGCAACTAACACATAATATTGTTTTATTTTAAGTATTTAAAAATACTTTTTATTTTAATAATAACATTATCCTAATCTCGAAAAAGGAGACATTATAGTCTGCCCTTCCCAAATTTGCTTGCCCTCAAGCAAATGCAAGCTCCATTCTTCACCATTTTCAGGTTAAACGGAGCAACAAGGGCATTCTGGAAGGTGGGCACTGCAGTTGCTAGGGCAGCGAGTGGGTTTTGGAAGCCCTAGAAAGGTAGCAAGCAGTTTGGGGTTGCAGCGAACCCCCCTTTGGGGATTTGAAAATTCAGTTTTTGAGGCTATTTCAAGCCTAAACTCTCTTGAAGACATAATTATATTGATGGTATTTTATTGTATTTTTCCAGCCATTTATTTGATAAAAAAATCAGATTTGACGATCCTACATTCCGGTGCAATATTTCTGAATTTTTGGTAATTATTTGGTAAATAAAATATTATTTTTTGCCCTAGATTGGCACTTTCAAAATTCTGAAATTTACATTTGTTTAGGGTTTGAAAATAAAATCCGAAAATTGCATTTATTGTTAGGGTTTGTTGGGAAACCCTATTTGTTCTAATTCTGCCCTGAAGGGCACATTACAGTGGAGCCGCAAGCAGGGCGAGCAGCCACATCGGAGTGCGAGGACTAGACCCTCTCAATCTCCAAAAAGTTTTAACTAGAATTGGGAAGAGGAAATTGTAACATCTTGTCATTTGTCACTTACACAGATATGCAATTTTTGATGATGATTTTCAATGACAATCATCAAAAAAACATAAGTTATAATAGTTATCAACTGGCTGTTGTATTCGCATGATAATGTGATTTACTCTATTTGTAATCAAATCTAATAGAAAACACTTCCCCAACATTTTACAAATTGTAAATATATTTTGTATAAAATTTATGTTTATTTAAGAAATTCAAGTATTATTTTAAGTTGCCAAGTTTTGCAGAGTCAGAAATTTTTTGGTTTGCCGAGTCTGAGTCGAGTATATATACATATATATATAGTTTTTGTCGAGTCGAAAATTTTTGGTCTGCCAAATTTGAGATGTGTGTGTCGGTTACAAGAATCGTTTGCATTCTATGTGTGTGTGTGTCTGTGTTTGTGTGTGTCGATTAAATGAGTTGTTTGCATTTTGTGTCTGTGTTTGTGTCGGTTACAAGAATCATTTGCATTTTGTGTGTGTGTGTGTCTATGTCTATGTCTGTGTGTGTCGGATACAACAATCGTTTGCATTCTATGTCTGTGTGTGTCAGTTACAAGAATCGTTTGCATTTTATGTTTGTGTGTGTGTGTCGGTTACAAGAATTGTTTGCATTTTGTGTGTATGTGTGTGCGTGTGTGTGTGGGTTATAGAAATCATTTGCATTCCAGCTGCTTCAACTTCCTTAGCCATTAATGAATGAGCAAGCTGAAGTGTTGGCCAATCGTATGACGTCGACTCTATTCTTAAAGATGCCTTTTCGTGTAGTTCACATGGAACCCGACTTGTTGGCAATGAGTTGGTCACTATCATTTGCAAAGAACATGAAATGTGGAACTGAGAAATGAAGAGAAGGTGTGCAATTCACGGTTTGTGCACAATGTGTGAACTAAGAAACAAAAACTTTGGGAAGATGCATAAACATCCCCGAATTGCTTGTGATATTGGTTCATACACTCTTTCTTAAGCAACAATGGTCTCCATTGCATGGGTGGTCAATTGCAGAAAGTGAACTTACAATTGTGAGAAATTTACCACTTTGTATGATCTCCATACTACCCCTTCTTCACAACTCGGTAAAACTGATGTTTGCCATGTCGATTGCAAGTTGAGTTAGTATTGATGAGTTCATCTTGCTTTGTTGGACTATGGTGTGCAGGGTCCAAATCCACCAAATGTTGGGCTGTGAAATCCTCTAGCAAAGGTGGTGTATGAGGCTTAATCTCAACATTGAAAATTGATTGCATGTTCAAGTACGAAGGAAGATTTGGAACGAAGTTGTCCTCATCAACAATGCGAAGTATGGTGTAGGGACCATATTGCAATAGCTTGACTCTACGATGAGGACCTTGAAAGTGTTGTATTTGCACATGCAAGCAAACTTTGTAAACAATCTAGAAAGTGTGTAGAGCCCAATGCACATCATAATGACCTTTTTACCTGTGTTCAAGTTGATTTGAAATTTATCGAATGAATATGTTGGATTTTTTCAGTCTTGTCCAAATCCTTAGCCGTTGCACTAGTTTTTATGACTATAGGGGTGTGAAAAGTGATGTCAAGGGGTGATGCATTGCCATTTTAAAAGAATGCAAAATGGAGAGGTGCACAACAAAGAGGAGATGCGCAACATGCAGTTTGTTCACAAGGTGTGAAGTAAGGCCCAGCGGTGCACAAAACCCTGGGAAGGTGCACAAATGTCCCCGAAGTGCTTGTGTTGCTTGAATCATTCTCCTATTCTTGAAGATAAAAGGTATCCATTGTGTGGGCAGCCAATTGCAAAAGTGAATTTGGAGTTGTGAGAAAGTATACCACTTTGCCTAATTTGTATATTGCCCATTCTTCACAACTCGGTACAACTATTGTTCGTCATGCCAAGTGCAAGATAAGTTTGTTTCAATGATTTCTTCTTGATATGTTGGACTAAGTTGTGCAAGATGCAAATCCAATAGATGTTGGGCTACAAAATGCTCTAGCCAAGGTGGTGTATAAGGCTTAAGAAGCTCAACAATGAAAATTGGATGCATGTCCAAGTACAAAGGAAGATCAAGGACAAATTCATTCTCATCATCGATGCGAAGTATGGTGTAGGACCATATTGCAACAACTTGATTCTATGGTGAGGCCTTGGGAGTGTTGTATTTGTAGGTGCAACCAAACTTTGTCACCAATCTAGGAGGCGTGTGCAGTCCAATGTGCATCATGACGATCTTTATACCTTTGTTCTTGGCGATTTAAAATTTGTTGAAACTGGTGGTTCACTTATTGAATATGTTGGAGGATTGTATTTTGCCTTCTCTAATTCCTTAGCCTTTGCGCTAGTTTTTGGAACTATAGAGGTGCGAAAAGTGATACCAAGAGGTGAGACAGGTTGCTACCCATAACATGTTTGGAATGGACTATATCTTGTAGATCTGTGGATAGATCTATCGCAGGTATGTCAAATGTTGGCTAATTTTTCTACTAAGTGCAAGGATGAGCATTGTTTTACATTTGCATAAATTGAACAAGTATGTGAGTCACCACTTCAGCTAGTCCATTTATCTGAGGATGGAATTGATTTGTCCAATTGTTCATTGAGTGTTCCCCACAAAGCTTTACCACGCGTGACTAACAACTAGGGGTTGTGATCTGATACAATGGAGAGAGATACCCAAAACTACATCCTAACATGTTGGAAGAAGATTCTAGGTATCTCAAGTGCAGCGATTGTATGCTTGCATGCAACCATGATCCCCATTTTTAAGAATTGATCAACAATGAACACAGAGTTGTGTTGGTCCCTAGTCGTTGGTGGGCCTAATAATAAATCCACGTTCACTTACAATTGGTCGGCTTGGCTATGCCGCAAGGAAAACGAGACTTGATGTGAGCCTCAAAAAATTTGCCCATGAGTGGCCAGTAGAAATGTTGTTTAAGTGTTGCCAATGTCTCAACGATTCTAAAATGACCAACTGATTAGGAGTAGTGTACCTCTCAACTAGTACGAGGTGTGCCTGAGGGGACATATACGTGACCAAGCTTGTAGATAAGTTGGTCCTAAAGATAGAAATATTCAACGGGTTGTCCTTGAGAAAGGGCATGGTACATAGATGTAAATTCAAGATCTACAACGTATAACGAAACCCAGTCCACAAAGTAGGGGCCTCAAGTATCGAGCATGGTGAGAAGTGAGGTGACTAGAGGTCTACATAGGAAGTCAAATGCATTGTTGTCTTTCCCTCTCTTGTGATTGATCATTAGATTGAACTGTTGCAACCATGTCATCCACTTCATGTGGTTGGAGTTCTCCAACTTTCTTTGCATATAAATAAATTGAAGAGGTTTGTGATTAAAGTGAATGATAGTTTCCTTACCTAAGAGATAGTGCCCCCATTGCTTCACGGCTTGAATAATTGTATAGATTTCCTTCTTGTAAGCATAATACATTCGCACAGTATCACTGAATGTTTCTAAATGCTACACAATAGGATGTCCATGCTAAGTGAGAACAACGCCAAGTGTGAAATTGGGTGCATTCATCTTGATTTCAAAGGGCTGATTGATGTCAAGAATTGCATGGATGAGTCCATACAAGAGTTGAGCTTTGACATCTTCAAATGCTTGATATTGCGCAACTGCCAATTGAAATGTTGAGTTAGTAGAATAGGATTAAATACTTAGTATTTAATCCTATTTAGTTGTTAGTAGAGGTTGTTTGAAGGTTTACGAGTGGTGGTGAGAACACCCATAGATAGGTGAATTGTTGAGATATTATAATTAATAGATATTAGAATAAATTGCTATTGTAAAGCATATAACGCGTAGTGTTATATTTGGCTTATAGTTTGTTTAGTTTTTATTTGTTAGCCGTAGGTTTACCACTTAGCTGTATTAAGCTTATGGTTATTCTTATTGTTAGTCCATTATGTTAGTTTCCTAGATTATAGGAGTTGTATTAGCTATTTATATGTCTACTTTTAATAATTTATTTACAGCTTGTTGGCTTCAAAAAAAACTTTTATGGCAATCAGTGCCCATGGTCTATCAACCCTGGAGGAAATCTCTGTGAAGGAGAAAGTTGATCGAGAAAGCATGGAAAACTAATGCACTCGGTGTGAACAATCTCTTGGACCCTTGGAGACAACCCTGTGAAAGTGAGGCATGGAAGTGGTAGTGTTTGACCAAGAAGCAAGTGATGAGGACGTGGTAAAAAGTATTCAGGTTTGAATTAAAAGATTGTAATAATTTGTCTTTTAGTGACGCGCTCTATAAGAGAAAGACGTCCTTTGTTGTAAAATGAGAAAAGGTGTGGAAGTGAAGTGCCATTCTACCAAAAATCAGAGCATGAGTTATCTGCAAAAATCAAAGCGTGAACATGGAGATTATCTACCATGACGCAGAGTTTACCTGCTAAGGCATGCATTTTGCCTGCTAAGACACCACTCTAAGGCACAATACTACAAGGCAATGTTGTTAAGTGAAGTGTTTTGATGTGCATGATTAGTTCTGATGCAATTTTGATGTCTTCTCTGACGTTTCAAAGTGTTTTGGTGAGTTTCGTTGTGTGTATTGCATTGCCAAATACTGATCTTCATACAAAAATTGGATCTACATGCTAATTGAAGCGCCTGGTTGGAGGAAAAGGGCACCATACACAAGTGTTTGGTGATTGGTTGTTTAGAGACTAATTTATTTTAAACTAAGTTTTGAGTTTTATAATTATTTAGGGCCAAATTGATAATTTTAAACTTTACTAGTTTCAATTGGTTACCCTAAGAATTTACCTAAAAACCCACAGTTAATTCCATAGCCGAAAAAGCATAAGGTGAAAACACCTAAAATTTTGCCACATTGTCTGTTTTCATGTTCTAAATCACATGCAAAAAGGATTTTTGGAAAAGAGTGTAAAACTAGAGATTTAATTGTTTCAGTGTATTTTGGGCGATTTTAGGGAAACTAGTTAATTACATTTTTCATAAATTATAAAGAGTTTTTTGCTAAAAATTCGCAGTATTGTTCAGTTTTATGGTAGAATCCGTGAACAAAATATTTTTTTTTTAAAACCTTTATAGTTTTCCTATTTAATTTTTTAGTGAAAAACTAGGTCAAATGGCTAATTTACAACTTATTGCTACCAAATTTTCAAAATAAACTTTAGTTTATGGAATGACGAGATACTTACAATATGTAAGTATCATAATCTTGATCAACTTGTACTTGCTAAAGAAAATAGACCAAACCTGATGACTATGATAAACGTCATCGAGAAGCCTTAATGCTTTTACAACTTTTCATAGCTAATAACTTGATACCAATAGTTAGAAATGTGCCCATTATATCAGAGTTATGGAAACATCTTACAACAAAATACCACTCTTATGAAGTCGAAAAGGTGTTATATTTAAAGAATTTGTTGTTTTCAACTAAAATACAGAAAGATGGGTTCATTTCTGATTTTTTATTCCAATTGAAAGACATGTTACTAGCTAAAAGTGGTGAAACTATCAAACATAAGATTTCTCTTCCCACTCCTTTCACTCCTGAATGGCAGAATCTTTGCAAAAAACTCTTTGCAACCTCATAATTCTTCTATGCCAAGTTTTTGGCATAAAATCAAACATCAAATAGCTGGAATTTGGAAACCTCCTCCAATGGGATATGGTAAAATAAATACAGATGGTGCATCCAGAGGTAATCCGGGATTAACATCCATTGGAGGGATTGACAGAACTCCAGACAGAAAGATCGTTTTTATATTTGCTGAAAATTTGGGATGTGCCACTAATAATTTAGCAGAGATTAAGGCTATAAAGAAAGGGATGCAAGAGGCTTTAAAAGTTGGATGGCAAAAGATTCAAATTGAGGCAAATTCTAAGGTGATTATCGGTCTTCTTTCCACTAAGGAGAATGGTACAAGCAATAATTGGAGGATTGCTAGAGAGATGGACAATATCAACATGCTGAAGGAAAGGTTTTCGAAAGTGCAATTCATTCATATTCCTAAAGAGTCAAATAAAGTGGCAAATGGGTTGGCCAATTGGGCTTTAGATAACCATAACATTCTTTGTTATGGCTTGCCCCCTCCATGGTGGTCAACCAAGATTCAAAAAGATATGTCAAACATCATTTCTTTAGACTTATGCTTATGCGTACTAATATGTTTCCTTTTTTGTATACTGCCCAAGCTTGGACCAACAGTTTTCAAGCCTAGCATAGCAAAATATGTATCTTTTGATTTCCTTATAATATAATGGGATCTAAAAAAAAACAGTGGTGAATATGTCTATAGATGAGCAAGACTTAATTGCTTTGTCATGCAAAATTTGTCGTCATCATATGATTCCTTTGTGGATTCATTGCATATGATCATAGAGACGTAGACATTGAATTTTGAGAAGTTGTCAACACTTCTCATTTAAAAGGAAAGAAGATAGGAACACTCAGTTGCTCCAACATCAGTTTCTACAAAAAGTGCATTCATGGCATGGTCAAAGAGCAAGAGTCAACAATGGAGTGTTAATTGTTCTTCAAAAGAATCCTCTGACAGCAATGTGAGTACCTCTAAGAAATCTAAATGGAAGTGTTTTTATTGTAAGGAACCCGGTCATGTGAAGAAATATTGTCATAAGCGACAATATGATTTGGTAAATAATAGAAAGAAGTCACAATCTGCAAATGTCGCTGAAGAAGATGAACAAAGTTCAGCGGGTGAGTTTGCATTTGTGGGAGCATAGAATCAATTAGCGGAGTCAAGAATGCGGTATTTTGACTTAAATGCATCAAGACACTACATGTGTAACAAAGACTAGTATGTAAACTTTGTAGAAGATAGTTGCAATGAATCGGTTTCCTTGGGTGATGGTTGGGTTCACTATGTATATAGAGATGTTCATATTTATTGATTTTTGTTACTTACACTTTTCAAAATGTTCAGTTCGTTCATGACATGAACAAAAATCTTCTTTCCTTAAATGAAATAACTATGAATCATAAACTTTGTGTGGAGTTTAAAAGATATAAATGCATACTTAGTAATTTTCATGAATAGAAAGTCATTGTTGTGGGTATTGGTAACAGAGGATTGTATAAGTTGGTTGATTCCAATACATGAAATGAGCATGCACTACGAGCAGTTAAAATCACTAATGAACTATGGCATAAGAAGTATGGTCACCTAGGTTGTGAGCATTTGCATACAATAAGTCAGACTAACATGGTAAATGAAATATTTTCTATTCAAGAGACTCAGAATGTATGTTCAACATGTCAAATAGATAATCAATTTTCACATTCATTTGACATTGGTAAGGACCATAGAACTAAGAATGCATTGGATTTGGTACATGTGGATTTGTATGGTCCAATTTGGATACCTTCAATCTCTAGAGCTTTGTCTGACTTGTTGATTATATAAGACTTTCATAGGAAAATGTGGGTTTGTTTTCTACATAGAAAGTTGAAATGTTTCTCTAACTTTATTGCTTGGACAGCTATGGTAGAGAAACAGGAAGATAAACATGTAAAATCTCTTAGATCAGTTAATAGGGATCAGTTTGTCTCTGAAATATTCATGGAATTATGCAAGAAATAGGCTATACACAGTGAATATTCTATACAATAGAATGAAGTCATGGCAAGCCAGAACATGAGTCGTGGAGACAGCATGATGTATGATAGATAGCCAGAATGTAACACATCAATACTGGGCAAACGTTGTGAATATACCTATGTACACTATCAAGAGGAGTCCCACACAAGCTTTGCACAATGTAACACCGGAAGAAGCATGGTCTGGAAAAACACCGGATGTAAATAATTTCCTTGTTTTTGGATCAACTGCTTCTATATTGGGCAAAGTATACATGTTTGTCAGTTATTGTGAGTAAAGAGATGCATATAGATTGCTAGATGTCTCTACATACAAAATTGTGGTTAGTAAAGATGTTGATGTAGATGAGGAAGTATCATTCTTTTCTGATAATGGTCAATCTACTAATAGTAACGTATTGCTACATGTTGATGTTTTTGGAACAAGTTCTTGTACTAAATTTGAACAGGGTTCAAAAATGGAAAACCCAAAAGAGTCGAGTTCTAGTGGTGAAAAGAGTGTTTCTCACTCTTCACAATCAAATCAAGAAGAAGACCAACACAAATGGCCAAAGTGGTACCATACCACGATGAAAGATGTATGGAAGATGAATTATCTTATTTGTTGGAAGGGCAATCTACAAGGTCAGGAAAACAAAGGGTGCAAGGTGAAGAGCAGGTGAATTTTGCTATTGCTAATGTTTCACAGGTATTGAAACCAAGCACAAGTTCAAAGACCAAAATCAAACCAAATTAGAAGTTTTCCATGAAGGTTGGTGAAAGAGGAAGGGGCATACAAAAAAAGCACAAAAGTGTAGTGAATAGTAAATGCCCCAAAATTATTCAACAATGGAACCCAGTAGGCGTTGGGTTTTCAACAGCATGATGCAAAAATATCCCTTAGCGTATATGCTATGTTGTTTAGTCTTGATGTATATTCTAAACTTTTTGTTGGAATCGATCACTCTAACAAATAGATAAATCATGACACACTCAAGACGTGACAACAATTCAACGAACAACAGAATCCAATGAACCTAGTATTTAGCACCATTTCCTACTCTACTTGGCGGTTGCAGCAGCTCATTACCCATGTACTCCGATAAGATGGATTGGCAATAACAGGGACATTTGAATACATTGTTGCAATGGCAGCAGATCAACACTTTGGCTAAGTTCATGTATGGACTCAATCCTTTTGTTGTAATAATGACTAAAAGATGTTGTTTAGTCGTTAAGGAAGGGTATTAGAATAAATTGCTATTGTAAAGCATATAATATGTAGTGTTATATTTGGCTTATAGTTTTTTTATCTATTATTTGTTAGCCGTAGGTTTACCACTAAGCTTTATCAAGCTTATGGTTATTCTTACTGTTAGTCCACTATGTTAGTTTCCTAGATTATAGGAGTTGTATTAGCTATTTATATGGCTACTTTTAATAATGTATTCACAGCTTGTTGGCTTCAATAAAACTTTAATTAGAGAGGAGTCATATCCTAGATTGTAGGATATCAAATATGTATATATTCATTTGATGCTTAATATAATCTATCCTGATACGGGCTTATTGAAGATTTCAAATTTGGTATCAGAGCGAGATGAGAGGCCCACGAGGAAAAAATAAGGAGCAGAGCAATCCAATGGGAACATAACAGTCAATCAACACTTGAGAGCGAATTCTACCAATTTTTTAGTCTTGGTATTTTGAGTGAAAGTTTTTTTTTTAGAATAGTGTTATATTATTCCTGTGAAAACTGTCCCCATGCAGCCCTTTTGTTCGCAATGCTATATTGTTGATGAGAGCGTTTAAGTTAGCTCTGCCATTGTAATGGATCCTTCAGCACAGAAATATTACTGTTCATATAAATCCCAATGTCAAAGCTTTCCACAAACATGAAGTGCAAAATAATAGTACAGATTCACTTCAGACTACAAATAAACCATTGGCTTCTCAATAGATTTGTTTCTACTGCAAACCCAGGATTACACTCACATCAGCTAGTCATACTAAATAGGCCATGTAAAATGCCACAAAATGGGCTCAAGGAGAAGTGTAAGATTATTTCAAAAATCTAGAATAGGAAGTAGCCCTTGTAGCAAATGTAGTTGTTTAATCAAATAAGCTAAGCCCCTCAAAGTCAAGTCAAGAAAAAGGCCCCTCCCCCAGTAAAATTCCAATCAACCCTCAGCTGAATGCTCACATGGGATACACTACTAATTTTGGGCATTCTCAATCTCCAATCCATCTAGATGAGGAGACATGGAAGGAGGAATGCAACATCAGGAAATAGAAGAAAGAAATAAAGATATATAATATAGGTAAGTACAACTAAGCTCTCATTGCCAAACTCAAGCATGGATTCTTCTCCCTTGGCCACTTCTACTAGCCCTTCTCTATATTCTGCCCAGCCCCGTAGGATTTACTCCATAGTAGATCTCTATGCATCAAAAAACGCCATGCATCTCTCTCATTCCAGGCTTCCCATGAATTCACCATAAGCTCCTATTCACGTTCAAGAAAGGGACGTCATATTGCAATGTGAACCAATGTACTAGCCACTGGAAACCACTGTCTCTTCCAAAAGGAAATCCACTGAGAGCCAAAATACTCGCACAATGTTTCCAGCCCTCCAGCTATGAATCATCACACTGCTGATCGTCTCCAACCTGATACTTCTAACAATCCTCACAATAGGAACATCCCTTCTCAACCTTAAGCTACTGGAGAACAATCATCTAATGTCAAAATCCCTTCTATCCCAGAAGTGGTTCAGATCTATGTTGATTTAGTCCAAGCAAATAGACTTGATGGAAAAGTGGATTTTCTGTCATGCAAACTATAAAAAATTGGAAATATAATTCCCATGCTAAGGAGAATTCATCTTCGTCCAGGCCAAACTAAGTAGCCAACATCTTGAAGGACAACAAATTTCAGAATCTCAGTCTCCACAACCTTGAAAAAATATTGTTCTATGATTCCATTGAAAAAGCTAATTTTGAACACGGTTCAAGAGATTCCACAATCTCAAAGACGCATCAAACACAAAGTTACCACCAAAGCCACCTGTACCCAGACTCAAGCCAATGACTGGCAGGTTCCAATTGTCCGGACTGATGCAATGCATGCTACTCTAGAGCACCTCAGTCCAATGGCAAATAACTTCCCCTGATACAACAAACTAGGAGGCTCAACAGAACACCTGCCAGTGATTTTGTCAAACAAAAGAATCTCAAGATTGTCAAAGCCAAGAAAATCAGAATCTTTTTTTTGTGCAAATCCAGATGATATGTCAACTACGCTCATACAGCTCAAATAGATCTGATAGATGATGGAGTTATTCCATAGCTCTTTTATAAGTTTTCTTCTGTTTAGTTGCATCCATATGCAGAATATCATGAAGTATAGATCCAGTTTGGTCTTAGTTTTCTTCTTCTCTGGCATGCTTTCCTTTGTATACAGACCCGAGTTTGTGCAATAAGATGTAATTGATGCTTTTTGTAACCTCCCTGTATTATAATTGAAATTGTAATATATTAACCTTTATTTAGAAATAATAACTGGTAAGTCAATCCAGAAATTAGACAATTTTAACGGCAATGGTACTGTCTTTTGTCGGTGGGTCATGAGAACTACATAAAAAATCTATAATTCTGAGTCCTCTTATCTCAATGTAACAAAGCTATATCTGTTGAAAATTGCAGACTGCCTGAATTTTGTCACTTCAGGCATCTGATGATTGTAACCCACTCTTTACTATTTTAATATAATTTTTTACCTTTGTTTGAAAAAAAATAATTAGGTGTTTGGTCATGGCAAACAAATTTGGGTTCAGAAGAACCTGGTAAATATGTTCTGTCACCTTCCTGCAGATTGAATTATTAGCATATTGGATATCAGGTGCAGTATATATGAGGACTAGAAATAAATTTATCCTAAAGATCCACAATTTGGACCTTAGAAGAAACCAATATTTGTCAAACAAGTGCCATTCTTGGACTCCACCAATTTGAATTGAAATGTTGTACAACCTATTGACGCAGTGGATTGCACCCTTGACAGGAGGCTGAGCTCCTGCCTTCCACACGTCACAATGGAAACTCCCCTCTTGCCTGTGGGTCTGGCAAAACTGGGGGGGAGAGTCTCTAGATAAGGGCTAGCTCCCTTTGATGCATCTGAGTTATTCCAGTAAATTGCTAATACATATATATATAATGGGGGGGCGGGGTTGAAAAGAGAGAAGGATGCTGAAAAACAGAACCTAACCTAATAGGGTGATGCACCAAACAAGTTTGATCTACTCACACTCACACTCTGAACCACAAGAACACATACATACACTTTAACTGGTAAAAGGACCAGACTGCGGGTAGCTTGACAGGGAGGCTTTAATGGAAACACAAAGAAAAGGAACTTACCATAGGCGTTGTAGGGAAAGCACATTGTTTGATAATCTCCTTCTGCCTCTGCGCTCCAGATATAGCTCTTCTTGTCACCTTCAGGAATAGCGCCTTGTTTATACCAGGTGCGTTGTTGTCAACCCTATGAAAGCATTTGGAAGCAATGACTGGAGACAAGACTAACACTTAGATGCACTCAGAGATATATTCAACCAGAATAGAGGTAAAAAAATGCGTATTCTATTGATTCCAGGTGAAAAATGGCAGGGCTTCGACTTACAATATGAGAGATCATTTTTTCAAAATGAGAAGTTACAATATATATAGAGAAGAGGGAAACAAAAAGCGCCCCTTTTGGAAAAACTTTTGGCGCCATTTAACAAGTTGGCTCATGTGCGTTGAGAGCGTTGGGAAGAGGAAGCCGCTGAAATATAATGCTGTGTCGGCTCTAATTTTGACTTCAGGGGTTAAAAAACATAGGCCGCGCCATTTGTCTATAAACAAGACCGCTACTTGAAGGCGTTCACGCGGTTTGTCTGCTCATTAATGCAAAATGGAGAAAAATCAGTTGCGTCATTCACTGTTCGCGCCCCTTGATGACCACTTGGCAGGCACTGTTCCAACCGCTGGAGTAACTCCTTGAGTCGACGCCTTCCTTTGCCACTTGGACTATCTTTTCCGCTTCTGCACTTGGCTCTATTGTCTCTTCCCGGCTTTGTCATTTATGTCTCCTTCGGCCCTCGAGGGCTATCTTCTGCTACTTTTTTGGCTCTTTGGGCTCTTTCATCAGCAAGTCGCTGAGTTCATTCTTAATTTGTTTTTTCCCAGCGTCGTCTTTTCCTGGTTTTGCCTTTTGCTAGCTTTTGTCTCTTTCTCTCTTAGTTCTTTGGGCTCCCTTCTGGTTGGCGCTCAAGTATTTAAAGATCAACGGCTATTTCACCGCCTTAAATTTGACGTCTGTGCACCCGTCACTGGGCGTTTGAACTTCCAACGGCTAGTTCACCGTGCTTGATTTTGACGTCTTCGGGCCCGTCACCCTCTTTGGCAATTCCTTCAACTTTTCCCTTTGCTTCGGCCTTTTGCTCTGGTCGGGCTTTTGTCCTAGTCGGGTCCTCATTATTTTGGCAGCCGAATTTCTTCAGACAAAATGTGCGCAAGAATTATCTCGATCACTTCCTTTCCTTCGGAATTCTCCTTCGGGTTTTTTCCCGCGGCTTTTCCCGAATTTCTTCGGACTTTTTGTCTGAAGGAATTCCTTCAGACAAAAGTCCAAAAGAAATCATTTTGTCTTTTGCCTTAGTTTTTTTTACTTCTACGGGATTTTCTTCCGAAGAAATCCTCGTCCTTTGCCTTAAACAAATCTCCGAAGAAAACTTACCCTTTTGGGCTTGTTCACTTTTTGATCTTTTTTCAAGTGTTCCCTGCCCTCCGCAAGGGTACTTGTCCTTCGGGAGACTCTCTTGAACCTTCCCATTGAACTGTTCCTTTGAATCAAACGTTGAACCAACTCATTGAACCGATTGTTGAACCAAGCCGTTGAACCAAGTCGTTGAACCGAGTGAACCAAGCCGTTGAACCGACTGAGCTGAACCAACTCGTTGAACCAATTGAACTAAACCAACTCGTTGAACCAATTGAACTGAACCAACTCATTGAACCAATAATGGTTCAAAGTTCTTGGAAAACTCGAGCCATTGGACACCGACGTCGAACCAGTGAACTGGTTCCTCCTTTTGCCGAAAGACTTGTGCAAAAAATCAAAATTGAACTGGCTCAGAACAGCGAGGAAGAAGAAGACCGATTTTGGCCTGCTGGACCAAAAATGGTCAACAAATTGGCGACTCCCAGGGGAAGCATTCCTGTTATGCTTAGAAACTAGTTGCCTTAAAGTCCATTAGGCACAGAGTCAAGATGCAGCTTTAAAAGAGTTAGCAACCGCCTTGAGATATCCAAGAATCAATCACACAGGATTTACCCCCAAAAAAGGAAACGAAAACACACACAAGACTAAGAAAGCTACTAACATGTGCAAAAGCACTTAGGGAAAACAGGGAAAAAGAAAATAAAATATATACATGATGAGAGAAGGGCTCAGTGATAATGTTTAAGATGTATCCCATTGACTGAGATATGCAATTCTTTGCCATCCAACTTTGAGAGTTGGAACACGTTGTGTTGCTTACACTGAGTGATGACGTATGGACCACTCCATAGGGCGTCGAACTTTGCGTGCTTTCCAGGCTTAGCTCGGTCTGCATCCCATTTCAAGACGATGTCTCCTTCAGAGAAACCTTTATATGAAGATTTCTTGTCGAAGTGCTTCTTCGTCCGCTGTTGGCGGCTGGTCATAGAAGCCATAGCCTGGTCCCTTGTCTCTTGGAGCTCCATCAGCTCACATAGCCTAACCTCCATGCTGTTGCTTTCTTCTAACTGCAGCTGGTGAGTGAGGTCCAAGGCTGGCAATTCAAGTGAAAGAGGAAGCTTAGCTTTCTTTCCATATACGAGCGTATACGGCGAGTTGCCAATTGCCCTCTTTGGAGTGACCCTATCTGCCCACAGGGTTGTTTTCAACTTGGCATGCCAAGTCCTCTGATTCTCCTCCATTGTTCTCTTGATGATCCTGATCATATTCTTATTGGTAGACTCAACCAGCCCATTCCCCTGTGGGTAGTAATTGGACGAAGTGCTAAAATAAATACCATATCTCAGCGCCCATTCACTTGTTTTAGTTCCCAAAAAAGCTAAAGCGTTATCTGAGATTATGGTAGCTGGAACCCCGAACATTGCCACCAGGCCTTCATAAAAATCCAAGCCTGCACTTTCGTTGGCTTCCTTCAAAGCGACAGTCTCTACCCATCTTATGAAATAATCTATGGCGGTCAGGACCCACTTGTGTCCAGCACTTGAGGGAGGGTTAATCATCCCTATAAAGTTAAGGCCCCATTGCATGAATGGCTGCTCCACCTGAATAGGTTACAAAGGCATGGCAGCCAGCCGTTGCTTCCCATCAAAGAGCGCACACTTCTGGCACTTTCATACCCAGGCATGGGTGTCCCTGAATGGAGTAGGCCAAAAGTAACCAGCTCTCATTATTTTTGCAGCTGTAGGCCTAGGAGCAAAGTGACCACTAGCTAGCCCATCATGAAACTCGGACAGCACCCTGTCGGCCTGACTTGGGTCTATGCACCTTAAAAGGACCCCTGAGAGATCCCTTCTGAACAACACTCCATCAATCAGGACATAAGGGAGAGACTGGAGTCTGAAATATCTCATCTTGGTCCTATCAAGGCCCTGCAGGCACTCACCAGTGAGAAGGAAACGCCTCAAGTCTGATGTCCAATCCTTCATGAAAGCTGGTTCTTCTGCTGTAACTGCATCATGAATTAGCAGACTGTCCTCTTTTTGTTGTTTAAAGTCTGCAGCAAGGTGCTCACACAGGCCTCTCCCTCTTACCAGCTTGGTGATCTTGATATCCACGTCGTATTCCATCACCTTAGTGATCCACCCCACTCTTTTCATTCAGGTCATGGTTGGTCAAGAAATATTTGATGCTGGGATGTGGAACCATGAGGTGAATTCTACTATCGGACAGCATATCCCTGAATTTCTTCAGACTCCGTATGACTGCAAGGACTTGCTTCTCCACATATGTGTACCTGACCTCAAAACTCTCTAGACCTTGGCTAAAAAACGCAAGTGGTTGCTCAAGGTTATCACCATTCGCTTGGGTAAGCATGGCGGAGGTTACCTCTTCATTGCCGAAGGTGTAGAGGTTGAAATCTTTGGCGAAGTCAGGGCTGATCAAAGTAGGAGCCTGGGCTATAGCCTACTTGATCTCTTCAAAACTGTCCTTTTTTTGCGCTGTCCATGCGAACTTCTCATCCTTCTTCAGCATAGAGGTCAATGGCTTGACTATCTCCGCAAAATTCGAAATGAATCTCCGGATGAAATTTATTTTGCCGAAGAAGCTCTGCAGGCCTTTCTTGTGCTTAGGCAAGGTCAGCTCCAAGATGGAGTGAACTCTCTCTGGATCAATAGTTAACCCTTCCTTGGAAACAATGTGGCCAAGGAGTTTACCCTCATGGACAACGAACACACATTTCTTCGAGTTAAGAGAGATACCAAACTCTCTAAACCTCTCAAAGATTTGTCTGAGGTGTTTCATGTGTTGCCCGCCTCCTCAGTGAATACGGTCACGTCATCCAAATACACCAGCAAAGTTTTATTTATCAAGCCTTGAAAAGCCATGTCCATGGCTCGCTGAAAGGTGTCACTAGCATTGGACAGTCCGAATGGCATTTTCCTGTAAGCAACATCCCCCATTTGGTAGTGAAGGTTGTCTTGTACTGGTCACAGTCTTGCACCAAAATCTGATTATATCCTGAATACCCATCCAAGAGGGAGAAACACTTGCTGCCTGTCACCATTTGAAGGATCTGCTCCATGCTTGGGAGAGGATAATGGTCTTTCAAAGAGACTCTATTAAGGTTTCTGAAATCAATGCATAGTCTGATCTCCCCATTCTTTTTCCGGACAGGAACAAGGTTGGCCAGCCAAGAGGAGTGTTTGATTGAAAATATTATCCTGGACTCAATCAACTTGGTTAGTTCCTTCCACATGAGAGGCTCAATCATTGGGTTGACAAGCCTTTGCTTCTACTTGATCGGCCTGATGCCTTCTTCCAGCTCAATGGTATGTTGGGCCAAACTTGGGTCGAAACCCTTCAAATCACTATATTCCCAAGCGAAGACATCAACAAACTCTTGGCACAACAAGATAAAGGCCTGCCTTTCACGGTCCGTGCACACTTTCCCAAGTGCAAGCAGCTTATCTTTGAATATTTCAGCCTTCTCATAATTCTCCTCCTTCATTGTGATGTTTGCCTTGTCGTTTTTCAACTGGTCATTTTTATTGAAGATACTCTCTAGAGTGACCAAGCCTTTGGGGAGTTTATTGTTCTTCAGCTGAACAATTTGGCTGCCATATTGTTGTTGTAGCTTTGCCTGGTTTTTAGCAGCGAACTTAGCTTCTTCTTGCAAGAAGAGTGTTATTTGTTGGTCACCGTCAAAGACCTGTCAGTTAGTGACGTCAGGTACAGAGGGCCGGATTACAACCTTCAAGTGGCGTGAACTGCGGTCTCGGCCTATTTCCCTAGGGATATCAAACTGAGCACCAACTGCTGCCAGCCTATCTGCTTGCTTGTTCTGCTCTCTAAGAATGGAGGTAACATTGAAAGCAAATAAATTCTCCACTAAGTCCCATACCCTATGTTTGTAGGACTTCAGTAAAGAATTCTTTGTCAAATTTTGGCCTCTTACCTGGTTGACAATCAGCTCACTGTCACCAAAAACTTGCAGCTCTTTGATTCCTCTTTTCCTTGCCCACTCCAAACCATGGATGGGGGATTCATACTCCGCAACATTGCTCGTGCAAGAAAATTGAAACCGGAAAGCCAAAAAAGATCTCTCATATTGTAAGGCGAAGACCTGCCATTTTTCACCTAGAATCAATAGAATACGCATTTTTTACCTCTATTCTGGTTGAATATATCTCTGAGTGCGTCTGAGTGTTAGTCTTGGGTCCAGTCATTGCTTCCTAATGCTTTCACAGAGTTGACAACAACGCACCTAGTATATACAAGGCGCCATTCCTGAAGGTGACAAGAAGAGTTATGTTTGGAGCACAAAGGCAGAAAGAGATTATCAAACAGTGTGCTTTCCCTACAGCGCCTATGGTAAGTTCCTTTTCTTTGTGTTTCAATTAAAGCCTCCCTGTCAAGCTACTTGCAGTCTGGTCCTTTTACCAGTTAAAGTGTATGTATGTGTTCTTGTGGTTCAGAGTGTGAGTGTGAGTAGATCAAACTTGTTTGGTGCATCACCCTATTAAGTTAGGTTCTGTTTTTCAGCATCCTTCTCTCTTTTCAACCCCCCTCCATTATATATATATATATATATATATATATATTAGCAACTTACTGGAATAACTCAGATGCATCAAAGGGAGCTAGCCCTTATCTAGAGACTCTCCCTCCAGTTTTGCCAGACTCACAGGCAAGAGGGGAGTTTTCATTGTGACGTGTGGAAGGCAGGAGCTCAGCCTCCTGTCAAGGGTGCAATCCACTGCGTCAACACAACCTAAACCAATTACGCGTGCTAGTTGGCACTATTTGTGTGGCTCTACTCAAAGAAACTCATTCCTCTTCGTAAGTAGAAAAATTCAAATCTAAAAGGCTCTTCATTGGCTTTAGAGACAGTTTCATTTGTTAACCATGCAAAAGAGTAGCCAGGATTATATTTACAAGTATTCTCCATGTTCTCTTAATGGGAGCCTAGAATGTATCAGCCCGTGCTACTGCCTATTGAATGTTGACCATGGAGATTCATTTCAGTGGTTTTCATTAGCGGCTTACCTATGATATGGTCCATATCCCAACTTGCAGACCATTTAAAATGAATGCCTTCCACCTTGAACTTAAAACTCATATAGGATTTGTGATGTAATTAACATTAGCAGCCTCAAATAATACGAGACACCGCGACTTACAATATTTTCCAGATTTCTGGCCTTCTCTACCAAAAGATATATTGTTCAGTAAATATCCTGATTTTTGGGCCATTGGAATGAATGCCTTCCACCTTGAACTTCTAGCTCATCTAGGATTTGTGATGTGATTAACATTAGCAGCTTCAAATAATATGTGACACCGTACCTTAGTATATTCACCAGATTTTTGGCCTTCTCTATAAAAAGATGTATTGTTCAATAACAAACCAAGGATCACAAGAAACAAGCAACAACATGCCTGGTCAATCCACAAGCGAAGTGGATCTCCCAATCCACATTTGTGCATCAACCTTTGCATTTAAAGCAAAGTTTCAGGATGACTACCTCCTTAGCGGGGAGGAGATAATACTGAATTTATGTTTATATTTTTTATGTTCATCATGTATTTTAATTTATGTTAGTCTGCATAATATTTCACATAGCATTTAGTAAGTAGACAGTCCAATGTTAAACTGAGATATGACAATATACCCCAAATGATGCATTGAATTGATTATATTACGAGTTACAAAACCTTGGTTAGTAGTGATAACTATGTTCATTGTTTTCACTGTGGCTTAGGTGTAAGTTGTGTGTGAGGCCTGCTTGGGGTAGGATTTCTCAAACAAGAATCTTCCTAAATTAATAAATAAAGATATTTCATCCAGGAAAAGTGTAGGAAATTCTCCTCAATGACTTTGCAACCTATCACACAAAATATTGTTTCATATCGTCCACTTACTTTAAATTTTACTTTAAAAGATGGAATGGTTACTTTCTTGGCCTAACTATATCTTATATGTAGTCCCTCCGGAGAATTTTCACTTCACTTTCCAGTCCTTTGTTTGGCAAGTTTGTTTTCTAAAGCCCATTTTAGTTTGACATCGAGAGAAATTTAAGATTTCTAGAAATCATCATACAATAGCTATGACTACAATATCATCACCAAAAGCATACATAATTTGTTTGTGAATAGTTTTAAAATGTAACCTAAATTAAGCAAATCTCAAATCACAAAGAATCTTAAACACCTTGCAAAAACAATACGCACCCCTGCCAAGAATTCATGGAAGAGGGAAGCCGGCCTCAAAGATTCCAAAATTGGAAAGAAAATATCCATGTGCCTTTTGCTATCTAACACACCATTTTTATCACATTGCCTGGAAAAGTAACAGGGATATACATGAGATATACCAAAACCCTCTTAATGTTGTAAAACATGGATGAAAAAGACAAACTGAGCCTGATTTCTACTCACTCTTGTTGCGAGGGTAGGGGAATATCCAGCAACTGCAACAACATTTGAAACATGAGATCATCCTACAGGGTAAACATAAAGATTAATAAAAATTTGAAATTAATATGATTACAGAAACACAAAGCATACCTAGAAAACTCATACAATTCACATAGGAAAAAGTGCCTATAAAGGCCGCCAATATTCATATGCCAAAACACAATCAAGGATAGGATCAAGAAGAAGCTGACAAAAAGTTTCTGTATTACAAATATGTTTCAAACAAATCCTTGATCACAAAATTTGTATAAATAGCTTTGGGAAAATGTAATAATTGACAAGTCTTCAAACAGCTAACAATCAACAACGATATACGGACATAAGAAATGCTGCAGGTAAAGAATTATATTAGAGAAGTTATAGAAAACTAATGGAGGAGGTTGCAGGTGAATTTGAAGATGAACAATTCAGACAAAAGGCTTATTTTTTCTTGGCAATTGTATATATTAGGAAAATAAAAGTGTACGTGTTCAAAGATTGTTACAGAAGAGAAAAGATCATTATGCTACAGTGTCATATGGTTTACAAAACACAATTGTGCCTGAATTTAAAGAACACAATCTACCCCTTGCTAGTCAAGCAAATCACAGAATAAAACAATAAACTACAACTAAAATGACCACCTTCTTTGAGTCTGTCAGATGGCAATTCGCTCAGTGCGGTTTCTTTGTTGTGGAGTTTCAACTCCTGACTGTCATGCCCATAATTTGTCCCAAAAAACCATGATTCTTTTTTAAAAAATCAAATCAATGATGCTTCCTTATTAATTGCAATTGCTTAGTGGTTAAGCTGTTATGAAGTTTTTAAAACATTATCAAGGAGTGTGATACACACATTTATATAAAGAATTAGGTAATTTATTTATCTCAATTAACGCATATAGAAGGGACTACAACCAGTATACAGAACTTAATGCAAGGGAGTTCTTAATCCTACACACTTCAATACCCATACACACGAGTTTCACATCATCTTAATACGATAAAGAGGTCACTCATTGAGTTAAGATTCAGGACCAATTAGATTGAATGATCTATAATAATAACACCAAAGGACCACAACACAAATATGAAGAGAAATAAGATTGATCAAAACTAAGTGAAACTAGATCATGCTCTTGACAAGCTCACTCGATTACCAGTAACACTACAGTCTTGCTCTATTTTCTAACTTTGAATCCATATCATAAAGAGGATAAGACAATAAGGATGGTAAAGGATTAACAAGGTGAACTAAATCATTGTGTTTTCCAAAAGAGTGAAGGTGGCAAGCTGGTACATCCAGGGCACAAATACACGAAAGAGATCACAAAATGACCTCTAATAAAATATCTTGGAAATGAACGATTTTTTTTCTTAAGCCAAGAACCAATTTTAGGAACTATAGACATCTCATAGGAAACATAAAAATAGTCCTAGGGTGAATAAAACGTGAAACAAAACTACCAAACCAAACTGAATTTAACAATATAATACTTTCTTTCTTAGAGAAAAGCTAATGAATTGGATTTCAAAAGGGCTTACCTAAAATGGTAAACATCAGGGTAGACTTAACCTGAAAATTCCTAGAATAATATGAAGCTAGAAAGGATTGGAAACAACTTTCATTTCCAAGGAATTTGACTTCTAGCAATTTATAATATGTCGATTCCTAAACGACTCCACAGGGAAAACAACGAATTTAGGGATCCCTTTTTTTTTCCTCGTGATTACCCATTGGAATTGAGGTACCAATTTGGCTCGAGTAAACTAAAAATTATTCCAGTGCTAAATAGCAATTCTCTTAGCCTGAGAAAATTGCTATTGAGACTTAGTTTCAGTTTCAAACCATTCTTACTATTTGTTTAACTTAGATTCTGAAGGGAAAATTACTGACTTAGAACAAACAAAAATCCTTACAATTTGAGAAAAATAATGATGAATTAGATTATTAAAAATTGTGAATTTGATCGAATATTTAAATTAGGGGTATTACGGACTTACTAAGGCAATTCTTCGCTTAATTCCAACAAATGGACATTGTCGCTTGTCCGCGCTTACAAGAGCGGAAGACCTTGCTTTAAGATTGTTTGACTAATCATAGATAAGAATTGGGTTCATTTTGCTCAAAGTTGAATCAAGGAACTTTATTAACTTAATTTAATTATTACACTCCCAAGATCAATAAAGACAACACAAGACTTTACGCTCAATGTGAAATCGTTTATAGCATTTTATGCCTCTATTGTTACATTTTTAATTATGAGTTTAAGTCGTGTCTAGATACATAAGCCTATAATTCTTCTTGGACTTATTTATCAAAGTTGTGTTGTTATGATTACGTAAATGTGCATTACTAATAATAAGTTGTTATAAACTACGACTATATCAATCCAACTTAACTACTTGAAAACTATTTTTCCGGTTTACAAGACTCCTACAATATACCAATATTTTATAGGATTCAAAGATCCAAACAATTCTGCAATGAAAATACACTATTTTTATACCAATATCAAAATGACAGTATTACAAATCTATAAAGTATTCTAGCTACTTATGCAACTACCAACACAATCTTCAACAATAAAATAAGTATTTACATAACATTCAATACATGTATCCGCCTACGAATTTGGATTACAAACTACTTCTTCACATATCATTGGATAAGAAATAATACATTTCAAGAACTCCATTAACACGACAACTCTTCTAATCCAAAAGATAACATATCTTGGTAATTTATCTACCATTAGAACTCTCCATCATGCACTATACATAGGTGACAAGTGTCAGCTTTACATTGAGCAAGTGATCTCTCCATCATAAATTCATCTCCTTTGTGTTTCCAAAGTAATAAACAAGTTCATCAATGAATTAAGCAATAAAAACATACTTGTGATGATTCTATGTTCATTACACGAGGAAAAGCAAATGTTTCACTTAAGGACAAAGTAAAAAAGCGTGTTAGCGTTCAAGCAACTCAACAACATCAAATAAATATGATTTCACTACAATATCAATAATAACATAATAATGTTGATTTTAGACTAACCAAATCACATTAAAGTGAATACTTTACTTTCCTTAGATATTATCAGAATGTTTTCAACATTACAGGGAAGGACTAGCAACTCATACGTCACAATAGTAATTTGCTTACTTATAATGTATAGATTTGATCTCCATAACAAATTAAACTCCCAATAGGAATCCATTTATAATGTATTTCTCTAATCAATGTACAAAGAATCCAAATGAACATATATAAAATTAAGAAAACAACAAATTTTATTGTTGTTCACAAGGTAATCACAGCTGCAATTTAAATAATATAGTCTCAAACTTAAGATCCCAATACTACAAATGTGTATATGTGTATATATATATGTATAGAAGAATACATATGAATATATATTTAGGTATAAAACTATTATAACAGATTTTTAGAAAAAGAAGTTTTTTTTTTCAATAACCTTTTTAGCTACACCTTGGAGTACTGTGCAGGGTGAGAGCTTGCTCTAAAAACGACCACCCTGTTATAATGGATCCGTCTTTAAACAATATTATAAAAAAAACTAATTTTATATTTTCATATATATGAGTGTATATACTCATATACAAATGTATATACATACATTCATATATATATATATATATGCAAAAAAAAATTATAAAAATATTACGAGTATATACTTTTATATATTCAAATAGTTAATATATTTAAAATTATATAATTGATATTCTTTGAAATATATATATATATATATATTAAAATTTTGTTTTTAATATTTGTTTTTAATTATTGACTTTTAGTTATTATATATATATATATACACACACACTAAAAGCCAATAATTAAAAACAAATATTAAAAACATATATATATATAATAACTAAAAAGTCAATAATTTAAAAAGAAATAAATATTATATTTATATATTTTTTTTTATTTTTTTTGTTTTTATTTTTTTTATACATTTTTATTTATTTATTTATTTTTAATCCTCAAGTGCAACCAACATGGTCGGTGGCTGGGCTTTGAGCCCTGGCCGCGGCCATGTGGCTGGGGGTATGGGGTGGGCCGACTAGCCCGACCCCTTCTCCCTCCCTTCCATGGGTGGGAGCTAGGGTCGGCTCAGCTGCTGCCCCTCCCCCAAATATAAATATAAAGTTTTATGTTTTTATTTTTATTATTCTTTTTTTTTATTTTTTATTTTTAATTTTTATAAATATTTCTTTATATAGATATTTTAATATGTAAGTAAATTTCAAACAACCGTTTCATCTCTTTTTTTAAATTATTATTATTATTTTCTCTCTCTTATTATTATTACTCTCTCTCTCTCTCTCTCTCTCTCTCATAAATAAATTTCTGTGAGGAATAGAGAGTGGAAAACAAGGAAATGATTTCTCAAAAAATTCTATTCTTTACCCTGAAACCTTAACAATAAGGAATAGCAAACCATTTTTTTTCCAGATCATAAAAGAGCAAATCTGAATCATTTCAGACATTTTACAGGCCACCATTCATCCAAGGTTTCAAATTTAATTTTAAAAAAAACATAAAATATATATACAGGCAAATATACTCTCCCAACCCAAATCATGACTTCAATCAGGGTTACAACAGTATATACTCAGCTAAATTTACAGGCAAAGAAATACCCAAAAAAGAATCTACTAAATTTTTTGTGATTTAATTTGTTCATTTTATTGGAATTTAGGAGGAGATTTCACTTCCTTGAAGATAGTTGGTCGCCCTTTCTTGCTCTGTGCAGAAATATCCATCCCAACCATCCTTCATTCTCTTTCACCCCATACACCATCCCAGGTCCCCCTCCCCTAAATGGACGAGAAACAATATTTTATGGCTTTTCTTACTGGAGACAATCTCTTGCTGCAGACAATCTTTGATTTTGGGGGGCGTAGGAGCAGACGCATTTATTAAGTGGTCAATCAAATTGATTGCTTCACAATCCTTTTTGTCTACCACTCTGTGTTTTTTTTTTTTTTTTTTTTTCCTATTGCCCAACTAATGATATCTCTACTATTGGACTATTTAATTCCCATTTAAATAATAATTGATTGATCAAAACTTACCTCCAATCAAGTCCATAATTAATGACAGTGTAAGAGGACTCACGTACCAAAAATGAGAATATTTAAAACTCCATGGTAGAGTGGGCATTGATGCGGGTCATAAATTCCCATATATATATATATATATATATATATATATATATATATATATTACTTTTAATATTGTACTCATTTTTATTTTATTTTATTGTTATTTTTTTTATTTTTATTTTTAATTTTATCTATATAGATTATTATAATTATAATGTCTAAAAACTTCTACTAATGTTATAACACATGAAGACGATAGGGACTAGTACAAAGTAGTCCTTATTTCTCTGATACCAAAATGTAATGTCCAATTTCTTTTGTCCCAAAACCCATGGATTTTTTTTATTTATTGTTTTAGTGTTGTTTATTTATTCACTATGTTTACTCAATATTTAATTGTTTTGATTTGGTCAAGGGACAATTGGAGTGTAATACAGAATTATTATAAAATTTAATTCATACCTTTCTTTGCCACCATGAGGCCTATCAAGATTAGAATACAAGCACGAGGTTAAAAATCAAAACAATAAGTAATATCTTGATTAAGGAAGTGAGACAGGTCATATTATTAAGAAGTATTGAATTATAATTTCTTGATTTAAAGGATCAAAAATTTATTCACACATAACCCGATCAGCACCCAAGGGAAATGAAAAGAGCTTGTGTAAGGCTCACCAAGGGAGAGTCATCTAGCACTATACACTCTACTCTTGAGTACTCAAAATAAGAAAACCAACCAATTTAAAGTGAAATGGTTGACAACAACCACACGAGGATCAAATTCAAACTTAAATTAAAATTAGACATATATGTATCCAACCAGAGACGTATGAACACAACACAAAGGAAGGAGACAAACACCCCTAACCTAGCCTAAGAACCTAGACTCGATGCCCCCACCACAACTTGGGCAGCCTACATATCCACTCGGTGGAATTAATGTCCGATGTAGTTCTCCTTACACTTGATGGTCTCCTTCATGAGACAACATTACCGAACAATAATTGGCGATCTCAATCAACAAGGGAACTAGTGCATCACTCAGGGGAGCTTCTAAATCTCTAGTCATATAATTGAACGAACGACACGGCTTTAGGTCATCAATCACTATCGATGTCATCTGCAAGTGCAAGTGCTTACACAAGCACTTTCATGCAGTGACACAACAAGAACATGCGTGACTAGGAACTTCTATTATTTTATTTCAATGCAGTCAATGACTCTACAATCTCTGAGTTATGTTATTTAGATAAACTTTGTCTCCTGAACAAATCTCAAAAGGTGTCCAAGGTTAATACGAAAGAGAACAAGATCAAATCTCAATAAACAGCAGGTTTCACTATTAGCAATAGATGGTCGATTAAGAAAGTCGTGTTGTTAAAACTGACGATAAACACACAATGCAAGGAAGAATATCATACCATTTGCAATTAAGCAAGTATACTAAGAATTAGATACTTTAAGCACGTGTTCTAACAACACACTGAAGCTAGTTATCAATTGCCCACACTATGAGGGTATCCTACGGGTTAGATTCCTAAGCATGTTCTCCAAAAACATTCTCAAGTTAGTAGATAACCCTTGCACAAAGGGGTGTTCTAAGGGTTAGTATGCTAAGTTCGTGCCCACTCCCCGAGCTGCCTACATATCTGCGGTGATCCCATCACATGCAGAATCAGGGTTGTTGAAGTTCATCCATTTAAATGAGTGTCAGAATAGAAACAAAGTCATCTAGCCTTCATCGCTTAGGCATGTGGCCTAAGTTAAAATAGTCAATCCTAACAGGTAATACCAAAAACACTAATTAGCTAGGTGCTACAAGGCACTCTTTTAAAAACACACAATTCAAGGTTCAACACTAGCCCTTAAGAGACTTGCTTAAAGGTTTTGTCAAGAGTTTGAGATACAATTGACATCAACACCAAGAATTTACACCCTTTAAATGAAGGCCTATCAATTTACAAAAAAAAAATCAAGGTTATCCAAGAAGGGTAAGAACACAAGTTTAATCATTTGAAGAATTCTTCCTCAAAGGATGCCCTCGGGATAATATTTTGACTATGGCAATATAAATAAGCCAGGTGATTTTATACTATATACCCTAATAACTCAAAGGATTAGGGAGATAAAGGACTCATGGTGATAATATCCATTGTAATTAATAGTTACATTTGAGTATCAAATCTTGACAAGATTGCAAATTGACACAACCACCAAAACCGATAATTACCAACATGATCTTAACTCTTCAAATTCACTTTTATTGTTCCAACTAACCGTAAGGTTATTTCCATAAATTTTGCCCAATGAGCGACATGTAGTTAAGGGACCATTGGTCAATTTTCACAGTTAACTCAATTTGAGACAACTTAACCAAGAGTAGAGTACAGGGTTAAGGCAAGCATCAGAGCACAATGTAAAATATGTAACCTGATATGCAGCTAATATAATCAATTCCATTTTACATATTATGTAAATTTACTATTATGAATCATATTGATGCAATGTGAGAAATAATTAATACTATCTAGTACTTGCCACAATACACAAAATCACAATGTAATGCTTATGTCATCTTTTCTCTCTTTTATTTTATTTTATTTACACTAAATACCTAGTTTGTTTGAAGAGGAAAGGTTAAATAAAACAATAAGTTTTCTAATTAAGATCCACAGTAAAAGAGCTGGCTTTAAGAAAGAATTAAAAAATTTATAATATTAGCAGAGCAGTCTCTATATCAGGAGGTTGTGTTAACATGAAACAACGCTTTGTCTAAAGATTGCTTGGTTTCGTGGACATTATTAAAATCTTACATTTTCTTAATATTTATTACAATATAATTATAATATATTCATATAATATAGATCCTATTTATTTTTATTTATTTATTATAAAATGAATTCTTTAATATTTCAAATTGCTCAGTCATGAATACATGAAAAGACCAAACCCATCCTACCTCTACACCTCACTACCACGTCCCACAAGGTAGACTTATGTCAACATACTACTAATACCAAGCATCATTACCACGTTCTAACCAAAATTCCATAAAGTTGTAATTAAAACAATAATGAAAGTGCAACATACAAATTCTGATACGCTACCTACAGCCCCTCTAGAATTGTTGTATAACCCTAGATAGGTAAAAAAAAATAAAGCCATTATTGGCTTATTACAATGTATGACCAGCTGTAACAAAAAGAAAATTATTCACTTCGTATAAGCCCAGAAAGCGCCATTTGTATATCAAGGAGAGTCAGAGGACATTATTCACTTTGTATGTTGTCTCTTCTACCACTTCTACGCACCACATCTACTTCCAAAATCTACGGAGCTAAATAAGAATCAAACTGATATTTTTATGGTAGCAACTAGGACGCCATTGCTATCCACTCTGTTGCCTACTCAAAGGTTTTACTGATCTTGCTACAGACTTTCTTAAGGCACCATTGTACGTATAACAAGGAAATGGGACGGTCCATTCATCAAAATAACTGAGTATAAGTTCTCTTCTACCCTCCATGTCATCAAAACAATGTCTTAACAGTTGTCCAAATTATTAAAAGGTGCACAGAAGTATAAGCTTACCCAACAAGCAAGACATCCCACACAAAAATGAAACGGAGAGTTGTTTGTACAACGCACAAAGGGAAGGCTTGTGCTTCATTTAAAATCCAAGAAAACGGTCGACTCGCCAGGTAGATTCACTGGAAAGGCAGAAGAACCATTCCTATGCAGAGAAATCAAACAACCAATCTCATAATTTGGTGACTTCTGTTCATATTCACTCACTGTCTTGTCTAATTCCTTTTTTTTTTCTTAATATAAAGACACTTTTCTTGCATTCTATAAAGGTATCTCATCCAGACTTGGATGTATGGACATTTTATATTCAAAACTAGCTATCAAACTGATTCCATTCATTTCACTTAGTACAATCGTCACTGGTGCTTAGCATTGTGGAATGCATTCCATATTAGTAAGGACATAATATCATATATAGCGCCTTATTAATTGAAGGTTCAAAGTTGAAAGATGTGAATAACACAGAGACACCAATAACAGTGCAGAAATATGGACAAGTGAAAAAGAAATAAGGCTTTCAAGTTTCACGTTCTAACACAAATCACTAAAGACAGAAATGCTCATGAATGAAATAACTTAAATGACTGGACAATTATCAATGTTTGAAGCAATTCAACAAAAGAATCGCTCTTCCTAAAGTGGGAGAGATCATTCCTTAAACTACTCTATGTTGGCTACATTTTGATACGGGTTTCAGATCTCAAGTTTTTAAATAATATAAAAATGTTTACAAAATCTCTTCGTATGATATAAGGTATTCTCCTTTTCACGAAATTTGTGTTACCTTATTATAAGCATATTTAAATCACAAAGTCTATTTTCATTTGGCCACTAAACTGAGTGGAAAGGAACACCATCTCACAGACAACAATCTAGGAGAATCTTACCTGTACAGCATCACCGTGTTCAAGATCCGATACAGATGCATTATTATGTTCAACAGTCCTCCGTTTGTCATCTGTGCCATTACTCATAAGAAGTGGAGTTCTCTCCCTAGCAACCCCCAACCGCCTCCTCCCCCTTCCTTCCCCCCTCCGTCCAAAAAATTGGGGGCAACCTCTAAGATACATGTTTAGCAAGTGGGGAGTTCAAGTTTGGAGATTCAATTCAGTGGGAAGCTATATTAGTTGATAAATGCATCATGAAGAATGTGGGGACAGCCCCATGGCTTTTGCAATTGCTTAAGGACAAGCAGTGTTGGGTAGAGAGGACTATAATGTCCCCCTTTTTTGCATAACTTGTTTACAGACCCTTAGCTTGGTTTTGTTTCCACAAGACTAAAGAAAAGAAAGAGAAGGGAACTATGTGGGCGCTATTCAAAGAGCAAAAAGGTGAAAATTACTTAAGTATTCTGATTTTCAGTTGAGTTATGTAAAAAGTGTTTTTTATCTAATTTCACTTAAATTGGGACTTTTTGAGGGTCATGGGCACTTAAGTCCTAAAATTGCTTTTATAAGGAAGCTTATAATATATCTTTTTATTTAAAAAAAAAAGTAACTCTCCCTCTCTATTTTGGGCGCCACAATTGAAGGAAAGATATAAAAGGAAAGGGAAGGCCCATTTGAAAAGATTGTGCATTTTTTATATTTAAACTCTTGTGCAAGTATGTCAAGCTTGAACAAGTGACTTGAGGATGAAAACCTTCAAGTGCACCAGAGAGTTTGGAGACGAAAAACCTCCATTTTTCTACCAAGACAGCTCTATTCAAGCACTATAATTGCACCTCAATTTTGCATAGTTGTATGCAAGTGGATCTACAAAGGTATCTTTGGACACCACCTTCAACAAAAAATTATTACAAACCCTTCGGTGTGCTGGAAATTAAAAAATTGCAGGTCAAATAGGAGGGCGATCTCGGTAGAGGATCTTGATCAAGTTTGAAGGCCATCCCAAGGGTGGTGACCCCTCTCAAGAGTACTAATTTGTCTTTGAAACCCTCGTCAAGGGTCAAGGTAATTTTTGTAATTAATTACAGCTGTTGGCAAATTGTTTTGGATCAATTTACATGTGGAATGTCAATTTGTGCCCTAAAAATATTCAAGAATTTATTATATATTTTTGGCTACTTGGGCAACTTGTTTGGAGAGCTGCGAGAGGTGTTTTGAGGGTCAAATTCCAAGAAATAATATTCAGATTTATTCCCCTAATTTTTCGAAGGTGTGGCATCCCACTTATGGATGTTTTATGGTGTTTAGTGCTTGAAAAATGCAGTTGTACCTTCACATAAAAATCAGATTATTAGCAAGGATATTTTCAGCCACTTCGCCAATTTATTTTGGTCCAAAAAAGGTACATTGTTTTCCAAATATTTTCAACTATTTGTGGAGTTATTTTGGCGTGTTTTGCTTGGGTATTTTATAAATTTTCCAGCTAGGGCTAGTTGGTTTGTGGAGAATAAATTTTAGTTGTTTGGCAATTTGATTCAAAGGTTTGTTGGGTAAACACCAATTAGACCTAATTGTCCCATTTGAGGACATTACAATGGTATCAGAGCCATATCTTGGCTATATGTGGGATTCAGTTGTTATATCCAACAGTAACATGGATAAGGAAAGGATGAAAGGTATTACACACGCTCGAGATCATGGGAATCAGCCCTTCAAGATGGAGGACCAACCTTTGGTTCATCGGGAATTGATAGAAGATTGTGATGAATACTTGACACTTGCACCTCAATACAGAAAGGGAAGGAGCTTCAAGTATTGGCTAGGTTTGAGATATGGCAAAGAGCACCATGAGCATATATCTACACAGGATGACTTGGGAAGATGGTTCTTCCAACTTTTGATGGTGATCCAAGTGTTCCGGTAAGAGCTTGGGCTGACAAAGTGAGTACCTTGATTTGAGACCTAGAGATAGAAAGGAAGCATTAATTTTTGTCATCCAACATTTGGATGGAGCTGCCCATGAATAATGGCGTCATGGATGGGAGATACAAGGACATAGCAATATTGGGACTCATGAAGAATTGTTGGAAAAAATAGTTGACAAGTTTGGTAAGAAGATGGGACCATCTACACCAAAATCCATAAGAGCACATAGCAAGGAATCCCAATTGGATGAAAGGCAGCCCTTAAAACAAATAACAGAACCTAATTTCCAATTGTACAAGGGGCAACCACCCCACAAGTTTGTTAAAAACCAAACTTCAGTCAAACATAAGCCCTTTGTGTTGGGTGAGCAGCTGGGAATTAACTTAGAAAATTCAAGGAAATCAATGGCATGTAAGGCTGAATTCTAAGGGCAGCCACCAAATGAAGAACCCTTGAGGTATGGGCATCAAAAATTAGTCAATTGTGGACCCATGGTGATGGGCAATCAACTGAAATTGAGGTCAGAAAATTCAAAGGAATTAAAGGCATGTGAAATAGGAATAGAAAGGCAGCCACCAAAAGAAAAACAATCAGAAATTTGGGAGCAAAGAAATGAACATATGAAGATGAACCAAACTGAAATTGAACAGCAATTACATAAGAAAAAAGATGACAGCCAGTAGGCGAGAAAGGAGATGATTGCTACCCTATCTAGTGCTACTAGATGCCATGCTTTCTGTGTGAAAGTAATTGTTAGACACAAGAGGGCAATTGTGTCTATGAATAATGAGGCCACTCACAATTTTATAGATGCTAAAATAGTTGCAAAACATAGGCTGCCCACCAAGGAAAATGGTGGCCTTAAGGTAACGGTGAGGGATGGCTCCTCCATATCAAGCATTTCCAGTACCTTGGAATTAAAACCAACCATGGGCGATTATACCTTTGAAGGAGAGTTCAATGTGATAGACCATGGGGAGATAGATATTGTGCTTGAAGCCCAATGGTTTCAATCATTGGTGAGTACACTCATAATTTACAAAAATCAAAACTGAAATTTATGGCAGCCAACAAGGAAATTGTTCTCCATGGTTTGAGCAATGGGATACCCATGTTGGTGACCCCAAAAAGAATGGAACAAGCTTTTCATAAAGGACAACCAAGTAAAAAGTTCCAACAAACTATGAAGCAACCAATGGGGTTGCAAACAATTGACATTAATGGAGAAGTTACTGAAAAATCAGAAATTCCAAGTTGGAAGCAAAAAGTTGTGCCAAGAAAGGAAGTTTTTGTATTGTCCCTTTCATGCATCATTTTCTTTGTCTAATTTCAGATTGCAAGAAGCAGCTTGGAAGCAACACTTGTTGTCATGTCTTGCTAAGAAAGCACATGTCCCAATAAAAAGGGACATAGCAAAGAGGTCCATTGAAGGAGTGATGCCAAGAAGGAAAGAAGAAGAATGCACCTTGCATATAAAGGAAAGGGACTCAAATTTCTTGATGGGCAAACAATTGAATTGTCAACTCGGTAAGCATTCAATATTTTCTCTTCATGATTTGTTCTTTCATTACCTTGGTTGCAAAGCTTGTGCTATCATTGAGGTGGTGGCAAGGGACACTCAAGGAGAAGAAGTCTTCCAATTAAGTTCAAGGAAAGGATATGACAAATACCCCTCATGGCTATGGGATCCAGGTGAGCTCTATCAACATAATATTGCCATCATGTATAGGGCCAACATGAGGAAGGAGGTAGACAAGGAAAATCATGAAATATGGATCAAAGTAGCTGTTGTTTTTGATATTTTCAGTTTGCATTTCTTAAAGTTATTAGTCACATTGGTAAGCATGGGCACTAAGAAGGTGAGCATGTCACTTTCCAACACTATGGGGATGGTCCAAACATATGGTAGTGGTTTTTCCACCACAAGGAGAGATGGGAAGAGAGAAAGGGCACACTACCACCAAGTTAAGATAAAGCATGATGACATTATTGTAAAAGTGTGGTTAAACACTAATATTTTTTCTAACATGTTTGCTTCATGTGAGGGTCCATTAGTGAGATCACTTACCACAGCTAAAAGCAATGCAATGGATATGATAATTTCCAAACAAGGGCAAGTTGGGGAGGAAAATTTTTATGTGGTTGGCTTGAGGAAGACGGAAGAGAAGGCTGCCCCTAGACATAAAATACAGCCACTTCATTTCGAATTGGAATCCTCTACAAAACAATTGGTAAGTGTTGCAAATTCTGATTTTGGTCATACTTATATTGAGAGGGATGATATGAGAATCCACTGCCAAGGGCAATCCAAAATGTGCTTTGGGAAGCACCCTATTCCATTTTACCCAAGTGGAAATAGTGGTGTTATGAGGAAAATAGGACCCCTCTTGAATTTGGAAGGAATGGAAATTACAAGCAACTATTCACAAGGTTTGAATGGCAAGAAAAGGTGGTCCTTCTACTTACAAAGGAATGATAAACATAGCTGGGCTTACCTATGGGTTTTTTTAGGCATCAAAAGCAATTTATTTTGCATATGGCAGCGAAGAGAAGAGCTGGGCAAAGATGTTTGAAATCTGAATTTGTTGGTTTAAAATTTTCTAAGTCAACAAAACAAGTCCAAACACATAAAAGAATAAACATTTGGCACTTTGAAGGCACGTTACAGCCCATAATGGAGAAGATACATATCAAGGTACATACTGATATCTACACACAAAAAAATATGAATTTAAAGGGCAGGTACAACAGTCTGTACAAGGTCAAAAGTCTGATTTTTTTGGTAAAATCCAGCCAATAGTGAATTCTGAAAATGTCCATGTTGAAGCACGTTTTTGGCTTGATAGAGCTTGGGGAGCACAATCCTATATGGTGGGTTGGTTGAGGCTTCTATGTGACCAATCTAAAGTTCTTCCTATGCATGAGAGAGATGATAAAAGGAAGTCAAGGAGGGATAGCATCCCTCAGGTATTGGGACACATTCAAGAGAGGTTACCACTATATGCTATGCTCACTCAAGATAAGTTTCATGATGAGATTGTTGCTACTTATTTCCTAATTTTGGAAACATCTTTTGAGAACACATTGATCTCTAGGAGAGGCTACATCAAAGGCCAAACCATATGGCATGTATTATCTTTTTTGAGTTATGAGAGATTCTTGGAGAATGATCACGACACCTTGAGCCCATAAGGGCAACCTCTAAGATACATGTTTACCCAGTGGGGAGTTCAAATTGGAGCTTCAATTCAGTGAGAAGCTATTTCAATTGATAAGTGCATCATGACGAATGTGGGGATAGCCCCATGGCTTTTGCAATTGCTTGAGGACAAGCAATTTTGGATAGGGAGGACTGTAATGTCCCCCTTTTGTTGGAATATTGTCATTGATGTCAAAGGTCTAGCATTATTGGTGATAAAGGCCCCATAGCATTTAATGGTGTTTTTAATATTCATATATTGGCTAATGTGTGTTGATATTTATTTATTATTAACAAATATATTTTTAGTTGCATAAAAGTTAAAAAAAGACCTATGGAGAAGTCAAAGAGTCACGAGGTAAAGACAAAAGAGGAATGAGACGCATTTTTTCATGAAGAGTCATCTTGAAGAATTCCAAGAGTCACCAAATGAAGACAAAAGAGGGTATGGCGCATTTTTCCATGAAGAGTCAACTTAAGAAATTTGAAAGGTCACCAAGATAAAGACAAAAGAGAAAAGGACGCATTTGCTTATGAAGGGTCACCACGTGACTTTTCAAATGCAAGGATACAAAGGGTCATGCAAGTTTGACGTCATTTTCCACGAAGATTGAAGGGTCACAAAAGGCGAATGCCAAAAGTTATTTGAAAAGCTATAAATAAAGGCTTGACAAGCCATTTGTAATATGCAAGAGAGTGCATGGTTTTGTAATTGTTTTATATAAGAAAAAAAGAGAAAAACAGGAGATATTGTATAGTTCTATCATTTGTTGAGTAAGCAACATTGAGAGATAGTTGTGTTTTATACACAAGCGGAGTTGGTGCTCCTATGGGTTGGTGCTCACAAATAGTTGTGTTGGTGCTCGACAAAGGGGTTGGTGCTCCTGCAAGTTGGTGCTTGCGAATTTTGTAATTTGAATTGGTGCTCATGTACATACTTGAAATTGTTCTCCGTGGTTTTTCCCACTTTGGATTTTCACGTAAAAATATGGTCTCCCTCTCTCTCTTGTGTGGTGCATGTTATTGTTTTAGTTTTATTGCATATCTTGAATGTGTGATTAAGTGTTTAAAGAAAAGAAATCAGATTAAGTAAAAGATATATAATACACTGATTCACCCCCCTTTTCAGTATATTTCGTACTTAATAATTGGTATCAGAGCAGAATCCTTTTGAAAAAAATTTACAACTTGAAAGTAGATCGTGAAAAGCACGATGGCTGGATCACATGAAGGTTTTTCTACAAATAAAGCACCTTTGTTTGATGGGACATTATTTTTTTTTTGAGTATAAGGATGCGGACTTATTTGATGGCCCTTGGATTCGACATTTGGCAAGCAGTGGTGGAGGAATATGAAGAGCCACAGACACTTGTAACTACTCCGACGAAAAAAATGACAAGTGAAAATAATGCTAAAGCTTTAAACGCTATTTTATGTGGTTTATGTGAATCAGAATTTATTAAAGTTATGCAATGTAAATCTGCTCATAAAACTTGGATAAAGCTTGAGAACATTTACAAATGTGATGAAAAGGTTCAGCAAGCTAAGCTTCAAATTTTTAGAAAACGTTTGAGAGTTTGAAGATGAAAGAGGAAGAAAATATAGCAAGTTACCTTTTGCGGGTTGATCAAATAGTTAATCAAATTCAAGGTCTTAAAGAAAAGTTAGAAGAATCAATCGTGGTAAGAAAAGTTTTGAGATCTCTACCATGGAGATATGATGCAAAAGTTTCGGCAATTGAAGAGATGAAGAATTTAGCCAAGCTAAAGATCAATGCGCTACATGGTATTCTTACGGTATATGAGATGTGGATCGAACAAAAGAAACCCTCAAAGAGAGAAGCTACTTTCAAGACATCAAATAAAGAGAAGGCTAAAATTTAAGAATCAAGTGACAATTCTAACGATGATAAAGATGACAACAGAGCTCTATTCATTCGCAAGTCGAAAAAAGGCACAAGTAAATATCAACGAAAATTACCTTTCAAATGTTTGAATTGTGAAAAGATTGGACATTTTACAACTAAATGTCCAGAAAAAGATAATGGTTACAATGAAAAAGGAAAGTCTACATATTAAAAAAAATTTAAAGAAAAATTCAAGAAGGGATTTGAGAAGAAGAGTTTATATTCTAAAGATCTTAGCTCAGTCGAAAATAGTGGAGTCAGTGATTCAGAAGAAGAAATTCTATTCATGGCCATACATGAAGATGTCTTCGCAAGCACAAGTACAGATGATCAAGAAGAAGACCAGGATGAAATCGAAGTGAATCTGGAAGGAGAACTCGTTTGTGCCTTAGAAGAGTTAAAAGCTCTTGAGAAGAAGAATCGAAGATTAAAGCTCCAGATCAAAAGAAATGAAAAGGAGTCAAAGGAAACAATTGAAGATCTACAAATACACTTTGAAAAAGCCAAGAAGAATGAAAAAGATCTAACGGCTCAGCTGCAAAAAGTGAAGAATGTGAAAGGTATGTTATTGAAATGGTTTCTTTAAAAACAGATGTTGAGAAAACAAATAAAGCAATCAATGATAAAGCAGTCAATAATTTAAAATTTGAGAATAGCACTAATATGTTGAATAAGATATTAAAAAGTCAAAGATCAATGTCAAATAAGACAGGGATTGATTTGAAAAAAAGAAAGAGGAAGCCACTAATTTCACAGAAAAAAGAAAGAGCTATGTTGAAGCTCTTACAAAAGAAGAAATAAAAAAGGAAGAAGTTAAGAATACAGAGGGCATCTCAAACAAAGAAGGTTGGAAGGAACAATGCTATAAAAGGCAATCAGGACAGAGATACACAAACAGATCCTATTTTTATGATTACTAGTTTTATTATAATAGATATGGTCATAAGAAAATAGAATGTCGAAAAAGGGCTAACAATTTCAGAAATAAGGAGAAGAAAACTCATGCAGAGTCAAGCAGAAGCCACAACTCTTTTGATCTTCTATCAAGGTTTAATGAAGAGGCCATAATATGTTACAAGTGCAACAACTTCAGACACATAGCTCAATACTGTATAAGCATGTTCGAGTCAGTCAAGGACCAGAGTTTCAAGCTCCATTCATCAAGAAGAAAGTTCAGACATATTCATGACAGAAGAAACAACTTGAAAAATCTATGTTGGTACAGATAGCTTTGCACACAATAAATGAAAAAAATCATGGTTCATTGACAGTAGATGTTTGAGACACATGACAGAAGACAAGAGCAAGTTCATAACCTTGAAGAAGATCAATGGTGGCACAGTGAAATTCAAAAATAATACTACTGCCAGAATTGTTGGAAAAGGTATACTAAGTTTAAATAATGGTAGAACTGAAACTAAAAAATATTTTGTATGTAGGTCTTAAGCATAATCTTTTGAGTGTAAGTGGGAAATTAGGAGAAAAGATTCAGATGTGTTGGTTGCAGATGTATAAAAAACAGGGAATAATTTGTATAAGTTATCAGACATCAAATATCAAAGATGTTTGAGTCAGATTGAAGAAAGTTGGTTATGGCACAGGAGAATGGGACACATAAATTTTGACAATCTTGTCAACATCAGCAAGAAACAAGCAGTCAAAAATCTTCCAAAGATTATAAAGTCATCCAACATGCTTTGTGAATCTTGTTAGCATGGAAAACAGGCTAGAAGGTAGTTCAAAACAAAATAATGCTCAACCACTCAGATGTTAGAGCTTGTTCACACTGATTTGTATGGACCTATGAGAACTCAGTGCTCAAGGTGATAAATATTTCATGTTGCTTATTGATGATTTTTGACGTATGACTTGGTTAATGTTTTTAAAAAAAAAATTAAAAGCTTTCAAACATTTCAAAGCATTTGTTGAGAATGAAACCAGTTTAAAGATTAAGTGCCTAAGATCAGATCGAGGAAGAGAATTCATATCAGATCAGTTTATTGACTATTGTGAAGACCATGGAATAAAGAGACATTATTTAGTAGCCAAAACTCCACAGCAAAATAGAGTAGTTGAATGAAGAAACAGAGAAATTCAAGAGATGGCAAGGACAATGCTAAATGAATCCAAAATACCAGATAAATATTGGAGAGAGACAGTTGGTACAACAATGCATATCCAGAACAGAGCATTATTGAGAGTCAACAGTGACAAGACTCCTTATGAGTTATGGAAAGACAAACCAGCTACAGTTGATTATTTCAGAGTTTTCGACAGCAGATGTTTTATAAAGATAACAGATAAAAAACTTGGTAAGTTTGAATCCAGAGCAAATGAAAGTATATTTCTTGGTTATTCTTGCAAAAGTAAAACTTATAAATGTTATAACAAAATAACCAAGAAGATAGTTGAAAGTGCAAGTGTCAAAATAGAAGATGGAACACAAAAAATCAGTGATCCAATAGACATTCTTGAAATCAATGAAGAGAAAGATTTTGAAAAATCAGATGAAGATGAGGAGAAAAAGGACTCCAAAACTCCATCCAAATATGTCCAGAGAAATCATAATAAAAATGACATCATCGAGAACATAAATGAAAGAATTTGCACCAGAAGAATGATGGTAAGTGAATCTGAGCAAGTTGATTTCTCTTTGTTATCCAAAATTCAGCCTAGAACTTTTTCAGAAGCTAGACATAATACGCATTGAGTTAAATCAATGGATGAATTAAATCAGATAGAAAAAATGATACTTGAGAATTAGTGCCTAGACCAAAAGATCACAATGCGATAGGAACAAAATGGGTTTACAGAAATAAGGTGAATGAAAATGGAGAAATGCCCAGAAATAAAGCAAGATTAGTATGTAAAAAATATGTTCAGATTGAGAGAATAGATTTTGAAAAAACTTTTGCACCAATAGCAAGGCTAGAGATTATTAGAATATTTCTTGCATATGCAATATTTAAAAATTTTAGTGTTTCAGATGGATGTCAAATCTGTCTTTTTGAATGAGAATCTAGAAGAGAAAGTCTACATTGAATAGCCGGAGGGATTTATTCTCTCAAATGATAGTAGCTATATATGCAGATTGAAGAAAGCACTGTATGAATTGAAACAAGCTCCCAGAGCTTGGTATGCAAGACTTGATAAATACCTACAGGATCAAAGTTTCAAAAGATGATTTGTTGATAGTAATCTCTACATCAAAACAAAAGGTGAACATCAGTTGATTGTTATGGTATATGTTGATGACATAATATTTGAAGGTAACATTGAAAAGACGACAAAAGAATTTTCTGACAATATGCAAAAAGAATTTGAGATGTCTATGCTTGGAAAATTGTCATTTTTCTTAGGGTTGCAAATATTTCAATCAGATAAAAAAAAATTCATAACTCAAAGTAAATATTCCAAAGAAATATTGAAGAAATTTAGTTTTGATGATTGTGCACAAGTTGGCACACCAATGAGTACAAAAAATATGATGAGCAAGGATGAAGATTCACCTATTGCAGATCAATCTTTGTATAGATCTATGATTGGTAGTCTTTTATATTTGACAGCATCTAGTCCAGACATCATGCATGCAGTAGGTATGATTGCAAGATATCAATCAACTCTAAAAGACAGTCATGTTCAGTTGGTGAAGAAAATATTCAAATATATCAAAGAGACAATGGATTATGGATTGTGGTATCCCGCAAACAGAGATTTCACTTTGGTTGCTTATACAGATTCAGATTGGACAAGTTGCTTAGATGACAGAAAGAGTATAAGTGGAAGAGCTTTCTTCCTCGATGATAGCTTAGTATCTTAGCTAAGCAAAAAAACAAAATTCAGTATCACTTTTTACAGCTGAAGCAGAATATATTGCAACGGTATTGTCTTGTACTCAAGTGCTTTGGATGAAACAAACTTTGGAAGATACCAAGGTAAAATATAATGAACCTATTTCTATTTTTTGTAACAACATAAATGCTATTCATATTTCTAAGAATCCAGTGATGCATTCAAGAACAAAATATATTCCTATCAGATATCACTTCTTAAGAGAATAGATTGCAGATCAACAGATTAAGATGGAATATATCAATACTACAGAACAGATTGCAGATATTTTCACAAAAGCACTACCAAAAGACACATTTGAGTATCTACGAGATAAGTTGAGAGTAATTTTTTTTACTTCCTACCATTGAGAATCAATATCAGTTGAGGGGAAGCTAAGTGTTAGCTCCAAAATAAGCCCTTTGCCATTGATGTCAAAAGGAGAAAAGAACAGAGAATAGGTACATGTTGCTACAGTAAAAAGGATTTACTATATGTTTTTCAGATGGCAGTATGTGCAAGTTTCAAAATGTGGTAGTTTCAGTTTGAGGTTGCCATCAATGACAAAGGAGGAGATTGTTGAAAATATTGTCATTGATGTCAAAGGTCTAGCATTATTGATGATAAAGGCCCCATAGCATTTAATAGTGTTTTTAATATTCATATCTTGGCTAATGTGTGTTGATATTTATTTAATATTAATGAATATATTTTTAGTTGCATAAAAGTCAAAAAAGGGCCCATGAAGAAGTCAAAGAGTCACGGGGTAAAAACAAAAAAAGAATGGAATGCATTTTTCCATAAAAAGTCATTTTGAGAAATTCCAAAAATCACCAAGTGAAGACAAAAGAGGGTATAGCGCATTTTTCCATAAAGAGTCACCTTGAAAAATTCGAAAGGTCACCAAGATAAAGACAAAAGAGAAAATGACGCATTTGCTTATGAAGGGTCACCATGTGACTTCAAATGAAAGGATACAAAGGGTCATGCAAGTTTGGCGTCATTTTCCATGAGGATTGAAGGGTCACAAAATGTAAATGCCAAAGATCATTTAGAAAGCTATAAATAAAGACTTGATAAGCCATTTGTAATATGCAAGAGAGTGCATGGTTTTGTAATTGTTTTATATAAGAAAAGAGGAGAGAAAAGCAGCGGATATTGTAGAGTTCTATCATTTGTTGAGTAAACAACATTGAGAGATAATTGTGTTTTATACACAAGAGGGGTTGGTGCTCACAAATCTTTGCAAGGGGTTAGTGCTCCTGTAGGTTGGTGCTCACAAATAGTTGTGTTGGTGCGTAACAAAGGGGTTGGTGCTCCTGCAAGTCGGTGCTTACAAACTTTGTAATTTGAGTTGGTGTTCATTCATATACTTGAAATTGTTCTCCGTAGTTTTTCTCACTTTGGATTTCCGCGTAAAAATATGGTGTCTCTCTCTCTCTTGTGTGGTGCATGTTATTGTTTCAATTTTATTGCATATTTTGAATGTGTGATTAAGTGATTAAAGAAAAAAATTAGATTAAATAAAAGATATATAATATACTGATTCACCTCCCCCCTCTCGGTATATTTCGTACTTAACACATTTTTAGCATAACTTGTTTATAGACTTTTAGCTTGGTTTTGTTCCCACAAGCCTAAGGGAAAGAAAGAGAAGGGAACTATGTGGGAGCTATTCAAAGAGCAAAAACGTGAAAAGTACTTAAGTATTTTAATTTTCAATTGAGTTATGTAAAAAACATTTTTTATCTAATTTTCACTTAAGTTGGGACCTTTTGAGGGTCATAGGCACTTAAGTCCTAAACGTGTTTTTATAAGAAAACTTATAATATATCTTTTTATTAAAAAGAAAAAGTAACTTTCTAGTTACTCCCGCTATTTTTTGTATTATTTCTCTTTCAGCTTTGTTTTTTCTTTGGAAAACCGTTTGGTCTTCTCGCTTTGCTCTGATACTTTTGTACTCTACAATCCCTTTGTCCTACTTTTGTGGCAATTTGTCGAACAGTAATATATTTATCTTATCTTATTTTATCTCTCTCTTTATTTTTGGTGCCACAATTAGAAGAAATATATGAAAGGAAAAAGAAAGCTCATTTGAAAAAGTTATGCATTTTTTATATTGAAATTCTTGTGCAAGTATGTCAAGCTTAAAAAAGTGACTTGAGAACGAAAACCTTCAAGTACACCAAGGAATTTGGGGACGAAAACCTTCATTCTTCTACCAGAGTAGCTCTATTCAAGGGCTGTAATTGCACCTCAATTTTGCATAGTTGTATGCAAGTGGATCTACAAAAGTATCTTTGGACACCACCTTCAACAAAGAATTATTACAAACCCTTCGATGAGCTGAAAATACAGAAATTGCAAGTCAAAGAGGAGGGTGATCTCAATGGAGGCGCTTGATCGAGTTTGGAGGCCATCCCAAGGGTGGCGACTTGCTTTGGGAAGGTGGCAACCCCTCGCAAGAGTGTTAGTTTGTCTTTGAAACCCTCTTCAAGGGTCAAGGTAATTTTTGTAATTTATTACAGCTGTTGGCGAATTGTTTTGGATCAATTTGCATGTGTCGAAAGTCAATTTGTGCCCTAAAAATATTCAAGAATTTATTATATATTTTTGGCAACTTGGGCAACTTGTTTAAGAGAGCTCTGGGAAGTGTTTTGAGGGGCAAATTCCAATAAATAATAATCAGATTTATTTTCTTAATTTTTCTAAGGTGTGACGTCCCACTTATGGATGTTTTGTGGTGTTTAGTGCTTGAAAAACACAGCTATACCTTCACATAAAAATTAGATTATTAGCAGAAGTATTTTCCTCCACATTGTTGCCTTGTAGGTTAACTCCAACTTCTATTTATATGCCAAATTCATGTTGCTTTTCATTGATATCTACAATTTCTTGTGACTCTGGTTTTTCTTCTTTCTCATGCTCCTCCATCACAATTGGGGAATTATTTCCTTCAATTTTCTGTAAATGTTGTTTTGATTGAGTGGCTATCAACTTAGCTTCCTTAGCTCGTCTTGGCCATTCACCACACCTTTTCTGAGTTCTCATTACATCCTTTGCACTTGTCTGCAATGTGGTTAGTTTCTTTTCAACCACATTCTTTGGTTCCTTTTCAAATAAGATCTCATTACCTTTGACTTGCATGTTGAATTCCTTTTGCTCCTCTGTAGATTTTTTAGGCTCAATTTTTTACGTTTCCATCTTTTTATATTTCTATGCCTTTAGATCTTTTTAATATTCTTGCATAGCTTGCAACATTTCTAACATGGATTCTTGCACTGTCTTCATGATTCACAGGTTGGTAAGATTACAGCTCTGATACCACTAAAATATCCCTTCTCGGATAAAATAAAAAATAAATTCCCTTAGAAGAAATAGGATTTCCCTTGAAAGAAATAAATTCAAAACCCTCTAAATTTGTTTGTTATTCAGAGAATATTAGCTAGGACACGATATATGTCTTTCACCAAGATGATAAATAATCACAGAATATTTGTTGGGGCACAAAATGTCTTTCACCAAGATGATAAATAATCGAATACATACAATAGGATTTTTAACCACATACAAGTGCCCTTCTTGATTTCAATTAAGTGAATACACAAAAACCATCTAAAAATATTTATGGAAAGTACAAATTGCATTAAATCAAAGTACCAATTAATTGTTTGAAAAATCCCCCAATTCTACCTTTTTATTGGTGCGATAGCTGTAGACTTGCACATTGGTATTTTTACCCTCTTGAAATGTGAGGCCCTTTCTGAATAGAGTTCTATAGCTAATATTTCCTTAAATTGATAGCACAGTTGTAATCCCTAAATGGAATTACCAAATGGATATGAAGGGTTTCGTCCTCGTACTTGTAAATCTGAAAGTTTTCATCCTCTGAATAATTGCAGAAACTGCAAGCTTTTCCTCTGAAAAATGGTTGTGTTTTCGTTTGAGTGATTTCAATAATAATTTCTTCATTGCCCCGCTTGTCCTTTTATAAATTCATTTTCCAGTCCAACCCTAACGCTAAAGTAATTAGAATTACGTTTTAATTTAATATTCACCTTTTTCAAATTAATAAATATTAATTACTTTTTGGCAATGTCTCCAATAATTACTTTTGGCCCCATTCAATAATAATTAATTGTCATTTTCTAAAGTCATAACTTAAAGTACATTTTTGGACAATTTATAAATTATTAATAGATATTCCCCTTTATTAATTTCCCCTTAGCCTATGGGAAATAAAAATAAGCTTTGTGTACTCAATTTAATTAATTCAAAAAAGGCGACATTACACAGGGTCATGGCGGTTAGGTGTCTATGCTGATTCGAGGCAGATCTGTTTGGTTTGTTGATGTTCATGTTTTGTTGCTGTGTGCAGATAGCTTTGGGGATTAAGGATGGTGAATGCGGTTATAAAGCCTTTTTTTTGTGTTTTATGTCTAGAAGTTAAGTTCAGATCTTTAGTGTAGGGCCATAGAATAGATGGATTTAGTTGATCTGCAAGTGCCTAGACTAAATAGCTGTTTGAAAACATGGCATTTTATGTTGGACAAACATTTTGTCTTTGTTTTAATGATTTTATTGTGGACTAATGGTTTATTGGTCTTTTAATTTTATTGTGGCCAGGAGACCCCAATAAAACCTCTATATATTGATCAAAATAGATTAAAAAAGAACTCTGGGAATCCCTTTTCTACGAACTCCACTAATCAACTGCTGTTCTTCTTAAGAAATAATTTGTTTCTTAAATGGAAAACAAACTGCTAAATCCAAAATGATTTCGGGAAGCACGAAAACAAACAGGAAAGAAGTATTTTCTTGGATAATCTAGGTACACCATCCTTCCCTATTAACCACGTCATGACTCACCCACCCCTTTCAAGGTAGAAAAAATATGTGCAAATTCCCCAACAAAGATGTAAAAACACATACCTCATCCATAAACAATAGTAGAAAAGATGATGTAAACATAGACCATTTGCTTCTGTAAACATCACCAGTCAAATGTGATAAACGAGACATCTGCCTTTGTAGCCAATTTGTTAAAGCTGCTACAGCCTTTTCATTGCCTGATTTACCTACGGAATTCAGCTGAGTGACACTGATTTTATTTTTTGTTTCCAGTGAAGAACCATGAAAAAAATTAGTTCCTTTAGGAGTTTCTATATCTTCTCTGATCATGGTAAAAGAATACTTGAACAGGAGAAAGACTACACGACTCTGCAAATGACTTTTACAGATATTAAATTCTCTGTTGCAATGACCTGAAGAAGTCCAAAATGGAGATCCCAGCAAAGAGCTCTCATGAATTTTGTTTTCAGGCAATGGATGGCAAAGGAGATCTGCAGCATGTTCCCAAAGCAAGTCCAACCACGGCACAAAGAAAGAAGGCTTTCTCAGAAAGCAGTCACTAAGCCTGCTCATTAAAACCTGCAGGAAAAACAAGTGATAATTCAAGATAATCAATATCGTCCCCTGTTTTTAACATAAAATTCAAGAATAATATATTAATGAAAGAAATTCGGTGAAACCATTTCCAGCAAAAAATCCAAGAAACATTAGAGGCAATCTTCAGAGCAGAGAAAAAATATAACTATTCATCAGCAATCTTCAGAGCAGAGAAAAAATATAACTATTCATCAGCAAAACTTATCTTCTCAGCAGTATACATAAGATGTGTAACAAAAGTTTATGGCTTCTGCTAAGGGCATTGCATCCACAAAAAGTACCGACACAAAAAATACAGATTTCAACTTCTTAAAATAATCTAACATCTGACTTCTAAATAAAGCACTAGCGATATCCTTATATCATCAAAAGATTTAAAGAGTAATACCCAGCATGTCTAAAACTACTCAAAATAATATCATTGTGTGAAATCATAAAAATCTCTACAAGGTATTCCTATCATCAAAGAGGCCATCCACGAGACTAAGCACTGGTGCTTAATCAATGGGGACCCTTCAAAGAAGAGGCAACATGCGTCCTTTCCAACATTGCTTTGAACAAAGCTTGTTTCACTTCCTCAGGACTGTTCCAACCCACACCCCCATACTGAGCAACATGACGATTTGAGAAGATATGCAGGGCAGCCAGATTGGAATCAACATTTTCTCCTCCTTCAGGAACTGCTTGCCTTTTAGTTATGTACTATGTCATGGCCTGTTAGCTACGTACTATGCCATGGCATTCAGGTGCACGTCCACGGGTTTCATTTTGTGAGAGATCTCAAAAAAAATCATCTCCAAAGCCTCCATCCTTCTAGCAAAATTCTCAGAAAGTTTTTGCTGATTGTCAGAACTAGCTGTGAATTGTGTGTGGCCAGATTGACAACACTTTCTTCTATATCCTTGAGTGTCGGGGAGGGAGTAATGGGAGTACTCAGCCAATTTTTTAATCCTTTCATTGTGGTATCACTTGATAGAAGGAAAGTGGCAAAAAATAGTCATCTCATTCACTCTGTTAGGGGGTGTATATTGATGTAGCAGAGTCCCCTATAGGGTTCAACTTAAGCATCTCATGTTTTTTCAACGATTCCTCAAGGCCCTAAATTTGGGGAAGGGTTTTTTGTTTGAAACTACTTGGGGTCAAAAGGGGGATCTACAGAGCTTTTAGAGAGAGAGCAGGTGAGGAGATGGGAAGCAAGTCTGGTAGCCCTTTGGGAGTCAAGCTCTTAGTTTTGGGGATACCAATGCTAGGTTCCTCAATGATTTGAACAAGTGTAGCTCTTAGGGATAGGAGGAGGAAGGTGAGGCTTGCTAGGGCTAGAATATTTCTGATTAATCAAAGACAAATTGGGACTGGAATAGGCAAGACATACCTTTCTCCAATGACGAAACCCCATTGAATGCAGAGTACCCACTATGTTTTGACAACAGGTCACTAACCCTTGCTCCGTGTGGCCCTCCATGAGCATAAGCTGGGGAGGAATCTCTCCTTCAAGCTTGTTCTCTTCAATAACTCCACCTTCTTGAGTGTCCTAGTAGGATTGTGTTCTATGCTTGAGCTTTTACATGGTCTTATTTCTCCTCTTATTCACCTTCAACAAGAAATTTGAAAATTTTGACAAAATTACAATTAAAAAGATTGTAATTATACTTCATAGAAATGCCCTTGTGGCGAATGCTTCCTCTCTGTGCCGTAAGGGGGGATATAAAGCAATCAAGATTGGTATGTTGTATGTCAAGCTTCTTAAAAGCTTGATTTGACATTTAATCTCAACAATCACAACTAGATCAAGGGCATTCATCACAGATTTAGGGCTGATTTTTTATTGAATTCCTTAATCATAAGGAGGGTTGACTCTATGGTGATTAGGGTTAGTGATCGCCATAAGTGGGATGGAATACATAGCATGCCACAAGTCAAGCACTTTGACCGTGGTTAGAGGAGTGATTCCTCTTATTACTGTGCTTCTTTAAATGCCTCGTATTTCTATGTAACTTCCAGCTTTTTACAGTGCAAATAGAAAATTCACTTTCCCACCTAGCACTCTTGGGAAAGAGAGACGATTGCCAGAAATTGAGATATATGTCTGAAACATTAACCATGACTGGCTTTGATTTTGAGGAGAGATCTCGGCCTTGAATGCTTTTAAGAGAAGTGGGTGGAAAGATGCACAGCCGCGTATTTGATGGTGTGGGACTGTTCTTTTCTTATGTCAAGAATTGAGAAATCACAATATGGGTGGAGATCCAAATGGGGATGATGGTGATGTTTTTGTACTTAGCCTTGTTACCTATGGGGATACATTCATGTAAGTGGTGACTAATGTTTATAAAATCATAATCGTGGGAGCTTGAAACAACTAAGGCATTTAACCCTAGGTGTGAAATATCACTCCTTTGTGAGTAAGAAGAATTCCATGTGATAATTAGAACCAAATGTAAGAAGTCCATGGATCGCTACAAAGAGGAAGTGTCAGGTCTAGAAGTAGGGAAGGACTTTGGGAAACAAATAGATGGAAAAAGAGTGACTGGACATAAGAAAAAAATGAAAAGAACAAAGTCTAAGAAGATAAAGGTTTCGATGAGGGGGGAGCACGTTGTATTCACAATACGATTTGAGAAAGTAACAATTAAAAAAAACATAAGATACTAGGGAAGGAGTAGTGACAGGGTACCGATTATGGCCCCAAAAAAGCTATAAATAAAGAAGATATTGCAAGTAGATAGAAAATACTTAGAAGCTATGCCCATGACTTTAACAGGGTTGATTCTTGTATCACTGTTCATTGATTAACCGTTGGAAGAGACTACATTACAAATTCAACCATTGATTGCATCTTCTATGGGAGAGTAACTTTACCTTCCATGATTTGGATTATATGATTTTGCTGATGCTGAACTGTACTTTTAAGTAATAAATCAGCAATGCAGTTGACATTCCTTTTCTTGTGAAGGATCACAATTTCTTTGATGTCTTTCATACTATCCCCAAGCTGCTTCAGAGTGTTAGTCATTTTCCAACTGACTGTATGTGAATTCATCTCTCTCTGGAAATAAGGACTTTGGGTCCTTTGTGCATCGATTATGAGCTTTGAATCACCTTGTACAATGAGCTTATCAATTTAAAGATATTGAGCCAGTTTGACCAAGAGTATGCATGAAATCCATGCCATGCTAAAATTAGAACTCCAATTGAAACATTGGAAGCTGAGTTGGAACGTTTGAAAGCACAAGTTTGATCTGGAGCGAATATAGCCTTTGCTTGCAAGGAATTCCACGTTGACTCCATCTCTTGCATGTATTTCTTCGGGTCTTATCTGTTCATGGCTTTTGGCTGTATTTGCTTGGTTTAAGCTCTTTTCCGCAACTTTCCCTTTGTCATTTTTTTTCTAAGGCCTCGAGTTTATTGTCCATTCCTTCTGGCTTTAGTATGCAGACTTGTTCTTTGGTTTTGGATTTTCTCGGAATTCTTGTTATCTCCTTTCATTTATTTCCTATCGGAATTATTTCCCCTACGGATTTTATGTTGGCTGTGGATTTTTGTTTTACCTTGGTCTTAGATTTTCTGCGGACTTTTTCCCGTTGACTTCTCTCTTTGAACTCGTTTCCTACGGACTTTATTCTGCCCCTTGGTTTTGTTCCTTTGGTCTTCTTCCTTGCGGATTTCTTATTTCTTTGGATTTTATTTCCCTCGACTCTTATTTACTGCCTTTGACTTTACCTTTCGGATTTTTTTTTAATTTTCTTGCAGACTTTTACATTGACATATGTCTGCAGATTTCTATTTCCTTCGGACTTTATCTTCTCTCGTGGACATTTGTTATCTCTGTGGACTTTTTGCTATCTCTGCGGACTTTTTGTTGTCTGACTTTTCTTTTTCCACTCATTTCCTATGACTTCATATTTCCTTCGGACTTATGCTTTCTCACTTTCCCACGGGCTTTTGTGTCCTTCGGATTTCTGCAAACTTTATTCTTTTATATGCCTCGGGCTTTCTGGTTTTCAAATTCCCGCGAGCTTTATGTTTATCAAACTTTGGATTTCCTTCCTTCAGATTTTCCTTGGCCTAGGATTTCCTGTGTGCCAACTTTTCCAAAGGAATCCTTCGGACAAAAAGTCCGAAGGATATCCTTCCTTCAACTTTTCTTTCTTTGCCTTGTTTATATATCTTTGGGTTTTTTCTAAGGCACCCAGGTTTTTTGGAGGGCACCCGGGCTTTTTGGTTTCACTTTTGCTTCATTCACACTACGCACAAAAATAGCATCTGGTTCATGCGGTTTCTCGCCATCCTCAAAAGTATAGCTTGATGCCACAGCCAACAGACGACCGTCCCTACCAAATGACAATGCTTCAATGCTTGAAGGATATTTTGAATACTGGTACAATCGCTTTTTGTTGTTTCCATACCATACATTAACATAACCATCACATCCTGTATAGTTGCAAAAGTCCCATACATTGGATGTAAAGCCATTGCATTCACTGGAAATACAGTATCTATCCCAGCCTCTACCTTGCAATGACATTTAAAGGCATTTTTTTTGTTTGTCCGACTTCAGAGAAATCAAAAAAAACTCCATAGCTACACGACCTTCCACAGAATTAAGGGCAAAACCTGTTCCATTTGGATAGCAATGCACACATCTAGTTTGATATTTCAGAGATGACTCCCTTCGTTGTTCAGGTTGTGACATGTTACGAAGATCATAAACATTTATGTGTCTCCCAGCTGTGGCTAACACCAAGTGGTGACCAACTAGGGACATAGAATACACACGCTCGGGTTGTCAATATGTACCAACAAGAGTCTTCACCTGCCCACTTGCACCTCTAGGGTCCCAGCATTTTAATGACTTGTCCCAGCTCCCGGATATCACTTGACCAGTATTGCCGGTTGCACCAGTTCTTCCCAATTTCGATAGTTAGCCATAGTTGCAGCTGTAACTAGTAGAGATACAACTATAGATTCCACACTGGATTCTACGTCCCTGTTAAAAATAGATGAATCTTCTAATTGGTCTTCAATCTGTCCATCCCCTATACGTTTCTCACATTGAAAAAATAAGTACAAAATAACCAGCGATTGCCAAGTTGTTCATTGTATACCTTACAAAGTCGTTCCTTCTACAGGGCTGGAGCTTTAAGACTGTATGTGACATTTTGAACAGGAGATATGGCCTTTTAACTTGTTGTAGGTGTCTTGGCTTATATCTAGCTGTAGATGGCTCCTTGGGTCGCTGTAGGTATGCATTAAAAGACCCTAAGCCTCATTGAACCTCGCAAAACCCTTTTTCTCTTCATTATTCAGGACCCAAAATGGATTTACAAGACAAACTAGCACCATATGCAGAGTTCTGAATGGTAGGGGTGACAATTTGCCTTGTGGGGCAGAATTGTCAATATTAACAAAAAAGAGGTTTCCCCCTAAATCCACAAATTATGAAATTCTGAAATAAAAATCAGCAAACCCTAGTTTCTAATAAATGTTATAAACCCCTTACCAAACCCTTAGAAACCCCAAGTGCCAAAATGCAAGGGATGTGAAGACAAATTCCAGCCACTAATTTATCCAAAATTCAGTTGAATGCTTGTCAATAAGCGATAAATTAAAAATAAGAAAGAAGAAATTTAATGCCAAATTATTGAGGATTAAATGCCAATTTATGATGGATGGAAAAATATGAATTTATCTCAATTACAGCTATTGTTCCTTGCCTATTTTTTGCTTCAAACCCTCGCCAAAAACATGCCACATGCCCAAAAATCAAAGAAAATTCCAGCAAACTCCTATAGCCTTCAAAATGGCCCAAAAAGTCCTCCAAGCCAATTGCCCAAGTCGCCAAGGTGCAAGAAAAATAGTAAAATATTTATTGAGCAAGATCCTGTCTTTCGCAAGTGAAAATGATCAAGAAACCCTGTCAAAATAATAATCTAAAAATTATTATTTAATATTCTATCAAATTAGAGCCTCAAATCTTCATCAATTCTTCTCAAAAACCCCACGCCAATATGCAGAAAATTAGTAATAAATTCCAGAATATTAATTTGCACAAATAAACCCCAAACAGGATCCCCAAACACTCCAACAAGCCTCCAAACCTAGTTGCTCCACTTGTTAGATTAGTGCAAATAATAATCAGAAATATTATGCAACAAATGGACCTCAAATAATCCATCAAAACCTCACAATAGCCTCTCAAAGCAAATTGCCCCACTCTAGGGCAAGTAACAAAACCTCCTTTAGCAAAGGTGGTGTCAAAAGACACCTTTTGTAGAATGATCAACACCAAAGCTGCAAACACCTATTGGGCATGCATTCTAATAGCTTCTTCAAGTATGAAGAAATAATTATCAAATTCAACATTTCTTCAATTGTGACCTTCACCTTGTATTTGTACCTTCCAAAAGGGGGCGAACCACCTTGGAGAGGTAAAATACCTCATAACCCTCTCTTGCCAACTTTTAGAATATCTTTTCTTTTTCTTTGCTTTAACTCCCAAACCAACATTCCTTTTAATTTCACTTTAGGCTTTTTTGAATTAATTAAATAACTTGCCTTGATAAATTAGTAATTAAAATTACTTTTTGGCAAATTAGATACTTATTTTATACTAGGTCCTTGCTTAAATAATTAATTAAATTGCTCTAATAATTAAAGTGATAGAAATCACTTTTCAAGCAATTTATTAATTATAAAACCCCTTAGAATAATTATTAAAATTACCTTAATTTTCTAAATAGTTAAAACCACTTTTTTGATAAGTCGAATAATTATCCAAGATAGTTTTATTTTAATAATCAATTAAATTGTCTTATATTTTTGAATGATTAAAATCACTATTCGAGCAATTTTATTAATTACTAAAATTATATGAAAAGGGGACATGACGGAAGCACCATTAACGGATATCAAACCTCTAATCACGGATTTTCCAAATGAAGCTATCATGTCCTTGGATGAATCATTAGAGTGGCAGTTATATTTTGATGGATCTTTCACAAGTCATGGCTCAAGAGCAAGTATTTTGCTCATCACTCCACAAGGTGATCTCCTTCTGAAAGCATTAAAGATAGGATTCCCTTGTACCAATAACATAGCAGAATATGAAGCTTTTGTTTCTGATCTCAAACTTGCAATTCAATGGAACATCCAACATCTCCTAGTTTTGGGGGATTCACAGCTAATCATCAAACAAGTAACTGATGAATACCAGGATAAAGATGATAAGTTAATTCCTTATAAACAGATGGGGGATAGTCTTAAACAGTATTTTCAATCATACAATTTGAACAAGTTCATTGAGTCAACAATAGGGCAGTTGATGCCATGGCCACGATTGGTTCACTCGACATGCATCCAAACACCAGTCAAAGTCAGTTCTTTGTTGACCAATTGATGTGTCCAGCATATGATACTCTTGAATCTGAAATTGTCTGCGAGATTGTTGGTCCTACTTCCCCTTGATAGAAAGATATATACACATAACTTCATGAAAATGTAATCCTTCCCAACTTATCCCACAATCACAATAAATCCTTCATCCAGCGATCTTATTGCTTTACCATCCTTGGAAATACATTGTATAGTAGGGGTTCAGATGGAACTTTATTATGGTGTTTAAACTCTGAAGAGGCAACTTTAGTCATTAAAGAAGTTCATGATGGTATTTGTGGTGCTCATACTAGTGGAATGGTCCTTGCAAAGAAACTTCTCAAGATTGGATATTATTGACCAACGATGGAAACTGATTAGTGCCAATATATCAAGAAATGTGTTCCATGCCAAAAACATGGTGACCTAATCCATAGTCCATCATAAGCCTTGCAACCCGTTACTACTCTATGGCCCTTCTCCACATGGGGGTTAGACCTCATTGGAAAAATCAATCCCAACTCTTTTGATGGTCATAAGCACATAATCACCGCCACTGAGTACTTTACTAAGTGGGTCGAATCTATTCCTCTCACCTATGTAACCGGCAGACAAATTTCCACATTCATTTTGAACCATATAATTTGTCGTTACGGCATTCCTTCTACCATTATATCAGATAACAGAATGTCTTTCAAAAACAATTATGTCAAGGTCCTTTGACAAGCATACCACATCAAGCACAAATGGTCCACACCATATTATCATCAAGGCAATAGTCAAGTAGAGGCCTCAAACAAAAACATCCTCAAATTCCTTACGCGCATTGTCAATCATGTTGACCATGATTAGCATTTACAGCTTTACCATACTTTATGGGGCTTACAGTACTAGCATTCGCACACCCATGGGGGCAACCTTGTATTCCCTTGTTTACGGCACTGAGTCCATTTTACTTGTTGAAATCAAGATTCCATCGTTACTTATCTCTTTACAAAATCTCATTGATGATGAAACATATCACATCTCAAGGCTACATGAGTTTGATCTCCTAGATGAGAAACGTCTTAATGCCCTTAACCATTTACAAGCCTATCAAAACCGTCTCTGTCGTAGCTATAACAAGAAAATTAAACCTAGAGAGTTTGAAATCGAAGACCTTGTTCTAATAAAAACCAATGGAACACCAATGTTGATCGCGAAAAGAAAGGCAAATTTGAACTTTGTTGGTTAGGTCCATACATCATCATTGCCAAATACGGATTAGGTGCTTATAAACTAGCCACAGAGGAAGGTGAAGAGCTTGATGAACCAATAAATATCATGCACCTCATGCGCTTCCATGCCTAAACTGCTAGTGTTGTTAAAAAAAAAGAGAGAAAAATAATCCATAGTGAAAACCATTCTTATGATGCTTTGGACAAGTACCATGGTGAAAACTAATTTATGACACCATGAGTAAACCATTGTCTATATACACCCTAATTACTTGGGGCATCCCATAACATTAATCCATCCATCCATTCTCCACTTGTACATAACCCATTTTCCAGTTATACCCATTACCTATAACATTTTAGTTAAAGGTTTGATCTTGGTGATTACATAGATCCACCTTTGGTTATGTTTTGGCAACATCATGTATATAATCTTTAGATAATCATTCACACATGCTTCCATAATAAAGCCCCTCTCTTTGTTCCAAACATCTAGAACTAGTTTTCTCTTATGTATATCATTTAGTCACCCATTCCTAAAAATCCCAAAAAATAACAATCACAAAAACTAAGCAAAAATCCTGTATCCTTAGTAACATACCCTAGTCGTCCCTTACGCAGATTAATCATCATACGGTTATCATTGTCAAAGATCTCATATGACAAAGGGTTATAATATAACCCAGGACATAAAAAAATATATTTGTTTACATGTTGTATTGACTGTTTACTTGCTTTCTTGTCTGTACAAATTGTGTGTTTTACTTGCTTGTATAGTTGTTTGTTTTCCTTAGTTTCATTGTTGCAAACTCTTTTTTTTAAATCTTGTTTCATTGTTGTTTTTCTTTCGAGTTTAGATCACTATGTACATTACAAACAGTGTTATTATGATCTTCCATATCATGATGCATTTAAGTCTTGCACTTGTGACTCTATCAGTTCTTACACATATAACACAATAAGCATCATAGTTTTTCCATACCATTGGTGCATATTGTCTTGCACCACATAAAAATAAAGGTTGTTCAATTCATTTCGGAACATAATGTTGGAACTCCATGCAAAGACTACAAAAACTAGCTATTCCCCCAATCCCCAATCCACATCATTACCTCATCTCCAAACATACATCACATCCCTAGCACACGTCAACCCATTCAAACACTATCTAACTTCACCATACATCCCATAATCACCTTAATCCACCAACAATAAATCAAATCCATGCTATCTAATCATGTGATCAATCATCATTAATCCATGCAATCAATTAACTTCTTGGGTTATGTTTGCGCATCAATCACCTAAATCTAAACATCCACTTAATCATTTCCCTGATCTTTCCATTCAATCTCCTACACCTGTCGATTTGGAACCGACAAATCATGACATCCATCTTTTCTCCCATTTAAATCAAATCAATCGTCAATCAATCTATTAGTCAGTCCACCTAATCCAAGCTTTTCAACGGGATATATCAACCCCACATCCACCCTCTAGCATATGGTTGTTTGGGGCACATCAAAGCGTGCAACTTATCTCAGGATATATCATTCTGAATCTGCTCCTTGCATATATCTTTGTTTGGGGCAAATAATTCCATCATCAAATCCAATCACAATGTGCTAGCATTAGCTCAAGTGGGTTAATAACATCCACGGGTCAATTTCATTCAACTATATAGCATCCATACCCTCATCTATATCCATACCATCATCATCATCATACAACCAAATAATCAGACTAGTCTATTTCTTTATTCTTTGCTTGCAAATCACTCTCGTAAATTTTCACTCATCATTGGAAAAAATACTTCTCCTTTTACAGCGTGCAATTTACTAAAGAGATATATCGTTCCCACATCCACTCATATGTGACAATCATTCATGGGGAACAATCCAAACATGCAACTTACAAACAGGAAATCTTTTTTCTCCAATTAACTCCCTAGCAACTATCCACTCGGGGAAATCATTTTACATATGCCTATAAATCCTACAAGTGTTTTATTGAGATTAGTAAACCTGTTTTTGTGGTACACCGTTTATTGCATCTATATGTTTAATCCCCTTTCAGCTTTTCTCCATTTTTGAGCACTCATCTGCAACCATTTTTTTCCACACAACCACTTGAGAGGCTATCATTCATAATCATTTAAAACTATCTGGGGCATCATCTTTATACATTTGCTCCACTAATTTTTCTTTATTCTTTGAAAAGGCATTGTTGCTTTTAATCGCAACACCCTTTCAAAGAGAGGCAAATGTAGACACAAATTCTACCACATTTAGTGTCATAATTAACTTTGATTAATATTGACACACTAATTCAATTATCATTTCAAATTTGAATTTCATTCTAATATCATTTCCCTCCTTTTTTTGAATAATTAATTAATCTGTATTAATTACTTATCTATGCATAAATAATCCCACAACTAATTAAAATCTGGAATTTCCAAGTCACCAAACATCTTCCACATTTCTTTCAACCAATGTTGAGTCATCCAACCACTTTCTTAACTTCCTAAACCAATTGTTGAGTCACCATTGAAAATTTCAACCACTTTGGTGAGTCATTCAACTACCTTGACTCATTCATGAAACATTTTCAACTACCAAATAACTTTCCCCTTTTCTCTCAAACACATAAAGAATTGGCCTCTTCCACTTGGATGAGGACTCCAATCTGACTGTCCATAACTAACAGAATCCAATAAATCTGAATTATTTTCAACCGCTCATCTTCTGAACCAAAAGTCTATAAATTGAAATGTCATTCTCTATTATCATCATCCACCTTCAAGCTATCAAGTTGCTATCAAAATTATCATACGCATCCATTGAGAAAATCGAGATCATACGTCCATATATTGTTGAATTTCCATGTGCTTGGAGAAATGAGTTGAGCATCTACATACACATTTGTATGAGCAAATCAAATTCAATCAATGAAAGTGGTGACGTACTTCATTTGCATGATGGTATTGTAAATATTTACTTTGTTTTCTTTTGTTTGAATAACTCAATCTGAGTTTTTAATTTAGATTTAGAATAGGAATTTGCATTCATTTGATTCCTAATTTACTTGATTCTAAAATTATAGCTATCATAGCAACTTTTCCTATGGCAAATGGCAAGGACTGCATTTTTGTTGTAGTGGATCGGTTAACTAAATATGCACAATTTGTCATCGTCGCTATTGAGTTGTTTTTCAGAGAGGTATTCCGGTCACATGGTTTGCTTAAGACTATTGTCAACGATAGAGACAGCAGATTTTTGAGTTCCTTTTGGCAGAGTTATTGTGTTTGAAGGGCACCAAGCTCACTCTTAGTACCAACTATCACCCCCAGACTGATGGACAAATAAAGATAATAAATAAGTGGGTTGAAGGGTACGAGAAACTATGTTACAAATCAGCAAACAACATGGATTAAGTCGATGCATCTTGGAAAGTATTGTTATAATATCACTTACCATATGTCCATTGGCATGACACCATCTACAGCACTATATGGATATGATGCACTTACTTTCACTAATGTGGTGTTCACCGACAGTAGAGTACTAGCAACTAGTGACTTGGTAGAACATAACCGAGATATTTTGAGGTCACTCAAAGACCATTTGCAACGGGCCTAAAATCAATAGAAGCTTTATGCATATCGACACTTCACTAAGAGATCCTTAGAGATTTGTAATGTCCCCTAATTGGGACAATCGATCAAAACAAGGGTTTTTCACAAAACCTAATAATTCTGAAAATACACAATATTCAACACAAGAAGTAATCTGAAAATCAATGCCATAATTTAGAAATGAATGCCAAAAAATTATGGTTGTCGCCCTAACCCTAGCACCTACGGTTTTTCATTATAGAATGACTTTGATCCAACCAAAATGCATGAAACCACTTTCAGATTTTTGCAAACAATTCTCCCAATCAGATTTCATAAAAAAAATGAAATTCAAAATTCAAAATAAATTGATTTTCCAAAATTTGTTGAATATGAAGAAATTCAATCTCTCTCAAAACAGAAGATCTCCAACTGAAAATAGCTCAAATCAAAGCTAAAAATATAATCTCTCAAATGAAATACAAATCAGAATTCTCTGTTGGGTGGAAATCACCCGAAACCGAGTCCAAACCCTGAAAGTATGTAGTCAATGCCCTAGATGAAAATATGAAAATCCTCACAAAGTTCAAAATTTAATGTACCATAACTGGCATCAAAATGACCTCAAATCAATGTGATAAACATTAGAAAAATATAATAATAATTTCAGAATTATTATTATCAAATTAGGCCATACTTTGGCCACTCAAAAGGCCTTACAATCCTTTCAAACCCAATCGCCCAACTTGGAATAAATCAACAATAAATCAGAATTAATATCCAAACCCTAACATCTAAAACCACTTGCCAAAGCAAGTAGCTTACCTCCTTAATCTGCAAAACACAATCACCAAGCTCACCAATCTTCCAAATCAAGGTGGTGTTTCAGAACACCTTTGTAACACCAATTGCATGCAACCATGCAAATCTGAAGCACAATTACAGCTCTTGAGTAGAGCTGCCCTTAATAAAAGAATGGATATTTTCGTCCTCAAACACTTGGTGCACTTGAAGGTTTTCGTCTTCAGATCACTTTGAACAAGCTTAACATACTTGATCATCAATTCAATATCCAAAATCCGCATATCAAAAATGGATCCCTTGCTTACAATAAATACCCTCACAAATGGGGCAAACCATGTGAGGGAGACCAATGCATGAATTAAAAATCATTGCCGACCATTAATTCCTCTTTTCCACTTTTGGATCCCACCTAAAGGGTAGCATTCCAATTTGGAACAACTCAAAGGCCAGCAAAGTCACAATTCATTCTCCAAATATTAAATTAATTTGCCTTAATAAATAATAGTAATTAAAATTACTTTTGGGGCAAATAATTTAATAATTAATTAATTAAATTGCTCTATTTGCAAGAGTGATAAAAATCATTTTTGCAATTAATTAATTGAAAATACTTTCCAATTATTTACTTAAATTACCTTAATTTTTGGAGTGGTAAAAACCACTTTTCAAGTAATTTAAATAATTAATCGTGATAGTTTCATTATTCTAAAAAACAATTAAAATTGTCTTAAGATAACAAATGATTAAAATCACTATTCGGGCAAATCTAATTAATTATTAAAATAAATTTCTCCAATTACCATCCCTTAGCCTACAGAAAAAATTAGGCTAAAGGCCTTCAACCTGTTTTCCTTTATTTTGAAAAATGGTACATTGCAATCCTCTCTCCCCAAAATTTCTTGTCCTCAAGCAATTGCAAAGTCAGTTGCTTTGTATCTTCCCACTTAGACAAACTTTGTCTGCTTGTATTCTGATCTATCTTTGGCATGGAACAAATCCAGTCAACCCTTACCAAAGTGGCACCCTTGTCTTCAATCCAAAACCCAAATACGCTAATCTCTTCTATATAAAGAAAGGTTGTACCTTCCAAACCAAGTATGAATAAGGCTCTGTGGATTGGGAATGAATCCCAGCTGAAATCAAAAATCTCACCTCTCACACCTACACATGGAACAAACAAGTTAGAGAAAAAAGTAGCGTTTAACTACACTTTTGTGATCACACCTTCATCATGCTTCATAGACATGACAACTAGTTTTCTTCCATTGCTTGCAATCATCTTATGAATTCCATTCAAATGATGGAATCCCCGATCATTGTGTTGTAGCAGTCCCATTGGGCTATTCTCATACAATGAAGGTTTTGGAACGCCAAACACTCGAGTTCTCATATATCTTCTCATGACTTGGCAAGGTGTCCCACTCAATATATGATGCCAATCAGATTGTGGGTGGGCTGAAAACAAGCCACAACAGCCATACAACACTCGGAAATTCATCCAACTAGGTGCCTTGGTGGCTGCCCTGAAGATAACTTTCAGCTGAACCCTTCCTCCTCTTATTTTGTGCTAACTTGTTGCTGTTCACAACTGATAACAGCAGCCTTATGCTTATCATCTTCATGGCCAACTACATGAAAATGATGCAGCTAGTACCAACCCAACATGTCCTTGCAACATTCAACAAGTTGGCCAATGAAAACAACCATACAAGGACTGAAAATACCATGTTAGCAACCCCAAACAAAAAAGAAATATTTTTCATAATTGAAAGTACTTGTAAGCCCTGTTGTATGAAAGCAAATGAAATTACAAGCTGGCTGGAAATGGAGATGACAACAGTACTATAACCCAAATTTATTGTTGTCCCCATTGTTTTACCTCTATCTTTTGATGGTAGGATACTTCCAACACTTGTTTTTGGTGTTCCCCACCAATGGATTCCTTCCAACAACATTTTAAACTAAGGAAACATCATCAAACTTCCCAAATTACAGCTGTCCAAAGAAAACACTAGCATTGTGATATGTGAAATTGAGATTATCATCATATCATGGCTGTAGCAATGCATCATCTCATGCAAAATTATGATAATAGTGGCTGGAGCCAACCATACAATGGTTAAAAATGATCCAACAACATCAACAACTGAAAGATTATTCCAATGTATGACTAAACTTACTTGTAGGACTGCATACAAGTTGTTGGGCTGCCCGGAAATGATGATGGCAGCAGCCTTCCTACTTGCAATATTACAAGTCTTTTGAAGCAATACATTCCCCTTGAACTTCTCTTCACACCATGTGATTAAAAATCCCTTAAAAGTAGCTTCAAATTGAAAATATCTCACCATAAAGATTGCAACTACTTGCATGGCAGCAAGCTTACAATTTGACTCCAATGAGTGACTCATGAATTGTGTGTATCGGCCCCTCACAAAATTGTTAGAATTCACTACACTGCATGTATGATCCCTTATGAATTTTATATGGATGTATAGAATGAAGAACTTATCAACCATATTGAAATTAAGGCCTCTAGCATTCATCTTGACATGTTGCCCATGATGACCATAATTTAGTGATAAAGATAAATCTAGAAGACATCCATACCTTAGCTTGTGATTAGCATGCTTGTCTCTCTTTTCCAACACATCTTCACCCCTATAACTCACATTTCTTCTTTCATGAGTATGCTTATCAACTGAACCAAAACCAATGTGAAAGGAGAATGTTGTGGTCCCATCCAGCATACCTTGGAACTTGACTAAAGGATAGTTATTTCCAATCACCAAAACATGTGCATGCTGTCCAAGATGACAAAAATAGAGTGATGACATGAGTGGAAGCCATAAATCTGAACTGTTTGCATACATTTGGCTACCATCATAATGCTCATATTTCTTTGTTGAATAGACATGGATTGAGATGTTTTTCACACCCCCAACCTTGTGAATACCATGGTTTTCAAATAAGAAGCTTCTTTTTGTATGCCAACCTTCCAATGTCAACTTGTGCATGCCTATATTCAACCATACCCTAAAAAAAATATGGTTCTTTCTTTATTTCCATGGAATCAGCTATAAAAAATTTAAAATCATAATTGAAAACTTTTGTAAAACTCAGAAAATTACCAGGATCCCATACTTTTTGGTGCCAATAATTGTGAACTTGAATCAAGGAGTTCGCATGCCTCATATTGCAAACCATAACCTTCATTTTATCACCTTTTCTTGCATGCTTCCTATGAGAACAACAGAATTGAAATGGCATAGCATGAAGCAACAAATTTGAAGTGTTACCAACCTTCCCATACCTTGGAGTGATGAAAAACTTGTTCTCCCTTGATGAAGTGGGGTTTGCAGAGATACCTCCAACCCTTGTATCCTCAAGATTTCCAATATTTTCTTCGATCACATGATTCTTTGTAGAGTTGTTCTGAAAATCAGTCAATGGATATTCGAAAGTTGGTGCAAATTCTTCAAACTTAAACCCTTTGTATACAACAAGTGATGCTCTTTTTGTTTCAATTTCATCTTTTTTGGCTCAAGCTCCTTGTTTTCACCTTCTATGGCTTCACTATCATGCATACAATCATTACAGGATAAATAGACACCTTCTATCAATAAAAGATTTTTACCTTGCACTTCCTTTAGTTCATGCTCATTGATTTCTTCCTCTTTCTCTTATTCTTTTGATGGCTCATGTAGTTGTTGAACAACTTCTTGTTTCACTTTGAGAAGTTCTAATTTTTTTGTTACTCCCCCTTAATGTCTACCCTTTGCAACCCTATTGGTTGATCCATAGCTTGTTGGAAACCTTCACTAGGCTGCCCTTGAATTTTTGGTTCTTGTGGCTCAAAAAATTCAATCATTGGCTGCCCTTTACTTAGCTGAAACACCTCTTCTTGGTACTCCAAAATCTCTGTATTGTGAAACTCAAAAATTTCGCTACTTGGCTGCCCAAATTTTTTTATCTTTGAAGCTCATCAATCACACGTAGTTCAATCTTCTCTTCTTCTAAAAGAGACCTTTGAGGTCTAGGGCTTAATCTCAGAAACTTTGCCACAACTTTGGGACCTGGTGCCTTTAATTCCCTCTAATAATTCTCCATAGCTTGCAACAATTCATCCATGGTTCTCTTCTTCCTGCCTACCTTTTGAATGGGATCTTTGTATTCCTCTTTTGGAAAAAACTTAGGTTGTCAATCTATCAAAGTCACTCACACTCCACAGCTGGCCAAGAAATTGGCTCTGATACCACTGTAATGTCCCCAAATTGAGACAATTGATCAAAACAAGGGTTTTCCACAAAACCTAACAATTCTGAAAAATGCACAATATTCAACCCAAGAAGTATTCTAAAAATCAATTCCATAATTCTGGAATTGAATGCCAGAAAATTATGTTTGCTGCCCTAACCCTATGCCTAGGGTTTTTATCATGGAATGACTTTAATCCAACCAAAATGCATGAAACCACTTTCAGATTTTTGCAAATAATTCTGACGATCAGATTTCATAAAAGAAATGAAATTCAAAATTCAAAATTAATTGATTTTTCTAGAATTTGTTGAATATGAAGAAATTCAATATCTCCCTCAAAACGGAAGATCTTCAACTAAATAATAGCTCAAATCGAAGCTAAAAATATAAGCTCTCAAATGAAATACAAATCAAAAAAAATTGTTGAGTGGAAATCACCCGAAACCGAGTTCAAATCCTGAAAGTATGTAGTCAATGCCCTAAATGAAAATATGAAAATTCTCACAAAGTTCAAAATTTAATATACCACAATTGATGCTAAAATGACCTCAAATCAATGTCATAAACATTAGAAAAATATAATAATAATTTCAAAATTATTATTATCAAATTAGGGCATACTTTGGCCACTCAAAAGGCCTTACAATCCTTCCTAACCCAATCGCCCAACTTGGAATAAATCAAAATTAATATCCAAACCCTAACGCCCAAAACCACTTGCCAAGCAAGTCGTTGATCTAGAGAACACAATCACCAAGCTCTCCAATGTGCTCGTCAATCTTTCGAATCAAGGTGGTGTTTCAGAACACCTTTATAAGACCAACTGCATGCAGCCATGCAAATCTAAAACACAATTACAGCCATTAAGTGGAGCTGCCCTTAATGAAAGAATGGAGGTTTTCATCCTCAAATCCTTGGTGCACTTGATCAAAACAAAAGTTTTTCACAAAACCTAACAATTATGAAAATGCACAATATTTAACTCAAGAAGTAATCTGAAAATCAATGTCATGATTCCAGAAATGAATGCCAAAAAAAATTGTTTGCTGCCCTAACCCTAGCGCCTAGGGTTTTTATCATGGAATGACTTTGATCCAACCAAAATGCATGAAACCGCTTTCAAATTTTTGCAAATAAATCTCCCAATTAGATTTCATAAAAGAAATGAAATTCAAAATTCAAAATAAATTGATTTTTTCAAAATTTGTTGAATATGAAGAAATTCAATATCTCCCTCAAAATGGAAGATATCCAATTGAATAATAGCTCAAATCAAAGCTAAAAAATATAAGCTCTCAAATGAAATACAAATCAAAAAAAATTGTTGGGTGGAAGTAACCCAAAACAGTGCAAATCCTGAAAGTATGTAGTCAATGCCCTAAATGAAAATATGAAAATGCTCACAAAATTCAGAATTTAATGTACTATAATTGGCATCAAAATGACCTCAAATCAATGTGATAAATATTAGAAAAATATAATAATAATTTCAAAATTATTATTATCAAATTAGGGCATACTTTGGCCACTCAAAACGCCTTACAATCCTTCCAAACCCAATCACCCAACTTGGAATAAATCAGAATTAATATCCAAACCCTAATGCCCAAAACCACTTGCCAAGGCAAGTCGCTTACCTACTTAACTTGCAAAACACAATCACCAAGCTCTCCAAGGTGCTCGTCAATCTTTTGAAACAAAGTGGTGTTTTAGAACACCTTTGTAAGACCAATTGCATGCAACCACGCAAATCTGAAGCACAATTACAATGCTTGAGTAGAGCTACCCTTAATAAAGGAATGAAGGTTTTCGTCCCCAAACTTTTGGTGCACTTGAAGGTTTTCGTCCTCAAACCACTTTGAACAAGCTTGACATGCTTGATCATCAATTCAATATCCAAAATCCATATATCAAAAATGGATCCCTTGCTTGCAATAAATACCCTTCCAAATAGGGCAAACCATGTGAGGGAGTCCAATGCATGTTTTAAAAATCGTTGCCGACCTTTAATTCCTCTTTTCCACTTTTGGATCCCACCCAAAGAGTGGCGTTCCAATTTGGAACAACTCAAAGGTCAATAAAGTCATAATTCATTCTCCAATTATTAAATTAATTTGCCTTAATAAATAATAGTGATTAAAATTACTTTGGGGGCAAATAATCTAATAATTAATTAATTAAATTGCTCTATTTGCAAGAGTGATAAAAATCACTTTTTGAGCAATTAATTAATTGAAAATACTTCTCAATTATTTACCTAAATTAACTTAATTTTTTGAGTGGTAAAAACCACTTTTCAGGTAATTTAAATAATTAATCATGATAATTTTATTATTCTATTAATCAATTAAAATTGTCTTAAGATAACAAATGATTAAAATCACTATTCATGCAACTGTAGTTAATTATTAGAATAAATTGCCCCAATTATCATCCTTAGTCTATGGGAAAAATTACGCTAAAGGTCGTCAACCTGTTTTTCTTTATTTTGAAAAAGAAGACATTACAAGATTGGAGATATAGGATTTCTACGCTTGCAAACTTCCATTAAGAAAATTGAGGCTGAAAAGCTCAAATGCCTCTTTTATGCACCATACAGAGTCTTGAGGAGAGTTGGTGAAGTGGTCTATGGGTTGGAGTTGTCGACTAGCAGCCGAATTCACAATGTTTCCATGCATCTTGCCTCAAAAAGGCACTTGGCCAGCATGTTGCACCATCAGTTCATTTGCCACCCTTAGATGATGAGAAAAACTCATACTGGTTCCAGAGGCAATCATTGACATATAAGAGAAGAAATTGAAGGATAGGATTGTCACGGAGTACTTGGTCTATTGGAAGAACCTACCCGTTGAGGATGCTACTTGGGAGGGGCCAGAGATCTTTGAACATCCAACACTGCATTGCTTTTGGGCAAGCAATTCCAAGAATAGCAGATTTGTAATGTCCCCTTTTAACATGCAACACTAAGTGTTTTGTCTATAGTTAGAATAAAATATTGAGTATTTCATTGTAATGTCCCCAGTTTGGGACAATCGTGCAAACTAGGGTTTAACACCAACCCCTAAGTATACAAGTATTCCCAAAATTATTCAAATAAATACAAACCCTAGGTGTCAATGCTTCCTAATTTGAAATAGTAATTTTCAGCGAAAATGTAACTCACTTCCTCTTGATCAAAGTGTAGAAATTGTACCTAGATTTACCCCAAATAAAAGTTGTAATAAATACCTTCTTTGCCAGCATATAAGAATGATATTGCTAGATTCATGTTCTTCAATAATTCGGGTCTTTGACTGAAAATGCAATAACAGTTTCCTCCTTGAAACCCTAACACACTTTACCACAATGGATAGAAAAAAATATAAAGTTTTTAGCAGTAATTAGACATGAATTCAAGCACCAAATGAGGTTAACAACCCTCACAACAAATCGTCCATACACAAACAAATACAGCAATAAATATTGGATAATTTTGTAGTAGAAATGCCCTCAAAATGACCTCCAATAATCATAAAAATTAGAAGGCAATTGTAGGAATAATATTCAGAGTCAATTAAGGCATAAAAGCACCCTAGAAAACTCTAAAATGTCCCCCAAAGTAAGTTGCCCCACTTGACAAAATATATAAATAATTCTCTGAATTTTCTATGCCTCAAATGATCATCCAATGACCTCCAAACCCCAAGGGACCAAGTCGTGAAGTGGAAAATAATTCATAAAATATTTATCAAACCCTACGAGAGGGTTTCCTATGTAGCACAACCCTCCAAGAGGGGTCTTCAACCTCCCAAGCAAATCGTCACCCTAGAAATGGCCTCCCACACGTGCAACAACCCCTAGAAGCAAGTCGTCAACCTTCCCAAATCTGAAATTCACCTGTTGAACCACAATTCGCAGCCCTTGATGTAGAGCTACTCACAATAAGGATGTGAAGGGTTTCATCTCCACACCTTAAAGCACTTGAAGGTTTTCGTCTTCAAGATACTATAGCCAAGCTTGACATAAGTAATAGATTCATTATCATAAATGTATAACCTTCATATGAAATTCACTCTTTGACATACTTAAGTAATAGATTCATTATCATAAATGTATAACCTTCAAATGAAATTCACTCTTTCTTTTAATAGTCAATGCCCCTAAAAGAAGCACCCAAGTAAAGGAGAGAAATTCTCCTTTTCAAATATAACAAAGCATTCTTATAATTTCTTTTATAACCCATGGGTGCCCGTGACTCTCAATAAGACCCCAACTTAAGTGAAATTAGGATAAAAATGTACTTTTCATAACTCAAGTGCAAATAAAAATTCATAATGTACCTTTTTCATTAATTGCTCTTCAAATGGACCCCCAACGTTCCCCTTCTTTTCCCTTAGTCTTTTGGGAACAACTTAAAGGCCAAGGACTCTAAGTGGCTCATGTCAAAAGGGGGGACATGACAGTCCTCCCTACCCAAAATTGTTTGTCCTCAAATAATTGCAAGAGCCACGGAGCTGTCCCAACATTCTTCACCATGCAATGCCCACCTGTAACTTTTTCCCAAGGAAGAGAAACTCCAAACGGATCCCTCATGCTGTTGTACCTATGTTTTGAGGGCTGCCCCCAAGTGCAAAAGGTGACATCACAGCCCTCCAAAAGCTTCCCATGACCCCAAGCTACCAACTCTTTCAATACCAAGTTGTAGATGACAAAGTTCTTCCACGCCCTCATGAAGTGCACCATGTAGCCAAGAGTGACAAAAAGAGATGCATCCAAAAAATGATACCTTGCTGCCCTAAATGAAAAGATCCATTTACTCATCATTTATTGTGTGCATACTATTGTGGCCACCTTCCAACAAACCTTTGGTAACCTACATGCTATGGTAGACTCATACAAGCTTGTAACAAGAAAATAACAAAAATTCCTTGAAGAACATACCTTGGAAACCACTCCCCACATCTTGTCAATGCTCTTGAATGATTCTTTTCGTGTGTGCCACATGTATCATTATCGGCTGCCCTTGAACATAAATATTTTCAGAATTTGATAGCAACTGTAAATCGATAAAAAAATAAATCCTTTCACCTTTATGAGGCTGTTGTACCTGCCTCCATAGTTCTAAATTTTCTAAGTGACAACATTTAAAATCCCATTGTGCATTCATCCTTCTCCCTTTGGGCTTTATCATGATCCAAATTTTCAATTTTTTGCCCTCAATTGGTGGCTGGAAATGTCTTTTCAACTCAGAATTTTTTGAGTGAAGAAAATCAGTCCCTGCATGTGCATTTTCAGAATTTTCCCCTAGCTGTAGCATGTCAAAAAAATTGAATTTTATGAAGGTTGAAGGGGGTACAATGGGACCAAAAATCAGCTAGCAACTCATCTTTCTTTCTGTTGTCCACAACTTGAGCCCTTGTCCAATCCAAGAGGGGTGTCAAGCCCTTCTCCATACATCCAAAACCACACATACACCTGGGCGTAGGGTGTTGCCCATAGCAATTTAGGGGCTGTCCTTGCAACCCAAAGGTTCTACCCACTTCTCCTATACATGTACTAAAAAAATCAGAATTATGCACACTTGCCAATGGGGTAGAAGACTATATTTCCCTTGAAGTTATTGGCTGCCTATGATCCAAACTTGCAGCCTCTTGTTCATTTCCTTTCATTTCTTCTCTCAAACACATATAGAAATTATTTACTATTGACGTTGTGGATTGCACCCTATGAAGGGAGGCTCAGCTCTCTTCATCCACGCGACACAATTGAGACATCCCTGTTGTTGTGGGTGGCAAATGTGAGGGATGAATCTCTAGATTAGGGGCTAGCTCCCCTTGATGCACCTTGAGGCCTTGGATTTCCTACTGCTAATAATGGGGGGGATGAAAAGAGAAAAGAATGTTACAAAAGCAGAACCTAACTAAAATAATGATGCACCAAATGATTCGATCTACTCATCTTTTATCAACACTCTACATCAAAATGAGCGAACAAACACTTCATTTGAACAAAAGACCAGACTGCATGAGTGTTTTAACAAGGGGCTTAATGGAGATACAATGAAGAACCTACCATAGATGCTCTAGAAGCACACTGTCAAATGGTTGCTCCTCTGCCTTTATGCTCCAACTTGGGCACTTCCTGGTCACCTGCAGAAGATGGTCTTGGATATACTAGATATGTTGGTGTCAACCTATGAAAGCATTAAGATATAATGACTAAACATAATGACGATACACAGGCATATTCAGAAGTATAACAAATCAAATGGGAGTAAAACACGCTTCTTTTGATTAAAAGGTAAAATTGTAAGGGCTTCACCATACACAAGTGAGAGATATCTCTTTTCCAACTGAGAGATTACAATATATAGAATTTAGAGAAAGACCCTTAGTCTTTTCAAGGAACCAGTGGCCCATACTGCATTAAACACCTTGGTAAGAGGAATCCACTCATGTTGTTGTCATCTTTCCATAAATAAGCCTGGAAGAACCACGTTGTATATGTCACAGACATTGACTTTGCTGCTCAAACTGCGTTTAATGTTCCTGCTAAAACATGGATCGCTTTATTCTTTGAACGACAAAGCCGCCTCCCTTGAAAACTCGTGCAACTCTCTGCTTATAGATGCTAAACAAAGAAAAATGGGCCGCTCTATTGAATGCTCGCGCGCCCTTTGATGGCTGTTTGGTGGAGACTATTCCATCTGCAAGCAATTACTTCTTCCGCCGATGCCTCTTTTTGCCACCTGGGCTGATCTGGTTCGTGCCTACGCTTGGCTGGATGTGTCTTCTAGAACGTTCCAAGCGTTGTCTTATGTGTGCGTAGCCGCGTTCTGGATTTACTGTTCCGCTCTCTCTTTCCTTGCTACTCTTGTCTTTTCCTAGCAATTCAAGCTCTTGGGCTATTCTTTGCCTCCTCTTGGCTCCTTTCTTGGCGGGTCGCTCAGCATTTAAATTCCTTCAGGCAAAATGTCCGAAGGAATTCCTTTGGACATTTTGTCCAAAGGAAATGTCCTTTAGCTTTTCTCCGGCGATTAACCCATCTTGAATTTGACGCTCGCGGGCCCGTCATCATTTGAAAAATCAATGTCTCTTTTACTATCTTGAATTTGACGTTCGTGGGCCCGTCACAAGACGTTTGAACCTTCAACGGCTAGTTCACCATGTTGAAGTTGACGTTCTCGGGCCCGTCATTATCCTTTAGCAATTTCCTCAGCTTTTGCAAATGAACTTTTTCGAAGGGAAAGTGACCCTTCGGAAAAAGAAAAAGGTCCTTGTTGATGGCCAAGAGTCCTCCGCAAAGGCACTCACCCTTCGGGTTTCCTTTGCCTTCCGAATTTCTTCGGACAAAATGTCCGAAGGAAAATTCTTTCGGACATTTTGTCCGAAGAAATTCGTGCCTTCATTGTCTCGGCTTTCCTTTGGTAATTTGGACAGGGAAAGCCGAGACAATGAAGGCACGAATTTCTTCGGACAAAATGTCCGAAAGAATTTTCCTTCGGACATTTTGTCCGAAGAAATTCACCCCTTGGTTTCTTCATGGATTTTCTTCGGACAAAATGTCCGAAGAAATTCATTGTTTGACTTGTCACTTTCTCCGAAGGAAACTTCCCTTTCGGGCTTTCTGCCTTGATCTCTTGCAAATGCACCTTCTGCCCTCCACAAAGGCACTTTGGGTCCAAAGTTGTCCTTCGGATCTTGCTTGAACGGTCCCATTTGTTACTTTCCTGCCCTCCGCAAGGGCACTTGACCTTCGGAGTTTTGTAAAAATACTTGTGCTTCTTTGAAACTGGCCCATCCTTTTGTCGATAAAAGGCTTGTTCGAGGTAATTTGTTTGAAACAAAATGAGCCCCAGACAACTCGAAATACCTATGACTCAAATCACTTGGTTCTTTATAGAAACGGGCCTGTCACAAAGGGAAAACCCAAAATTGCAGTAAGTTGAATTCATCAGAGACTGACTAACAGTGCTAGCAAGGAAAGAAAAGAGGGGAGCCTGATTTTTGTCCTGCAGGACCAAAATTGGTCAACACTTACAATGCTATTGGACGAAGATGGGGGTGGTTCTCGGTCACTTAGGCCATGTAGAATAATCTCCTTACCTTCCACTTTGAATTTTAACTCTATAGTTTGATAATTTTGTGTATACTCACCTAGGGAGTGTAACCATTGTATGCCAAGTACCACATTGGTTTCTCCAATGCCAACTACATAGAAATCATCCTCTACCATATGCCTTTCCAACGTTAGATTCAAATTTGGAACCTTGGTAGTACAAGGGATGGTGAACCCATCCGTCATAGTGACTCTAAACCCCTTGAACTCCACGGGTTGAAGGCCACATGATGTCACAAGTTCTCTATCAATGAAGTTGTGGGTTGCCCCACTATCAATGAGTATCGTGACCAGTTTACCTTTCAATGATCCCTTCACTCTAAAGGGATAGTATCTAGGAGGTCCTAAAAGAGATGCCAATGTGCCATTCAACTCCTCTCCTACCTCCAAAGTCCCCTCTTCATGGGTGGCTGTCCCTAATTTTTTTGCCTCATTATCCTCATTAGAAAACACCTCAATATAATGTACATGTCCCTTGCCATGACAATTGTGCCCTCTCTCCCAAGGGTTCTTACAAGTGAAACAAAGATCCTTCTCAATTCATTCCTTACCTCATAACTACTACTTGGTAGCTCATTTTGTTGTCCCAAACCTAGTGGGTTTGGTATAATCAATGGCTCCTCATGAGTGGATATCAAAGGCCCTATATAGTTGCCCATTGGCTGTCCCAAACCGCCACCTCTATGTTGTCCTATAGGTGGTAAAGAAGTAACCTTTGGCTGTTCCAAAGGTGGAAATCTGCCTCTAAAAGTACACGACTCAAAATCGTAGGCTTTTTGGATGGCCTCTCTCAATGTTGGTGGGTCAAATGCCTTGACCAACCCTCGCAAAGGTTCAACCAAGCCCTCTACGAATAAAACCACCAACCTCCTATCCGAAACATCAATCACCATGACCAAAAGCCGTTGAAACTCAAAAACACACTTATCTACGAAGGCCTTTTGCCTCAATTGAGCCAAATCATGAAAATGGAGTTTCGAATCTACCCTATCAAATATTTCCAAGAGTCTCCTACTAAATTCCTCATAGGTACATATGTGTGTGATGCCCCTGTGTGATCAATCCATGATACCATCACTCATGTGTTGCTCCCTCCAAATGCAAAGTGCCAAACTAAATGGCCTCCTTCTCTGTCATGGGTTGTAGTGTAAAGGTGTCCACCTTTTGAATCCATGCCCTCGCCGAACTCCTCGGTGATCCATCAAAAGTAGAAAGGCATTTTTTCCAATGCATGTTGAAGATCCCCTTGGCCTCCTTTGTGTCTCTGACTGATCCTGGGCTCACTCCTCCCATGTTTCCAAGCTGGATACTCGAAAAAACTCATAGCACTCCTTACTACAGCAAATGCCGCATAATACTGCATCTCTCTCTCTAAATCATCAAGTGGGTGATGCAAACCCTCTCTCTTTGGTAAGGGTTCCTACCTCTAAATAAATTAGGCTGGGTGGGCCTACGTGTATGTGCTCCATTCTCCAAGGGGGAGTATGCGTGTCAAGGCGGTTTTCTGAGTTATCGATATCTCCATTGAGGGGCTCTAAGCCACTCATCCTACCTATAGCACCTACAAATCCCTCCACCACTACTGTCATCCTCTCTTGGGATGGAGAATACCTTGAAGCTCTCTCTTCTGCTTCTCTAACCCTTCTCTCTTTTTTTGTCTCCCCTGAATCCATGTCACCCATTACATGTTCCCGTTCTGCCTGTGGATTCCCTGAACCTTTTCTTGCCTTTCTTTTGGTACAGTAGTAACTCTTTATCACCACTCATATGACAATCCTCTAAAAATCCCCACAATTAGCTAAGTTTTGGCTCTAATACCACTGTAATGTCCCCAAATTCGGGCAATCATGCAAACCAGGGTTTAGAAACAAACCCTTAGACAAATCTAATAGTTATGGTAAAAAATCCAAAAAACCCTAGGTATACAATTATTCCTAAAATTCTTCAAATAAATGCAAACCCTATGTGCCAATGCTTCCAAACTTTAAACAGTAATTTCCAACCAAAATGTAACTCAATTTCTCTTGATCAAAGTATAGAAATTGTACTTAGATTTACCTCAAATAAAATATGTAATAAATACCTTCTTTGCCAACAAAATGATGATATGCTAGATTCCTACCCTTCAATAATTCGGGTCTTTGATTGAAAATGCAGCAATTGTTCCTTGACAATTTCCTCCTTGAAACCCTAACACACCTCCCCACAATGGATTAAAAAATATATACATAAGTTTCTAGCAGTAAATAGGCATGAATTGAGGCATCAAATAAGATCGACAACCCTCACAACAAATTACCTACACAAACAAATACAACGGTAAATAATGGATAATTTTGTAGTGGCAATGGCCTCAAAATGGCCTCCAATAATCATGAAAACTAGTAGGCAAATGTAGGAATGATATTCAAAATTATTTAGGGCCTAAAAGCACCTTAAAAGACTCCAAAATGTCTCCCAAAGTAAGTTGCCCCACTTGACAAAATATATAAATAATTCCCTGAATTGTTTATGCTTCAAATGGTCATCCAATGACCTCCAAACCCCAAGAGACCAAGTTGCCAAGTGAAAAATAATTCAAAAAATATTTATCAAACCCTAGGAGAGGGTTTCTTATGTAGCACATCCCTCCAAGAGGGGTCTTCAACCTCCCAAACAAATTGCCACCCTAGAAATGGCCTCCCACACATGCAACAACCTCTAGAAGCAAGTCGTCAACCTTCTCAATCTGAAATTCATTTATTGAAGCACAATTTGTAGCTCTTGATGTAGAGCTACTCACAATGAAGATGTGAAGAGTTTCGTCTATACACCTTAAAGCACTTGAAGGTTTTCGTCTTCAAGATACTATAAACAAGTTTGACATATTTGAACGATAGATTCAATATCATAAATGGTAACCTTCAAATAGAATTCGCTCTTTCTTTTAATAGTCAATGCCCCCAAAAGGAGTGCCCATCATCCTTATAAAAAAAAATTTAACCCATGGGTGTCCATGAACCTCAATAAGGCCCCAACTTAAGTGAAATTAGAATAAAAAGGTATTTTTCATAACTCAAGTGCAAATTAGAATTCATAATGTACATTTTTCATTAATTGCTCTTCAAGTGGACCCCCAACGTTCCCCTTCTTCTTTTCCCTTAGCCTTTTGGGAACAACTTAAAGGCTAAGGACTCTAAGTGGCTCATGTCAAAAAAGGGGACATGACATTCAATCAAAATAAAGCAACTTAGTTTGTCTGTAGTTAGAATAAAATTCGTTGGGAGATTACTCCATACAATAAGGCAGAGGGAAATTGTTTGTTTCAGTCAATTATCATCACAATTAGAGGGAGTTGTTTAGTTAGTTGCCTATGTTTGAGGAAGTTAATTATCAGTTCGCTGCCTACATTTGGGAAACTTAATTATCAGTTTGTTGCCTACATTTAGAGAAATTAATTATCAATTAGCTGCCTACATTTGGAAAAATTAATTATCAGTTAGCTACCACTCTTTATGGACTGACTTCCTATGATTTAGGATCGTTGGGAGCTAGGCTATAAAACAGTCCATAAGGTACAAAGAAAATACTTTTTCGAATATTAACAAAACTCAACTTCAGCTATAAGAAAGTGATGCTGCTATAAAACAGTGCATAAGATAGAAAAAAAATCCTTTTGAATATTAACAAAATTCAACTTCAGCTATAGGAAGGTGATGCTGCTACAACAAGTTGCTTGGTGCTTGAGGAGGAAACCTTTTATGCATGAACCTAATCCTCTTAGGGATGACAACCCTTAGGAGAATACATGGTGTGGGACATTTCAGATTTGCACAGAGACTCACAGATCAGCAGAACGAACAATTGCATAGTTGCATGTGTGTTAAGGACATTTGAGAGTTCAGAACTGTATGTTGGGCATTTTCCCAGTGAGTTATATTATTTTAGTTGTTCTCCATTTGCATGTATGTGTTTCATGAAAATAATTAAAAGCCTCTGCTGTGAGAGACTTTCTAGGTCTGATTATTTGTATGCATTTACTTTAGGACATTTCAGAACTCTCTTCCTATGCAATTGGTTGATCGTCCTTCAATTCTATGTCAAATAGATCTCTTCAATGTATGTCACCGCACTCAACTTGGGTCATATAGACAACAACACCGGAAATGTGGTTGCCTAACTAGAATATACAACAATAACATAACAATTGTGGCATGACAAACAAGAAATGCAAAGATAAGAAACAACGCAAATATATGGAACAACACTTGTATTCATATGGAAGCAATGCGGAATTGATGACGTTGAAATTCCATGGAGAATGCACATGAGAGCTCCTCATCTCTCTCAAAGGCTTGACCATAAATACATGCCCACTCAAAAGGTGCGGTGGTTGCAATCGACCACCCAACTGACCAAGACTTAACTAAAATCAATAGTGGTCTGTACATTGCTTTAGACAAAAAAACATATCTTAGACAACTTTCTTCATTGCCAAGAATAAACAGTTTACCCTTTGCCTAACATTACTTAATTTATGGTCTATGCTGCCTTAATACAAAATTTCAGTCTACTACAAGATTTTTGCCCAAGTACAAAATAGACATCTGCAAAAAGCTTCCTTCAATGGAAACCCAATCCAGATTTTAAGATTACTTCATCATATATAGAGAGTACGCCTTGAGTTAGAACGTAGTCGGACATATAAGCCAAATGCTACAGAGATGCCAAAAGGGATCACAATACTAAAAGAAAAAAATGACTCTGCAATTCATGTTGGGCACAATAAAGATCAAATTGACAACTTGGGTGATCTAGAATATGAGTGTGTTTTAATAATTCCATCTTCATAATTTGTTAGTGATGAAGGAATCTATTATATTATCAAAAAATGTCACCTTGCATACAGGATACAGATTCGGAGACAATGACCAATATATTATCCTAATAAAGATGTTACCCAATTAAAGATGTTATCCTGACCAAGATGTTTTATTTACTTTGATTAGGAATATACACAGAATTAAAAACATAGAGATGATTTGGTCAAAAGAGCTCAATGTTTGCATACTTTAGGTGAACTCGATATGAATTTGGATGAGTTGCACCTAGGTTTTAAGGACCTCGGCTTATTTCAGTTAGAGGACTGCAACTTGGTGCAAACAAACTGATTTCAGTAAACAAAATATCAAAAGAGCTCACTAAAAGTAAACTATGTTTCATTTTCAAGTGTAATTCCATGAAGAGCTTGCATGACAGGGTAAATGTGCATAGACCAGAAATACACAAGGAGGTGCAACAGTTGAATTGGGAACTTGCAGAAGTTTTCCCAGATCTACCACATGGACTGCCAGCAAATAAAAGAAAGAAAAACTTCAACATCCAAAACTGCTCCAAGTGCTTTGAGGGTGCAGAGCAAATCAAAAAGGGGGCGTCGTTCTGACAATTGAGGATTGTGTGTAATTCCAGCCAAGAATGCCAAGAATGGCTAATATAGGATCCAGGAATAGTATTTCTATTATCATTGTTCTTTTAGATTATTATCTTCTCTCAAGATATATTATTATCTTATTAAAATTCTTATCTTCTTTTCATATTTTTTCTAAAAATGTATAGGAAACTTAAAAATAGTAACTTCCCTATCTTAACTTCTCTAGGCTATTCTTAGAATTTTCCTCCTATTATCTAGAGTAATTTTGAAGGGATGGGAATCTATTTGAATACACTAGTGGATTGGAAATAAAGATTTAAAATAATTTGTTTTGCAAGTCTTCCTCGAGATATTTTCTTAGACAAGTGCAGCACCCCCACCACCTTTGTGACTCTAATTTCGAGCTGATCAAGCTGGCATCCATAGCTTCAGTATCTTATTTTTATTTATGGTCTAAAATTGCTTTTTGGACAACAATGAAAGCTCTATTTAGTTTCTTGTTAGAACTTTGGTGAGTTTCCATTGTAGTTCAAATACTGTATTCCTCTTCCAATGACTTCATATTTTAGATTTCACACTTGTAAGAATAAAAAACAAGTTTACAGATTTCTGTTGAATTTCAATTTCAGATTTTATTTTTAACATAAGAGAGGTATCAGAAAATTTTGGAACACAATAATAGTATCGGAGCATTGCAACATAACAGTAATACCACAGCATTGTGAAACATAACAAATAGAGAGCCAAAGTTAGCCACTCTGTGTGCCTAGAAGTTTTGATATTTATTTTAGTTTTAATCAGGAAACATTCCAATTAGACAAACACTCTTCATCATGTCCTATTTTTTCTTTATGTGCTTGTCTCTGCACCTACAAAACTGTACAATGTGTGGGTTTGAGGGATTTCCTAAATGTAATTACCAAGGACTTCACGTAGAATTGTTGTGCAAAGATGTGGTCCACCAATGTATCAAGGTGGTGTAGTAAGGAGAGCAATTATATTGGTTGGGCTCATTGGCCCCTGATATAGAGTAAACCCTTTGAATTCTAAAATATGATAAGAAGTCCACGTGATTCTATTGACCAACACTTTGGGTTGCTTTATATGACAATTGCTACTAATGTGACTGCAATTTTATTGTGTTCTCTAATCCATGTCTTGATGACCTCCTGAGCTATGCTTTAAATGATCTGTAACGATGAGGTGTAAGATATTTCAAAAACTTTTAAAAACTAGATATCTCTCCCATATTTTTGAGTATCAGCAACAATTTGCATACAAAACACTTAAATTTTCAACAATCTGGAGGTTTGAATCCAATAGACAACATGATTTTTGATATTCAATATAAAAACACAAGGTGACATGCATGCAATGTCAGTCTGGTTAAGTTCAAGCTAAAGGATTTTCAATCTGTAATAGCATAAAGCAGAGACAACTTTAGGAAGATAACTCAAACACAGTTTTCGTAGACATGTCATAGTACAAAACAATAGAATATCTCCTGCCTTTAAACCTTTAATAGTTCATACCTTTATCTCAGCTTTGAATGAAACAAATCTGAAGACATTTCATTCCCAAAGTATGCACATAACACTTTAACTTACGTTCATTGCGTTTGACTATTAAAGGCAAGAAAGAGATAATACCAACAGCTTATGACGCAGGAAATCTGAAATGCAATTTTGTACTGGGTGATTGTGCAGAGCAAGACACAGAATTGAAATAGCTGGAATCATTTCTTTTACTTTTGTCAACAAGGGCCACCACTGACTTGAAATACTCCCTCCTCCTACTTCACTGTGCTTGGCAGCAATAGCATGCACCAAAGAGCAAAGAATCTGAAGTAAGGAACCTAAAACAAGCTCCTTTTCCACATAATGATACACTCGTTTTCTTACAGAAACCAAAGAATGTTCACATGAATCTTTCACAGGAGAAACAGTGTCGTCGAAGCAAAGATTATTTAAGAGAATCCAAGTCATGTCCACAATGTATGTCTCTGCAATATGTAAATAGTTATCTACAAGCTTCTCAGTTTTCAAATAGCACGTCTTAAGAATGTTACGAAGAAGCTGCATTAAACGTGACGCTGCAGTCCAAATTTTCTTCAAGCGAGTTGAATCATTGGATGCATCTGGACACCGAATTTCCTTTGCCAAGTAAGCAATATGGTAAGGTTCTTTTATATCAATAGTACCAGAAGTAGAGGATCTCTGATCCATTGCATATGCGCATGATCGGATTGCAGAATCACACATTGAGTGGATCTCTAGCTTAAAACAAACACCTTTCAAAGAAATCCATAGATGATGAATTAATTCTTTCCATTCTGAATCCTGCAAAAAGATGGGGAAACTGCATATTAAAGCATAATCGAAGTCAGAAATATATTAAGAACGCATCATTGGTTCAAATTTCAGACAATGTAATTTTTATAAATATATATAAATTGTTTTGGAAGTACTAACTGTTGCAGAAAGGTCTCAACCATACCAATTCCATGAGATAACATGATAGAACATATAGCGTTCTCCCTGCCAAATGACTAATAAAATCGCTTTCCAATACCAAGAGAAGCACCTGTCCATAAAACATGGACAGGAAAATTAATAAAAAGAAAGATGTGACAAGCATAAAACCAAGATGCATCATAATTTAGAACCCTCTCCCATAAGTGCATGAACATGTTCTTCCTAATTTACTGAATGAGAAGAAAGCAGAGAGGAAAGAACAAGCAACAAGGAATCCAGGACATGTCCTCTCCCTGGAAACAAGACCTGAATAGAATATACTTTCAAGCAATCCTGGTTGCACAATTTTCAAGGCACTTCAGATGGTCTGCAATGGATAATCCTCTGTTTAGTTTTGTTATTTCCTTTGTTTGGTTTTCTGTTTAATCCTTTTCTTCAAAGTCTCAGATGACCATTACCATGCAGGTCTCGGATGATCATTACTACGCGTTGTTACTTCTTAGTTATTTTGTTTTCAGAGTAGCCTGTATTTCTCAGATTCTGTTTGGTTTTCTAAATAGAGACCACAGACTGCTTTTTTGGTTAAAAAACATCATTATGGATTGCAGAAGATTGAAGTCTTCAAAATAATAGTTATTTACAAAACCAGAAGTCTGTGGTCCCTGTCCAGGAAACCAAATAGAGGCTGGGAAATACTGCTTAAGACTAACTCTGAAAATAAAAGTTTTATACGCAATTTCTCTTTGTAAGCCTATTTTATAATATATTACTTATTTTGCTTATCAAAATAAATACTGAATACCTGACTTAAAAAACTAGGTATTCTAACAAATTCACAGACGAATCAAACCTAAAACGCCATGAACTGAAAATAGATTAATGTACTAAAGTTAAAGTTCCTTTCCAAGTCAGAATACTGTATTGATGCTTAAGCTACCAGTACAACTTAAGAAGTATTGTTTTTACAGTTTTTATTTTCACACAAAACGATGTCATACAGCTTGAATATTTGTGAAAAGAGGAGCGGACCAAATTTATCTCATGTTATCTATTCCCAAGAATATTTAGGCTTCAAGTCCAAGAGGGAAGATTCCAAGGCCAAACTAATCTTTCCACAGAACAAATAACAATAACAAAGTCCTTATGATTCACCTTCCCCATGATGACGCAGCACTTGTAAAAGTTTAGAGAAGAACATGATTTTTGCCTCTTTCTTGAATCATTGCATGGAACCCACTCTCCCTTTGAAACAAATGGGAAAAAGTTCAAAACATGAGCCTTGTAAGGATTATCCATGTCCAAGACCCAATCCGTCAAAGATGGCTCCATCCTCACATTCTTTGTGATTACTTGCTTTTCAATTTAAGATGCATACCACTCTTGAGCTACGATCAATGGTCTTCAGCAAAAGCACACTTAGCAAAGTCTAGGGATGTTCAAAAGGAAAAACAAAGTATTTTCAGGTGCCCTAATAAAACACTTCAATGAGACCAAGGATAAATTGAGAAATAATGTGAGCTACCGCTGTAATCAATCTTAAAACAACAAGAAGTGAAGAAGAGCATGAACTCCACAAGGTTGGGCTATTTTGTAGAACTTCCTTGCTCCAACTCATAGCATTGCATTTTTCATAAAAACTATCAATGCTAAAGAGAACTACATTGACAGATGCAGTTTGCACATTGCGAGATATGCTTCAAGAACATAGTTATTTGAAACACAGTTCAAGCAGGAAAAAAAAAAATTGTACTCAAATGAAAAAAAATGTATCCAGTTCTATGGTAGATGCTTATTGATTGCTTGAAATATGATGGAGGCAAACGTGCAAAGATATCAACCATTACTGAGAACAATGTTGATTAGGTAATTGGATTAATCTTGAAATTAGCATTCAAGATACAAGAAACAACATTGAATAAATAAAAGCATAAGCATATCCATGATTCAAGAAGACCTTACATCAGACATCAGACATCAGTCTCCATGACCACATGAAGAATGATTCACCCATTTCAAGAAATTGGTAGATAATCATTGCAAAAATAGGTTCAACCGTTCAAGTCCAGACTTTCATGCCAAACTTGATTAAGAATTACAAACCAGGGAAATGATTTTCAAAGACTTGAAGCAGAGGCTTGCAGACATCATGACAGGAAGCATGAAGATTAAATTCAAAAAGCATCAGGTCTCCATCTCCGTAACTACACTTAGTGCATGGTGCATGGGGAATGATCCTGAACCCTCTCTTTCTCCCTCTCAAAAAACTACTTGTTTGGTAGATAGCTTCCCACAAAACATACGTTCTGGCAATTCAGATATGTGTTTCTAAATATTACATAGAATAAATATATCTCGAAGTGATATCTATTAAAAATCAAAGATACATTCAAACCCATGTTTCCATGTAGACCTCTTATCATTCAGAGTAAAGAAACTGTTCAAAAAATATTTTTCTTGGACTTTTTCTATAGGTGAAGTGATTATGCTGGCTGTCATGACCCCTTTTCCAAATAAAGTAAAAATAATAAAATTAATATTTTCAAGTTGTCAAGTGACTTACTTTTTATTAAAAAGTGACAACTTAATATTAATTTATTATTATAAATAAAAAAATAATGGTGACTTTCCAAATAAAACAAGTCAACATCAAATTAGAAGATGGAAAGTTACTTTTGGGACTTTTTCTTGGAAAAAGTGTCAAGTGAACTTATAAAAAGGCGTTCGGGGATCATTTAGAAATCATCTTTTGCCTATTATCCATTACACTTTTGCAAGTTTGAGCATTTGCTTCAGCTTTCAACGTCTAAGGACGATAACCCTCAGGGGGATACGGAGACTTGAGGACAAAAACCCTCCAGTCTTGTGAGGTGGTTCCATTCAAGAACTACAATTGTGCTTTCAAATTAGGGTACCATCAAAATTCAGCATTGGGAGAATCATCAAGCAAATTTATCATATTTTCAGCGCCTCCCAAGGTTCTTGCTAGGGTTTTTGACCAGCCATACCAGCTAGGGCAGCGGCCATACATCCCTCCATTGTTGGCATCATCATTTTCAGCCCTAAATCAATTCGCTACAGTGATATCAGCCCTAAATAAGATTGCCACAATGACACTACAGCTGTACTAGGGTTTCAGACCTATCATTTCAGACTTTGGGACATTGTTGGCAAGTAGGACATCATTCTTTAGCCATTTGCACATCATCTCCAACCCGCTGCACTTCCCATTCAATTATTTTCAGCTTGTGACATCATTTTCAGCCAACCAATTCATATGTACAGTCAACAGTACAAGCACAAGTTCTACTCTTAGGGTTTGTTGTTTGTAAATACCAAGTGTGCATAAAAATCTAGGGTTACAATTTTGAATTTTGCATGCATAATTCCAGCTAGGGTTTCAACCAATATATTATGTTTTGTACTTTGCTTTGCAATCATATTTCAATAAAAAAATTGCTCTCCGTGGGCGTTCGGCCACTTTAATTATTTCTATAAAATTCCAAGTTAAAAGGAATTTATCCTTGACTTTCAGGATTCAAGGTTTATTTAGAACCTCGTATTTATTCTTAAAAAGGGTTTGCTGACAAATCCCATAATTCAGTATTTCAACTGCAAGACGACATTATAGCGGCATCGGAATTGGTGAGCTTGTCAGCCTATTCAGAAAGCTAACCTTTTGTTCCAGAGTTTACTACTTGTCAATTGTGATAGAAAATTCAGAAATTTCCAAAGTCTTGGTATCCACCTTCTTGTGAATCGTGACATTAGATTTGGGAAGGAGGCTTTACAAAGGAAAAAAGAAACTTGAGCTTCTGAATCAATCAAAGATGTTTTTTTCAAGAGTTTGAAGGAAGTGAAAAAATTGTTTATCTATGTTAGATCAGTCAGATTCTAAGCCTATGCAATGTGCAGTGAATCCATCAATGGCTTATTTGGTTAAGCCCAAGCTTATGAGACACCCAAATAAAGATGTAAAACTTGCAATTACCACTTGCATTAGTGAAATCACAAGAATAGCAGCGCCAAGAGTTCCATACAGTAACATTATTATGAGGGAAGTATTCCAATTGATTGTGGAAAGTTTCCAAGGTTTGGATGAAATCAGAAGTCCTTATTTTGCTAAGAGGGTAATAATTTTAGAAACTATTGCTAAAGTCAGATGAAGTGTTGTGATGCTAGACCTTGAATGTGATGATCTTATTCTCAAAATGTTTCAATATTTCTTTGCTACTGTCAAAAAATATCATGCATAAAATGTTGTAACCTCAATGCAGACAATTATGTCTTTGATTTTGAATGAGAGTGGCAATATCTCCCAACCACTCTTATCAGTTTTATTGGCATTTGTGAGAAAGGATGTGTGGGAAGCCTCACCAGTTGTGAATGCACTGGCTAAAAATGTAGTTAATCAGTGTGAAGAAAAGTTGAAGCCATATTTAACAATAGAAATAACAGTTGAACAAAACAAGAACTCTCCAATTGCAAGAAAGATAGATGACAGCCAAAATGATCTTAGAAGACAAGAATGTTGCTTCTCATGAAAAGAACCCTAGGAGCCAAGCCACAAATGCCTAGGCAAAGAACAAGTGCATTATGTGGAAGTATTGTTAGATAAAGAATCAGAAGAGCCAAAAAAAAGACCATAGGACTAGGAAAAGTGATGGATACATCAGAACCTCAAAAGGTCAAGGAAGAAATTGTGATGGTGGAGCATGAGAAAGAAGAAAAATCAGATTTGCAAGAATTTGGAGAGGATTTTTTGGTTCATTCTGAATTTTCAAGTTTTCAATATAGTAGAGTTGATGCAAATTTCTATAAGGCATTGAAAGAAGAAGATAAGCTTTTGGATCATTCTTATGACAGCTCAGAATATGAAAGGAACATTTCAAATCAAGAAGTTTATGAGGTTGAATTTCAAGATAGCCACGTTGATAAGCATGCAATTGAGGAGAATGTTGATCATAATTCGGATATTTTGAGTCACAAGGATGAAGGTGTTGAGGATATCTCAACAATTTCTAATTCGGCAAAGGAAGATAAACACTTTGATTACAGCCCAAAGTATGTAAAGGATGGTCATATTTTAGATTTGTTTCTTCATACTATGTCATTACAAGATGCTTGTCATCATGGAAAGCATTCTAAAAATGGTGATAGGGTCAAGGATACAACTTGCAGCATAGGGCATATAGATTCTTTGATTCAAGTTCAAAATTATTTTCACATATGGGATTCTGATGATCTTTTGAGATACAAGAAGGCTTTGATGAGATCAATATTATTATTTGTAGTGAATTCTTCATCCCATGCATTCAGATAGAAAGAAAGTTCATGAAGAATCATATAGTGTATGTTGTGCATTCTAACGAAGTTGTGGAGGATCAATGCTCATGATTCATTGATCACTCCTTAGAGCCAAGTTCTACACTTGAAGACAAGGTCATAGATGATGACCTAACAGGGATAATCACCACGGGATGCTTGATGTTGGATGATGGTAAGCAGAATGGGTGTCATTTTATGAAATGTCCCCATTAGGTCAGATTGTACAATTCTAAAAATTCACAGCAAACCCTAACAAAAAATTACAATTCCTGATTTTTCTTTCAAACACTAAAAACATAAAAATTCAGACTTCGGAAAATACCAATTTTTAGGCCACAATTTCAACATTGAATTACCAAAAGCACTCACTAAAAATCAGATAAAATACAGCCATGCAAATATCTTTAAATCCGAATTGTTGAACAGATATATGACTGAAAATTACAACAAAAATACCAGCTACATGAAAGTGTGATCAAACATCAAAATAGGCATCTAAATTGCTTCAAAATTGCACTTTGAAACCCTCCAAAGGGTTTGCAGCCCTAGGAGAGGGCACCAAATCAGGTCACTGCCCTTGCTAGGGCTCCAAACAAGGTTCATTGCCCCAAAAACTGTTGCACCACCCTTCCAACTGCTGTCCCACAGCGGCGTTCCACCTGGAATGATAGCTAGATGCCACAAACTACTCAATTCTGCCCAATATGACCCCCAAAATGAAGTCATCTCACTAAAGGTTTTCATCCTCAACTTCAGAATACCAAAAAAGGGTTTCATCTCTTAAAGTTGAAAGTCAAGCAAGCTGCTCAAACTCATAATTTTATTGATAAAATGACATAGATGCCAAAATTAGAAATCTCCACCTCCTTTTATACCCCTTTTCCCTCCAACCATCTCCCAAGTATGGCGTTCCAAAAAGAGAGGGAAAATAATTATTCAAAACTCATTAAGGGCTAACTTACATGAAATTAGGAAGCCCCTTTATTAAAAATCAAATTACCAAAGTTGCCAACATAGTTACTTTTTAGCAACTTGAACAAAAGAACCAAGTTTCCCTTTTTCTCCTTCCCTTAGCCAATGGGAAACCAAAAGAGTCGGCTAAGTGTCTCCGAACTAATTTAAACTCGAGAAGGAGACATTACATTTTGATGTTTAAGATTTTATGACTAAGCATGGCGTGGTGTTTTTGGAATCAAGCTACATATAGGTTTGCCACCCTTGGATGTGTGAAGGAGAATTCATGAAAGATAAAATACTACAAGATGGCTTCACCATTCTTACATCACAAAGGCACAAAAGCTTGTCAGCACTTGGGGTAGACACGAGGTGTGCAATGACTCTTATGACATGGGTTTAGGCGAGATATCTTCTCATAATGATATTTGGTCTGCTTTGGATCAGCTTTGCATGGTGTTTGATTTTGCACTTCCGAGATTGCCCTTGAGTAAAGAATACCATCAAGAGTTGAGGAATTGTGTTGGATATATCCTTCCTATTGAGGAAGTTATAAGCACCACAAGAAGATCTCAGAGGGAAATTCACATGAATACCAGAGTAACACAGCATAAGCATGGTGAAGTAACTCCAAACTTGGATATTTGTGCAAAGGATCACCAACAAGACATGAAGGGAATGTGTGGTGATGGGATACTACCGTCAAGTGATAGAGGAAACATACCCAGGGCAGTTATGAACCAAATTGTCACCATTAATGCTGTTGTCATCACCATTATCAGCCACCAAATTATTTCAGTTGCACTCATACAAGTGGATATGCAATTTGCAGCGATTGTGCCAGTGTCATGTTGCCAGTTTTGATAATTTCAGATCATAAGCTGCTGTTATCAGTCATGAACAGCTGCAAGTTTGCACATTTAAGGGGGTCTTATCACGGGATGATGCAGGCAGGTCTCAATTGAAGGGAACAAACATGACAGCCACCATAGTTCTGATTCGGGTGAAATTCCAAGTGGTTTGTGACTGTTGTAACTTGTTTCCAGCCTATACAGTGTCCGATTTGCACCATATTTTAGGAGGTATAATGGTGAAAGTGCTTTTGGAATTTCATGCTTTAATGTTAGGACTCGGAGCACCTTTGGATAGACGCATATATCACATTGAAGATTCAGGGCAATCTACATTTATCAATGGATTGATAAAGCACTTATTTGACAAAGTAGTCATGGATTTAGTAAAAGAAGCAAATGCACTTATCAATACATTCAAATTATTCTTGATCAAATATGAAGCAAATGTTTATATTGTTGCTTCATCCTTGGCCAATAATGTTGTTGATCTCCTAGATGGATGTATGAAGAAGATTTCAAGGGCAGCCAAAATCGTGCAGTCAAAGGAACATACTGCATCACACGAGGAATTTAAAACGTGGGATTGCAAGTGCCCAAGGATGAACTGGGATCTAGGCATTACAGAGATGGGCATTTGGGGAAGTCTAAGCAATCGGGCTTGCAATTGCTTGGGATAAGCAATTTTTGGGAAGGGCGGACTATCATGACCCATTTTTCAAATAAAGTAAAAATAGTAAAATTATATATTTTAAGTTGTCAAGTGACTTACCTTTTATTAAAAAGTGAGAACTTAATATTAATTTATTAGTAAAAATAAAAAATGAATGACTTTCCAAATAAAGCAAGTCAACATCAAATTGGAAAATGGAAAGTTACTTTTGGGGCTTTTCCTTGGAAAAAGTGTCAAGTGAACTTATAAAAAGGTGTTGGGGGTTCATTTGGAAATCATCTTTTGCCTATTATCAATTACACTTTTGCAAGTTTGAGCATTTGCTTTAGCTTTCAGCCTCCGAGGATGAAAACCCTCAAGTGGATAAGGAGACTTGAGGATGAAAACCCTCTAGTCATGTGAGGTGGTTCAATTCAAAAACTACAATTGTGCTTTCAAATCAAGATACCGTCAAAATCAGCATTGAGAGAATCATCAAGGAAATTTATCATATTTTTAGCTCCTTCCAAGGTTCATGCTAGGATTTTTGACCAATCGTACCAGCTAGGGCAGCAGCCATACATCCCTCCATTGTTGGCATCATCATTTTCAGCCCTAAATCAATTCAATATTGTGATATCAGCACTAACTAAGATTGTTACAATGACACTACAACCGTACTACGGTTTCAGACCTATCATTTTAGACTTTTGTACATTGTTGCCAACTAGGGTATCATTCTTCAGTCATCCATACATCATCTCCAACCAACCATACCTTCTATTCAGTCATTTTCAGCTTGTGATATCATCATCAGCCAACTTGGATGCCATTTCCAGCCAACCAATTGGTTAGTCGTACAAGCATAGGTTCTACCCTTAGGGTTTGTTGTTTGTAAATAAAAAGTGGGCATAAAAATCTAAGGTTACAATTTTGAATTTTGCATGCATAATTCCGACTAGGGTTTCAGCGAATATATTTTGTTTTGTACTTTGCATTGCAATCTGATTTCAATAAAAAATTTACTCTCCGTGGGCGTTCAACCACTTTAATTATTTCTATAAAATTCCAAGTTAAAAGGGATTTATCCTTAACTTTCAAAATTCAAGATTTATTTAGAATCTCAAATTTATTCTTAAAAAGGGTTTGTTGACAAATCCCATAATTTGTTATTTCATCCAGAAGGGAACATTACACTTGCTTTAAATGCTTGCATCAAATTGGTTGACCTTTTATGCAGTGGAGCATTATGATATTCATAAGGTAGACTTTATGTTTGCACCTATTGTCGTTGCATTGTTGTTCTATATTGGCATGCTCAATATGTACAATTTTGTTTACTACATTCCTACCATCTTGACAGTCCGCCCTTTCATTCTATTATTTGCACAAGATGTTCAAGAAGACTAGGAAAAACGGTTGAATTTATCTGGGAGGGATAGTAATTTCCATCACAAGTTTATGGAAGGTCAATTGTTATTTTTGAAATCGCAAAACAACACTCAAATATCAACATAATTCTTAATCTTATTAAAATGCTCTATTGGGGACTGTGAACACAAGCATCAGAGACAATTTTCATGTGTTTGGTGGTTCTTCTTGTGCTAGAGGAGATGGGGTTCCTTCTAGCTTCTATCGCCACCAAAGGGGTCATGTTTGCACATTTAGTATACTTCATTGCATGGTCAATTTGGGTTCGCCAAAGTCTATGCCCTTTAAACATCTAGGTAAAATTTTAATAGGACCTCTGATATCCAAATGAGTGACTAAAAATTTAACCATGGTATTTCTATGTCATGTGACAGCTTTCTTTTGCAAGAGTTGTTTTCCCTTGTTCGAGTCCATCTTACATGCCAGAGCTCCCTATAGGTTTAACCATGGTATTTTTGTGGTTTGGAATGGACACTTCTAGAGGAGTTTTTCCGATACAATTAAATATTTTTTATATTATTTGGGGCTTATATCCCATGTGCATCCTTTAAATTTTGGGGGTTTTCTAGCCACCCCTGAAATGTGCCCAAATATCACCATCTACCAAGAAATTTGTTTTAACATTGCTAAATATTTTCTGGCCCTTCAATTGTGGTACAAGTATCATTTATCCTTAACTGCATCATCTTAGGAGCAAGACATAGAATTGACCTATCCTTGAGAAGGAAAAGGTCACTCTCCCTCATCCAGAATGCTTGTCCATTAACCTCAATTCTCTAAAACAAGTTCCAACGAATATTCAGATAGTAAGGAGAGTGTGTGGACAGAAATTGTGGCTTTACAAGGTTGAAGAAATAGAAGATGTCAATCAAATTTTTAAGAATAACTAGAAATGGTATACAAGGCTCACACAACCAACAGGGTTCAACCTTTCATCCTACTTCTTGCCATGTTTCTCTCATCTTCCTCAATTCTGGTAGTAATGTGCTTGTACTAGGCATTACTGGCAAGTTAATAAGAAGGGATCCATGTGCACAACCAAAGAATTTGAGAAGAATAATGATCTAGAGGTGACATATAGGTAGATTCAAACGATATTCAATGTGGATGGAACTTGGATCAAACAACCACCATTGACAGTGTGATGGCAGATGAAGTCGTAAAGACAACAGTAGCTTCTGCTTAAGTCTATTGCAAGTAGAATATGGCATGGAATGGGGTAATTAGGGGTTAGAGGTCTTGACTATGGATTACTAGGAGTCATTGTGGTAATTAACGATTCTTATTAATTACAGGCTAGCAGTTCTGACTAGGGGTTGTATAGATTATATAGGAAGAATTAGAATCGTAATTAGGAGCTTTAACAATTTTATTGGTGATGGGAGTAACTAGGAATCCTAATTAGAGGTAATTATGGATTGCAAGAACAATTAGGGATAAGTGGTCCCAATTAGTGGTAGCTGGAATCCTAATAAGGAAACTTAAGGGTTATAGGAGTCCTAATAAGGGGTGACCAGCGAATGTGGTGATAATTAGGGGTCCTAATTTGCTCTTTTGTGGACATTAAGCACTTAGGGGTCCTTATTAGAGTTTATATTGGTTAAGGGGTGATTGTGGGATATAGTGGTCAACAAGGGTCTTAATTTGTGTTTTATTGGGGTCTTAGTGAGTATGTAGGCATCTTAATTAGAGGTATCTATGGTCTACGAGTCCTAATTATGTCATATAGGTGTTAGCATAGAGTATAGAGTTATAAGGGTAAGTAAGAATCCTAATTACAAGACAGACATGTACAAACTCGTTTATAATCAACTAGAATGTGAGGAGACATGAAGACCAAATGTGCAAATTTGATTCAAACACAACGGAGTATTTTGTAATTAGAAGGTATCACGGTATGGATCCATATTGGTTGGTTAAGGACCCTGTGCTTCCCCAATTAGAGTCCAAAGTAATAGAATACAGGTGATTATATGGGCATTTCCAGATTCACACTGCTTGAAGCAGGAGATTATATGGAGATAATACTCAAAGGGAGAAATATCCCAAATGTATGGTGGCTAGACTCAGTTAACAGTGTTAAGAGACAGACATAAGGAGTACTCATCCCAATGTAAAGCAATAGAAGCGATTCTATTAAAATGGCTTTTCACTTCATCAAGAAGACTGCAGAGTCAGTAATAATCATGCTCTGAAGGTTTCTTTATATGTTCTTCTTGGATGTTATGTTCTTTCAGTAATTCCTAGTAAACAACAATGCCTTTAGCTGTTTGTTTCTTAGTTTAGGATCCAGCTTCAGGTCAATTCTTGTAAAGGCCTACATGGGAAGCAATTCCGATCACAATTCCTTCCCCTTTTATTGTATTCTGTTCTTTTTCAAGCTAATAAAGTAATGTTTACTATTAGAACAAAAAAGAAAAAAAACTCAAATTTCTAACCAGAGTTTCAGTAACAAGCTCAATGCAACTGTGATCTGCTATGTCTTTTCCATGTCTGCAGAAAGCCAAATTCTCCACATTATCAATCAGGCCATTTGTTCCACATTCCTGTATAAACGAATCCCAGCATCATCAATTCAGGTCAAGTTATATTTATAAAGGAAACGGGTGTCTCATAGACATTGTTCCTTGCCTTTAAGAAGACAAAAATGCACAAAGATTTTTTTTTTTTAAAAAAGGTAATATGAACATAAATGTAACTATCAGATCAATCTGAAAGGTCATTTACTCATGACTAAATGTGGAACAATTTTCCTTCTACATATGCAGTTCCCAAAATGTCCCTTTCATTAAGGAAACAAAAAAACAACACTGTGAATTGCCTGATCACACCCAGGGACCATATTTGATCATATATACAGGTGCCTTGGTCTACACCGGCTGTATCCATAGATTCAAATCTTTGAAAGGGCTTCTTGATTATTAGTTGTGCCATTGCTCACTCGGTGGTTTTTTTTTCTGCAAACTATGTTTGATACTCTTGGTTGCTCTGTTATTTTGTCTTCTTGATTGTGGTTTGTTATCGTTTTCTATTATAGTTATGTGACTTTCAGAATCCATAAACTCACAACTCACTGGTTTAAAATGAGCCAAAATAGCCCAACTCTGTGCTTTAAAATGAGCCAAAATGGCCTGACTTGGCACAACTCGGTTGTATATCAAAGCACCAGAAAGTAGGAGGTCTAAAGCAATGAAAACTGAGTTTTTGCATGCTATTAACTAATTTATGATCAAATTTCCAGTAGGCAAGTGTAAACAGATGCAGTTTGGTCTTTGAACTATTTTTTTCACATTTTCACTAGTGAGCAAGGTTGAAAATCAATTTTTCACCAACATTCAAAGTTTTTATCACCTATCAAAAACTGTGGTTTTTGCAATTTAAATTAGTTTAACAGGGCATTAGTTGGCATTTTACTGTTTTTTTCCTAATTTTTACTTAACCTAGATCGTTGGCCCTAAATTGAACCTATTTTACTAGCCCTAGTTGTTTTCTACATTTTGCACTAGATTTCATAACCAATAATGTTGAGCAAGAAGAGAAATCTACCATGGGCTCACCAAGGAATCTGGAGACGACAATTGGAGGTCAAAGGCAGTTATTGTGGCTGAGGGCATAAAAAGATAAAATGGCACCTTGCAAAAATATAGCACTGCAATGTGAGGCTGTGTGAATGTCTGATGAGAAGTGATAAGGGAATTGAACTCATACTTGGAGGGCTTTCAAGAAAGAAAGGAACAGACAAAAAGAACTAGGGTTGAGGTTGGGGACGTATTCTCTCCTTAGACATCACCTAATGTGACTCAGACCTGGACCCATAGAGTAGGTCTTAGAGTTTTCTACTACTACGAGATTTTCTCTCGGTCTGAAATCATTTTTGGTCCCACATGCTACTCCGGGTGCATAACCCTCACTTTAGAGCACAATTGGAATCAATCGGGCACAACATGACCAAGTGATAAAAAAATCAGCAAGTTTTAGCTATATTTAAACTTTCCATTCAATGTGGAAAGGTCTCCATGCTGACAGGCAATGGTTGACACCATTGCTATTTGTGGTGCACAGTTCAAATCACCTACTTATGAGGAATTTTGAGAGGGAATTCTCTATTACTAAGTGGCTGATGTGGACAACTTAATTGATGATCAATATGCAATTTGGCGAAGAAATGATTGCACAGTGGTGTTTGATGGATGGGCCGGACCAAGGAATAGAATACTTGTAAACTTTCTTCTCTAATCCACAAGGGGTACTGTATTTTTTAAATTAGTCTATGCTTCACATAAGATAAAAAAGCGTAAATTAGTCTATGCTTCACATAAGATAAAAAGTGTCAAGCTTCTATGTGGTTTATTGGAGGTAGAATTGGAGGTGGATGTAGAAAATGTTGTCCGCATAACCACGGACAACACCACAAATTATGTGATTGCAAGAAGAATTCTCATGGGAAAATAACCCACAATTTTTGGGTCTCAATATGCAGCCCACTGCATGAATCTGATGTTGGAGGACATCCAAAAACTCGGATGGGTTACACTGGTTGTGGAAATCAGAGTCCTTAACAAGGTACATCAAAATCCAGCCCCAGGTCCTTAACTTGATGACAAAATAAAGCTTTTCCAGCCTTTTCTCACACAATTTGATGCCATCAAGGATAGGGGGTCGGTTAAGGACAACCTTTTCCTTGCAGCCTACCACTCACACACACACAGACATGAGACTGAAACCAAATTTCACACTTTTATTGATCTTTCTTTGAGAAGTACGGATATTACATGCACACTTACTCACTCTTCCTATGACTACAACACAAGAAAAGAATGCTACACATTCCCTTCTTGGATTGAACACTACTCTCTGCTCCTCTAGCTTCCTTCTCCAGCACTTACACTTGCTTGGGAGATCTTCTCCAACTTCAATCTCCCTGCTCCAAAGCATTCCCTCATCTTTTGTATCCCGTGGTGTGACTCTTGGGATCCACATGATTCTTGATAACACTCCAAATGGGCATTTCAACGTTCTTGAGCTGTTATTGGGCGCGTACAACTGCCACAGGTGAAACTGCAGCTTCCTACAAAGCAGCAGTTACGTAACTGCCCTAGCGGTCTCGTAACCGCTGGTTAATGCAGACCTTCATTAACCAATTGTTTCATCATGAGACAAAAAACACTTTGTCTAATGACCTGAGACTGCTCCTTGCTTCCCGAAGCCTGTTGAAGTGTGATTGAGTCCATGTAGATTGTCTTCAACTGTTGGAAGCCTTCAAACACAGAAGATATATTTTTGGGTGATGCAAAATGACTTGACTACCTAAACGCTCTTGCATCATGATTTATGACAGATTTCATTTCCTTGCAAGTTCTTTATGAGCAAAGGTTATATCTAAATAGAATTTCCGTTAGCAGAGAATGGACAGCTTCCCCTAGTGCTAGAAAGATAAACAGAATTCATACTGTTGAGTATATTTTTGAGGATATATATTAAATGAAAGTTGGCAAGGTGATAAAGCTGTCAAATCCTTTGGATAAGATTCTAAGTTTAGTCGATAATGATAAACCCCCTATGGCATAAATAAATAAATATAAATAGGACATGGCATTATGTTTTGTGACTCAACTATTTTTTATGTAACGTATATGGGGTTACTTATTATTTTGAGTTATAATTGGTGGACCTGTATGGGATGTTTGATGGTTGTTTCCAATCAACACAACCACCGTGGACAATCCTATACATACATCTTTCGGTATCCATTCAAAGAGCTCTTTAAGTGTGTCCACATATCATATTGCCCATGTATTACAGATGTTCATAATAAGAATAATGAATTTTCCATATATTATGAATCTCATTTGAGACTTTGGGCTATTGATTTGAATGGTGCAATAATGTGTTTTGTGTATGGTTCATATTGTTTCATGTTTAGAATCTTGATTCACTATTCTGTTGCTGCCCGAATTTGAGTCCATATACATCATAGCCATGCATCTATAGGGTAGTCATTTGTAGGATGAATCAACAGGGAGTCATGAAAATCAAAAACTACGTGAAAATAGAGATTAGTTTTCTCTCAAGCATTGGCATCAAGAACGCTTTTCAGCATAAACTAAAGGAAAAATGAGTTACACGGTAAACCCCAACAAGTGGTGATAACTTGGTATGGAATGAATATGTTGACAGCTTGAAGACCCTCCTACCCAGATTCTTGGCGTGTCAATATATCTGTGTGCAAAATACTAATATACAACATCAACAAGAAGTTAAAAGTGTAGGCAGCAGTATGAAGACAGGTTGTGCAGTGAGAGGTATACCATTATATGTGTAAGAGACATCCATATATTTTTATTCCCACTTGCATATAGAGTAGTTTGAATCCAATTTCAAACAAAGAAGATAGAGACTACATGGACTGAACATGATGAGGCATAGTCACATCCTCACCTGGGTTATATTAAATTTTTATTGTATGTTTTTGTTATTTGCACATGCCTCTGTGTATCTATCTTCCCATAGGAGCTTATTGTATGTGTGTCTTCTCCTAGAAGCTTCCCTTTCTCTAGAAGCTCCCTTTTGTTTAGAAGCTTCTTTGTATATCATTGTACTCTTTAAATACCTACTACAATAGACTGTACAGCATGTAGAGCTAAGTCACAAGGTTCGAGTTCGATAAGGATAAAATTCGGTTCGAGTTCGAGCTCGGATAAAAATCAAAAAAAAAAAAGGTATTAAATTTGAAACGTAATAAAAATGAAAACATAATAAAAAAATTATAAAAAAATAAAATATAATTACAAAAAAAATTAATAATAAAAAAACTAAAAACAATTAAAAAATAATAACATAATTATAAAAAATTAAATTTGAAACAGAAAAATTCATAAAAACATAATTATAAAAAAATTATAAAATTAAAAAGTCATAAAAATAAATTATAAAATTAAAACAAAATTATAAATATAAACAAAATAAAAAACAAAACATAAAATTAAAAAAACTAAATTCAAAATTATAATCAAAATTAAAAATGAAATCATAAAATAAATTAAATTATAACAAAACAAAACTAGTTAAAACCTAAAACCAATAACAAACCGTCCGTCGTCGACCTACTGCGTCAACCTTATCCGCTTCAAACTTGCTTCCGCTGCCAATGGCCTTTCTTCAAGTGAAGCACGCAAACATCAATATTACCATTTGGAGTCTTGGACTGTCAAGTAATGTGTAGACATTGGACTGAATCTCTGTTTGTGGAGGTGGCAACGAGGAGTAACTTTGAGCATGTAACGAAGCCACAGACTGATTGAAGAGTATCGAGGACCCGTTAGGTGCTGCAGGTAAGTTTTATGCCCGTAGGGCCGTAAAGGTTCTGTATCCAAGATGAAATCCGTGCAAGGGCAGCGGGGGAGTTGTTAGGGGGCTGAGGGCCTTAGTAGAAATTTATGACACACAAAAACGACGACAAAGACAGATACAGTCGCAAAAAAATGCAGACCAAAAAATGACGTTTTTTCCGTTTTTTGATGGCCGAATAAAAATCGACGAATTTCGAATTTTATCTGAAAAATCACCGTACCTTGTGACTATGATGTAGAGTTGTATCCATCTCTTTGTGTCTCTTTATCATCTTCATAATTGTGCTCATATAAAATGATATCAGAGCTTAACAATTGTGGCCTGCAGATCAAGTCGACTCAAAGGGTTTCAATCTCTTACCCTTAATCTAACACCATCAAGGCATCCTATGGTCAAGCGCATATCTCTTTGAGGGTTTTCTAAATCTTGCCCTCCATAGGTACACCCTCTTCAGCAAATTTCAGAATTTGAGAGTTATAACATGGCCTTTTATGATCACACTTCCATTGTTGTAGCGTCCTGCACAGCTCTCTACAACATTAGTAGCTTGGCCTCGACATAAGATCTGTAATTTCTGGGCATGATCTGCGACTTCTAGGCACAAATTTGCAATTTCTGGGCACAGATCCGTGACTTTTGAGCAGATTTAAAACTTCTGGGCACAGATCTGCAACATATCTGTGTCTTTTGGGCATAAATATGTGATTTCTGAGCACAGATATGTGATTTCTTTAGCATAACAAGGACAATAGAGTGTTGCATTCAGGCTTCGTCATGGTACAGATCCAGCAGATCCTGCTATCATAATGGATCCAACTTACATTCTGTTGAACTTGAAGCATCCCAGATTCAGTTCAAAATGTCCCCACAAAAAATAAGTCCCTTGAGAAGTCCTGAAGAATTTATGAATACCAATGGCCTTGTGCAAATCCTTGCTAAACAAGCCAGCGCTCTTGAGCAGATCCCTACCACCTAGACTAAGAATCATGCCAAGATTATGCAAGCAATAATGAGAACAATGCAACCAATGCATTTGCAAAATGAAGCTACAGCTCCAACCACTCAAGCACCACAAACCGGTGTCAAACTTTCCACCAAGATAAAAATCTGACGGTTCAATGGCAGCTTCAATGGTGAGAAGCTTGACTCTTGGACCCATAGCCTTGAGGAATATTTCAAGACTATCACCGAGATCACTAATGCCAACAAGATCCAAACTCCCAAAGTACTATTGAAGAGACTGCCCTAGATTGGTAGCAAAACTATGAGAAGATGCTTGCAGTTGTTGAAGATGAAGATGAAGGTGCTCTGGCGTGTTGGGTATCAAGACAATCTATGGGCGCAATGACTGCAACTCAGACAAGTTCCACGTCGATTGGTGCAACAATACATTAAACTTTTCACCAAGCAACAAGTCAAGCTGGAAGTTTTAGATCCTAAACAGGCACTTGAGATCAAATTTATTTCTGGTTTGCTCCCTAGTCTTAGGAACGAAATAGGCATGTTTGAAGTAAATTCCTTGGAAAGATCTTATAAGACTTCCATCTCTGCTGAAACTAAGTTTGGATATAAGAGAGGCTCTAGTTCCAGCCATACTGATGCTGATTCTTCAAACACTTCCAACCCTAATAATCAATTCAACCCTTATGGACAGTCTAAGAGTTCAAGTCAACCATTTTCATCTTCTGGCAAAGGAAACAGGTATTAGAGCCCTTGACATTCAGTTGAAGAATGTAGAGTTCTACAGACCAAGAAACCTGAACCTGATTAAAGAAGATAGAGATTGAAGTTGAAAATCCAACTGCTCCACATCCGTATCATATCCTGATGATCTGAAACTATTCAGCCAGTCAGAAGGAAGTGCTCTTCACACAGAACTGCCAGGTAAAGGATCACTTTGTATCTCTTATCATTGATAATGGCAGTCCAGAAAACCTAGTATCTCAGAAGCTAGTTTCGTATTTGAAGCTTCCAACCACAACCCATCCAGTTCCTTATCATTTGGGTTGGGCCAAAGATGTTGGGAATACAACACTTGTCACAAGGCAATATGGAGTCACTTTTGCCATCAGACCCTTTAAGGATACAGTTCAATGTGATGTCACTCCATCACACTGTTTTTGAGTTTATCCTTGGGCGTCCTTACCAATATGATCGACATGCCATTCACGATGAGCAACAACACTTATAAAATCCATAAAGATGGTAAAATTGGCAAACTTGCTTATTCTTCACTATTTAGATAATTTATTTCCATGGGGATTTTCACTACATGGGAGTATTTTTAATACTTAAGTCATCACCACAATGACTATTTTCCATGAGTAGTCATTTCTCTATGACCATTTAACTCATGATGTACAATGGTGAATAATCACAAGGCAATGGAGGCCCACAAAGCACACAAGCATTGCTAAGCATTTGTTAGTATGGGAGAGGAATGACAATTTTTAGAATTTCCACCACTTTGGACTTTTCGCCCTCTAGCCTCTTTCTCAATTGGAAAAGCTTTTGCATAAGTGTGTGAATTATAATCCTTCCTTGTCTCACAATTATTATCGATGTGGGATTATCACAACCCAATATTTTTGTTGAAAGTAATAGGGGCTTCCATAATGTAGTATTATTTAGACATTTTATGTTTGAAAGATTTTCACCGTGTGGGATTATTTTTAATACACGAGTCACCACCAAGAAAAATATTTTCCATGAGTGGTCATTTCTCTATGACCTTTTAACTCATGATGTACATTGGTGAATAATCACAAGCCAAGGGGACCCACAAAGCACACAAGCACCTCTAAGCATTTGTCAGTATGGGGAAGGAGCGTTGCAATTTAGAAAATCCACCACTTTGGGCTTTTCACCCTCTGACCTCTTTCCCAATCGGCCAAGTTCATGCATGAGCGTGCCTTATAAGAATTCCCTGACTCAAAATTAATATCAACGTGGGCTTATCTTCCATGGTGTAGTATTATTTACAAAAATCATTTTTGTGGGATTTTTCTCTACATGGGAGTATCACCACGATGACAATGACTATTTTCCATGAGTAGTCATTTCTATATGACCTTTTAACTCATGATGTACACTGGTGAGTAATGACAAGGCACGGGAACCCACAAAACACACAAGGACCTCTAAGCATTTGTTAGTATGGGAGAGGAACTACAATTTTTAGAAAATTCACTGCTTTGGGCTTTTCACCCTCTAGCGTCTTTCCCAATTGGCAAAGACTCTGCATGAGTGTGTGCCCTATAAGCCTTCCTTGTCTCACAATTATTATCAATATGAGATTTATCACAACCCAACCATTTTGTTGTAAGTAATGGGGACTTTTGTAGTGTATTATTAATTAGATAGTTTACTTTTGTGGGATTTTGCACTACTCAAAAACATCACCACAATGATTATTTTCTAGGACCATTTTCACCCCTTCTTTTTCATCTTCGCTTAGCCCTCTACTTTCTAGAAAGCAAGCAATCAAACAAGATAATATCAATAAGATTTAAATATCAGGAACATCATAAGCACAAACCTATTCGATATGGGCCTTACACTATTTTGTAGAAGGTTGGAGAAAATACTTTTAAGTTGGATCTTCCTTCTCAGCGTCATATACATGATGTTGTCAAAGTGAACCAACTTAAGTTGTATGAGCCACCATATTTGGAGGATGAAGTTCCTATCTATCATCTTAACTTTAAGCATAAAATTCCAGATTTTGTTGCCTTTGGATGAAGAAACTCTTCTTAATGTTCACACACACACACTACTAGACGTGGATCCACTACTGCTTACTTGGTTGGTCGCAAATGAGTCTTGCCAACTCAAGCTAAGTGGTTGTCCCAATCAGCATTTGAAAAACACTTTTTACATCTACAATAGAAAATTGGAACAATTCCCTGTAAGCAGGGAGGAAATTATGAGACAATCACATGGGCTATACTAATCACACAGGGTATATATTATATTCTTGTTATTTGTACATATCTTTATGTATCTATCTTCCTCTAAAAACTTCCTTCTTCTCAAAGCTTATTGTCCAAGTGCCTCCTCCTAGAAGCTTCACTTTCTCTAGGAGCTTACTTTTCTCTTTCTTCTTTTACAAGATTCCTTTTTTCGAGAAGCTTCTTTGTATATCATTGTACGCTATAAATACCTAATAAATTAGAGTGCACATGTACAATTGCAGCTAGCTCTTTGTGTCTCTCTCTTATTGTCATAATTGTGCACATATCAGAACAAAAAAAGGTGGGTTGTGCAACTAGAGCTTGTTATCGGATGTATTTTTCATCTTCAATTCCCTTGCCTTCTTGATTGTTGCTTTGATAGTTTTTGGATCGTGGACCTCGAGATAATGTTGAATGGTGTCTCATAGGCCACTATTGTACAGTTCCAAGAAGCAAGTAGTATTCAAGTGGGTCCTCCAGCATTGAGCATAAAGTAAAGATAGCCTGAACCTGGACAAGAATAGTATGATTTGGAGGCATAAAGGGAGATAATATCTTGGGAGTGTCAATGATTATCAAGTTATATAGACCATTGAAGGATTTGGTGTTTGGAAATATCTCATCCTAGAACTGTTCATCTAGAAGTTTGAGATAATTATCTCACCCTCTCTAATGATGCAAGTTCAAAGACCAATCCACAAAGGCGTCAAATATTGCATACAAATAAATCTATTACTGTCTCTTCAATTATTTTCTTTCCTTGCATTATTGCTATTACATAGAGTTGCTGGAGCTATCACAACAATCCCCAAATAGCAGCTAAGAATGGTGATAACTCTTCTTTATTGCCTACCCTAAGTAACAAGAGATCAAATTGGAACATTTGTCAATTAAATCAATGAAGAGTTGACATAAACTTCATAATCATTTGCTGCAATCAAACAAAGAGCAACAGAAAAGTCGTATGAGTAGCATCGTTTAAGATAGGCCACATATCAATATTGAATACAAAAAATAAAGATCATCTTGCTATTGTGGGCAGTACATACCATTGTCAAGCAAACTATAAGGAAAACTCATTACTAGTTGGTTTACACAAAGTAGCCAGGTCAACTGATACACCTCCAAAAAAGGTTATTATAGGCCAAGTTGGATAAGATATAGGAATCAGGAATAAGATGCTAGACTAAGCACATACATTTCATAGTACAAATGTTAACTTAAATTCCAAATCGAATCACCCATGTTAGGGGCTAATCTTCAGACCATCTAGGCAGACTTAGACCACCAATCCGGCATCCATATTGCCACATAAATTCTCTACATTAACACTTACTCCCCTATCATTTTTAAAAACAAATCCACTATATAGCTTATGGGTTCAGTCTTTTGTGCTCAATTCAGTTCAAATTTGGTATTTTAAGTGCATGCATGTTATTTATGTCCTAACTTAATGGAGCCTCGTTTATGAGGATTACGTAAAATTCATAATTGTGGGCTGATCTGGAAAAACCAGCAAAGAGCACCAAAAAAGCATTTATCAGGAAAATATTGAGAAATCAACAAAATGATTATAATTCATTGGGATGAAAAATTGATTTTATAAACAGTTGGATGTTTTTATGATGTTTTGAATACAAATCATGAAATTCTCAAAACTTGACGATATTTTTAATAAAATGTGATATTTTCAGTATCAATCGGCTGGAGCTAAAAAAACTGCAATAAAATGCTGATTTTGGTAACAGAGTAAGCATCTTCACAGCCTAAGGTATTATCCTGTTCAAGATCGGTAACAACATCTTCACAGCCTAAGATATTATCATGTCAGTAATCAGTAACTATGTTACATTCTAAGATTCTTCTGGCATCTTTCGTGGTCTGATGGTTTTATAAGGCTCATAAACTCTTCTCAGAATTATGTTATGCGATACATCTGCAAGGAGGGATTATGATGTTCAAGACCTCTTGGTACATCTTATATGCCTTGGATACCAATCATAGGATGGTGGTTAAGGATTTGCTAGCCTGTGGTAGGCTGGAGGCTAGTGTCCATGAACCTGTATGGGCATACTAATTAGCACCCATTGCTATTCCCCATCAAGCATTTTAGTCTTACTGTCTGAGTGTCATAAGAAGGTTGAAATGAAAATAAGTTAAAAGTTTTAGCCTATTTGAAACAAGGCTGTAGCCAAAATTAATGTGACAGATTTATAAAGCGACAACTTAATGAGCTACACTACCAGCAGAGAACACCTAGGAACATGAAGTGGCACCGACTGCCTGGGTTGCAGCTCTTTAGGGAGTTTGATGATGAGTGTGTTACTTCTCCTCATTTGAGTGTCAGCAATCGCCTAACCATCAACTCCCATGTATCGTTTTAGCAGGTCACGTTAAAAACGAACATTGGTAGCAGAGTCAAATTAACCCTTACACTCAGACTGAAACAACATAATTGCATAAACTTTTCAAAGCTTGCAAAACAGATATTATTGAGGCCCAACGAATGCAACTCCAACTTGTAAAAGTTGGATCAAACTCCTCCATGAATGCTAACTATTACCAATTCTGGCTCATTTTACATAAAGTGTGTAAAAATGAGAACCAATTCTTTCAAATTCTCACCTGTTCAGAGTCACCGTTTCCAAGCTTGTGAAAGTGTCTACACAGCTGAATGAAAAAAAAAAATCCACTTAGCTAAGATGAATCTAAAAATTCCCCGATTAATCCATTCGGCACATATTTGAACATTAGTTTTCACCTGGTCAAAGGTTCAAATCTCAATCGCACAGTTTGTAATGGAACAAAAGATTATTTATCATTATGATAAAAAGGAACAGCAGGACCAATTACCGTGGAAAGCGCCATAAGCAAATCCTCTTCTTTTTCTTTTGAAATGCCATTTGCAGCAATCTCCTCCTGCAATGTGCGAATACAAAACTGAAGCAGAGCGATGTTTTAATGAATAGGGAAATTACGTGTAAAATGAAAAAAACCCACAACTCACACGAGTGTGGTTCAAATTGTGTTGTAGAAAATTGCAAACCCAAGAGAGGCCTGAAGAACACATGAGGCCTCGGCTACGAAGTTTTACTAATTCAAACAAACAATGACTAAATTAATGAAGTGACTTATCATTTCTCTACTGGTTTCAATGGAAACATGAATATGAATATGAATATGCACATGCATATCATTCTCCAATAGTAACCGTGAGGGGTTAAGGGGATTACGAGTGAAGTGTATTTTAAATAGGGCCCTGTAGTCGCTAGTCTTTGCGATATTTATTGAGACGTAATTATGTGGAATTAAGTTCTTATCAGATTTATTGGTTAAAGTTATTAGTCATTCTTCTCATAAAATTAATGGTATCATTTTTCAATTACTTATTTTTTATTTAATCAATCAAAAATTTTGAAAAATATAAAATATTAATAATTCCAAAATTTTACTTAAATTTAGTATATTAATTTTAGCATATTTTTTATATGTTATTAGAGTATAGAAGAATCTAATAGAATTGTAAATGGTCATTTGGGTTCACCATTTTACCCACACGTGCGAAGGAAGTCATAAAAGACCTCTTACATCAATGATGAATTTGATTCAAATATGACATGTATGCATTTAATGTGCTATTTTTCCGTGTGATCAAATAATGTATTGTGCTATGACATGGTCTTTTTAGAAAGGAGATAATTTTAGTTATACAAAATAATATGAACAATGTATGATTCATATTATTCGATTTCAAATTACTTTTCAAAAGAGATCAATGTATATTTTTCAAATTGATTCCATGTCATCCTCCTCTCCATAGTCCACGCAAGATTTAGATTTTGACATCATCAATTTAAAAATAAATGGATATGATTCTTTTGCAAAGATGTGTCCACAAACTGTTCAAAGGATAACACTTGCATTCATTTGACCTGATGTACTTGTTGGACATGGTGGGTCCTACACTGAACAACTGTCATTGACAACCATGTGGCACGAAAAATTTTAAAAACAATTTTGATTTATTTATTATTTATTTGTTTTGAGTGCAAGTAGAAACTAGTTAGCTAGATTATAGTGATAAATTATTGTGGTATTATTAATATTAGGTAACTTCACCGCACGTTTTGAAACCTTCAGACATTTAATGTAGTTTATTTACAAATTATTATCCGATATGGTTAAGATTTTTAGTGTGGTTCATTTACAAAGTATGAATAAGGAAACTTAGCTATATGGTTTAGTTAAGACAACCAACACGATTAGATACTAGTTTGATAGGGCCGCTCCAAAAAAACTATTCATAATCAAATTTAAATTGCAATAAGAACATTAAATTTATATTTTCAAGTATAAGTACAAATTATTAAAGCAAGCTTGCATTGTAATTTACATGCAAACTTAAACATAAAGGCAAGGACTAGCTGCTACGCGACCCTTGTTTTAATAATGGGAAGATATGTAATAGAGTAAAACATCAATTGAATTCATGAAGTAATTGGAACATAGAAATGTAAATGGTTTAAGTAAAGTCTAAGAAGAGCCATGATGTGGCTTTAGTATTGTTCCTTTGAGATTTGTTTATCAATGTTCTAAAATAAATTTGCCTCTGTACACAAATGTATTAAAGAGTATAGTCCATGTTATATTGAGTTTGAGGCCTGCAAAATTAGTACAACTTAGATTAGAGTGATGACATCAAATATGAATTATTTATCCACTATAACGACTTTCGTGCATTAAGAAAGTGTAATGGGTCCATTTATTACCTTTTTTGGAGGGTCTGAAAAGATGATGTTTGAACTTGTACAACATAATATTATTGTTATTTTAAAAAGTTAATAATAATGTGAAAACAAACAATTTGCATAAGCTAAACTTGTACCATAATATTGTTGTTATTTTATAAAGTTAATAATAATGTGGTTCATGAAACGTCTAGGGAACAAACAATTTGCATAAGCGAAGACTATATATGAAATGGAAAGAACAAAGCTTATGCTAACGTGGGGCATTGTCTTTCTACGGCATGTGATTCATGTTTCTAATAATAATTTGTAAAAAAATATTTTATAAAAATATTTAAGTGATAAATTTATATAACCGTATATATATCATATAATCTATTATTAATTTTTACAGTGTTTTTTAATTAATACATGATTTTATTTATTTAAATGTTAAAAACCAATAAATTTGGACAAGAATATTAGGAAATACCTCTTGGTTTATTGGTATGGTGGAAAAGTGACATGGAATGTTGACAATGGATTTAGATATAAGAGTGTGGGCAGTTAAAAATCACCGTGATTTTCGATTTTTATTTTTTTTTACTTAAACTTCAACTTTTAATTAAGAATTTTTATAACCACCTAATAACTATAGACTTTTTGACCACATAAATTGATAAATTTTTAAAAGACTTAACAATAACATAAACTTAAATTATATGCCACCGTTGTGTAATTAACTTTAATAAGCCAAATAAACAAATGCTAAACCATATGTTATCAATGTTAATTTGCGGCCTTAGTGGATGGAAGCCACAGGATGCCAACAAATTTTGCACAATGGTGGAGACATTTGAAATGTATTTGGTGAACACACACGTGGAGCTCGAAAAATATACTTGATGCATCAATTTGGACAAGACAGACATTACTATACGATAGGGCAGAGATGTGAGGGCATGGTGTCGTTCACATCAATTGCATCTGAGCCAAATAAATTTTATAGAGCATGCACTTTGGGTGAGAAATGTCACATACAAACTACGTTATTGTTTGTCCCAACATAGATCTAACATCATTGACTCCTACTTTGACTCACCTTATGCCAATTGTCATTTTGTATCGTTGTATTAATGAATAGATTGATTAATTAATAGGATATGTACTATTATTGTTAATAAATATTCATGATGTCAGCTATGAAATATGCTTGAATAACATGTAGAGAATATTCTAATATTTATTTGTCAAAATTTATGCCAAATTTTGGTATAGATAAAATAATGTATATTTTGAAAAAAAAAATTGGTTGAGCAAAAAATTGTTATTTAAAAAGTGAATCCATAAGTTCTTAGCCTTGGAAGGGACTAATAAGAACCTTGACAATAAAAAGTAGATAAGACATATTTATTTAACTAATTTATGACAACTAAGTAGAACAACAGGTTCATTTGTATCTCTGAAATTGAGGTTAAAGAAAAGAGTCCAAAGTTGAACCATGAAATGAAGAGTTGAGTTGAGTCATATCTCTAATGAATAGAGCTACACAACTTTGTTCCTAGTAATGAATAAGATTTTGTAGAGAGCCTTAATTTCATCTAAAAAGGTAGTAAGACCTGCCACGAATCTCATAATACACTAGGTATCTAAATATAAGATCTTTCTCTGAGTTATCTTTGCAAAGTCTACATATGTGTTGATGTTGCAGAAGAAAGTGTTTTATGTCCATGCAAAGCTGATGAGAACATACTCACAATTAACCCAAAGGAAATCTGAAACCAAAAGAGACCTTAGCGTACTTGGGAGTAATGATAAACCCATCTTATAATTTAAAATAGTGCTCCAAGTAATGATGTATTTTCATTATCAATGGCTTTGATGGTTATGTCCAAGTTGATTTAATGTAGGATTTGTAGATCTCATCTTGGATGCCTCTTTGAATATTTATTTTCAACATGTAGGGAACATTGTTGGAAATGTATTACGAGGCATATGGTTAATATCAATACCAATTCCTTGTGGAAAAGATGTACATTGAGCATACCAAGCTTATTTTTCCCTTATTCACATAACTTCGTAGATGATTGTAAAGCCTTTAATGGATATTTATTATGCTCAATCATTGTATTTACCATATATCTTTGAATGTGAAGTAATATCACTACATGGAAAACAACTGAAATATGAAGGGGATAAATGCCAAATTCAACAAAAATAATTACAAGTGGAACCTCGAATTAAAACTTAGACTTTTAGTGTTCAAATATTCAAATATCAATTATTGATTAGTTTTTATTTTATTTTTTTATTTTTTCATTTTTAATTATGAAATATAGAATAATTACTTTGAAAATCTATGACAATTATTCACTAAAAAGGTGGGTGGTATGAAATCACTCCCTAAAGCTAATTATACTAGGTTAAAAGGCTTAAGAAAGGTAAAAAAAGTAGTGGTCAACATGGGCTACTGTTAATTCAACAAAACATTATAAAACCAAGAAAAAATCAAGTAACCATAGCAAAGAGGAAAACATATTAGTCATTTGGTAGGTCATCACCCTTAGGTAAGGGCTCTCAATTGGTATTTGAATTATTATCTTAGTTTGTTGCCTTTGTGTTATCTTAAGGCTCTACTTATGTGCCAACAAGAGAGGTCCTATGAAGAGAGATGGCTAAGCCGAAGCACAAAAACTTGTCATGATGAAGAGAAGGATCCCAACCACCACATTGTGTTGAAGTATTCGAGTGCCCTTGAGGTGAAGAACAATAAATCCAACAATGAAATTAGTGGAAGGAGCCAAATTCAGTAGAAATAATTACATGTGGAACCTCAAATTAAAACTTAGACTTCTACTATTCAAATATTTAAATATCAATTATTGATTAGTTTTTAGTTTTTTTATTTAAATTATGAAATAGAGAATAATTAATTTTAAAAAAATAGTTATTATTCACTAAAAAATGTGGGTGGTATGGAATCACGCCCTAGAGCTTATTATACGACTCCATAAAACTTATTATACTAGGTTTGAAAGCTTGAAAAAAAAACTTAGGTGGTCAACATGACTGATAGTAAATTAATAAAACCAAGAATAAATTAAATAACCATAGCAAAGAGGCAAGTAGTGTGCAAAGCATCTTTGTCATCCAACAAGGCATCACCCTTAGGTAAGGACTCCCAATTGGTGTTTGCATTGCTTTCTTATTCTTGTTATCTTAAGGCTATACTTGCATGTTAGTTGGAGAGGCCCCATGAAGATAGATGGCCATGGCAAAGCATGAAAACTTATCATGATGAAGAGAAGGAACCCAACCACTATGTTGTGTCAAAGGAGGCAAGTGCCTTTAAGTTGAAGACCAACCAAGTCGATAATGAAAGTAGTAGAAAGAATAACTTTGATGATGGTTCACCATGGAGTTCAATCCTTTGGAGGCAAAGAGGGAAGAATAAGAGAAACAATGCAGGGAACATGGATTTGGTGGTTGTTGTGTTGATTTTCCACTACCTAAGTCAATCTATGCCATTGCACATCTCAACAGTCAACACTATTCCTATGTTGTCCTATCACTTAAGCATAATGTCTAAGTGCACATGTAAGGTGTAGAGAGAGAGTGTGTGTGTGCGTATCAATCCCCTATTACAGTTTAGCAAAAGGAGATCCACTCTACAAAGGTGGCCATTACACATTTATAGGGTCAAACACGAATGCATATTAGAAAGAAAGTAAAGATATAAAACCCTATTCCTAATTTATCAAAGAAACTCCACTCATGAGATAATAATACTTTCACACTAATCAAATATACCATTAAGACTTCCTCTTATTTAGAATTACATCAATAATACATCATATCTGTTGGTCCCCAAAAATGTCACTCATTTTTGGAACAACATATGAGCTATCTTGGTCCTACAGGACCAAAATTTCTCTCTTCTCTTCTCAAAATTTGTTCTGAGCTTTCAAATTCCTCTTTTTTCAAGCTTTTTCAGTAAAGGGATTAGTAGGTTCAATAGGTTCAGAGGCTTCTGCAGGTGAGTTCAATCAAAAGATCCAGTTTCTAATACTTGGCCATCTTCAGGATTGGGTTGGCGCCTTGGTTCAATAAAAAAATGTCCATCGGCAAGCATCTAAGCAAGGATTGAACCATTGAACCTTGAACCATTTTGGTTCAACGGGTTCAGTGGGTTCAGAGGTTCAAAGTTCAACCGTTTCAAAGGTTCCATGGCTCCAAGCACTTAACTAGTTTCAAAGGCTTGAACTGTTGAACCTTGAACCATTTTGGCTCATCGGTTCAATGGGTTCAACGACCAATTGGTTCAACATGCTTGGTTCAAAGGTATCAAAGAGACTCAGTGAAATCAAAAGGATGAACCAATGAACTGATTGAACCTTGAACTGAAAGAGTTCAAAGTTCAATGGTTCATGGGTTTAAAGGTTCAAAGGCAGCCTCTGTCAAAGAGAGAGGCAACAAACAGGTGGTTCAATGGATGGTTCAACCAAGGAGTGGGAAAGTGATTGAACCAGGAAGCGATGGAACAAAAAAGATAGAATGAACCGATGAACCAACAAACAAATATACTTTCAGGTGGTTCAAAGGTTTAAGGTTCAACATGGTTCGAGCGGCTAACAACTATTGACAGCCCTGCAGACGTCAAATTTAAAGTAAGGGAATATCTGTTGAAATTCAAATAAAGCACAGAACTCAAAGGAAGAACCAAGCGACTGACCGAAAAGATAGAATTCCTTCAAGTTTGTTCAAAGGCTGACAGAGAACATTTCCTTCAGACTTTTTGTCTAAAGGGAATTATTAAGAGAAAGAGCCGTTAGAATTCTTTCAGAGGTATTTTCTATGGGAAAATGACTAAGGCAGAGCCTAAAGGAATTCCTTCAGACTTTTATCCGAAGGAAAAGCTCGACTGAAGAGAAAATCCCATGAAAAAATGCCTGATGGAAAAAGACAAAGTGCAGTGGAAGCCGCCACATGCCATCTTCTACAGGACCCCCAAAGGTTTCTAAAGATTCTATAAGTTAAGCGAAATACATCACATGTCCTGTTATGACTCAGCAGAACGTGACAAGTGTTTACATTCGTGTTCCCATTTTGGAGTTGCTCCGGCAAAACGTGTCATGGACCCCATTTTTCGTAAGTTTCTAATGAGTTTCATAATAGCAGAACTTGCCACTTGTCAAAGACATAGAAAGGACCCCCCAAAGACTTAGGCAAGAAAGGATATAAAAAGCAAAGAAGCGCTTAAGCAGTGAAGAGAGGAGCGAGACCAAAAGATCAAAAATATCTTCGAAAGAGTTATTTCCAGTAGGTGAAACAATGGATCGAGTAGACTTCTGAGTGCACCAAACCAAGGATGCAGCCTATTTTCTTCCATGAAGTAAAGACAAATATGCAAAGGACAAGACAGTCCATATTAAGGAGGAGACATATCAGATGAAGGGACACACCATAGTTATGGTAGTGCACTGTTCTCAACATGGTCTCTCTAGACAAAACTGGAGATGCATTAAAGACACTGACTGCAACATGGGCCCTCCCATGGAAAAAGGCACCAATCCTTAGGTAGTTGTTATAAGTTTGTATTTTCTCTCATTTGTAAAGGAGATCTTCCCCTTACCAAAAGCGAAACTCTACCCAAATTGAAAGGCATTACTGAGACTTTGAGCTCAGATTGTAATTCATATTTCTTTGATTGAATGAGAAAGCAAGTTACTTGCAGACTTTGTGCTGTTATAGCTTGTGCTACTTTAGGAGATTGTTCTTATGTCTATCTTTTGAAAGCATTCTTATTTATTTGATTTAACAAGCAGGACTAGTGGAGGTGATAAGGAAGGTGTCCTGAAGCCAGCTACTTTCAGACTTTGCACTGTCATAGTTGTCTTCAGTGTGTGTTTATTTTCTATTTCTATGTAAAGGACCTTGGGATGACTTTGTGCCCCCTTTGTTCTTCATATCTCACTCTTGGGCAGTTGAGGTGAAAACTTTGTGTTCTATTTCATATTGCTGGTTACTGCGCCCTTTTGTCACTTGTTACCATAAAGATTCATGTTGCCTACAAGAACAAGCACTTCTGAAAGAAGAGAAGTGCCTTCTATCACTTCACTAGGATTTCTACTATCCAAGAAGGGATCTGGCTCTTGGCTGAATGTTACTTCTAAAAGAAGAGAAGTACCTTCACCAATCACCCAAGATTTCTCCTCTGTCTTTGAGCATCATCTCTAAAAGAAGAGAGATGGATGATGTATTCTGCCCTTGTGTCTTACTTTCTACTTATTTATATAATATATATCATTCGCATATTTAATAGGGAACATCCCCTTGATGAGATGAGAGATTTGTCCCCTGTTGATGTAGTAAACCTGCACACCAGGACGACCCATCTCCCTATGTTGTGGTGATAGGAACTATTTTGGTCACTAGTTAATTGGCTGACAAAATATTCACCCAACAATATCCATAAGAAATAATGGTTTATACAACATTTAACTAAACCCATGTACATAAAAGTCTCAACATCCTTAATAACGAGAGCAAAAACTACCTCCCAATAATAATAGTAATCATATTTATTATAATTGTGAGGGTGGGTTTATATATATGTTCCTTCACCTTGCCCTACAAGTAAACTCATTCTTATCCACATGATAAATGGTACGCATCCGACCAAATAGGTGTTCATCATGCCTTTCATATTGCTATATTTACCTATTTTTCATCTCAAATCCAAGTTCTCTAACCACTTCACTATGTGGATGAGTGTCTGTAGTCACATGCAAGGTGTGTACGACTCTTCTCCCTTAGTCACTCATTTTCACCTTTGTGGGTGTTCCTTTGTCCTCACTTGGTTCTCTTCGATTATTATGCCCTAATAGAAAAAACTTCCTTCTTACATGCATTTCTCCCAACTACTTTGTCTTCATTTCACTTCCACATGTGATTGTCTTATACTTAGCTAAAATTCAAGGATTAAGACATTGTAAGCAAAACTTAGTATTAGTATCTCTCCATATTAACTTATTTGTATGTCCTCAAACAAGTTCACATTGTCTCTACTTCCTACAGGGTTGTGAAGGTGGGTTTGCAAACTTCAGTTACCTGCTTCTAAAAATGATTTTTAAAATTATCCCATTATGATATGGTGGTATTGACTAGGGAGATTCGTTCAGACCATAGTTAACATAGTTTGTTTCTTAGACCATCTAGCCCAATACATCCCTTCCCAAATAGCAATGATATTATCCAAAATATAATCACTTATGATGAAACCCATTTATTCTGAGTGCATGATAAGAGGTAGCATATTATGCAACTGGATCACTAGAGCCTTGACAATGATTTTATAAGAGACATTCAAGAGGTTGATGGGCCACTAGTTGTAAATTAACTCATAATCTCCATGCTTAGGTATAAATTTAAATATTTCCTTTGTTAATATTTTTACCCAGTGAATGTGCACAAAACACTTTTTGATAAACCTTATACAAGTCACTACCCACAATGGAGAGAATAGTTAACTCACATATATATCTATATAAATATTGTTTCAATTAGATTTAGTTTTCACATTTTAAATATAAAATTGACATTATAACACACACACACACACACACACACACATCGAGAAATTTATATTCAATATTATTACTTGCCTATATTCACATTTTTCAATATTCTAAAAATAATAAAAAATGGGATTCTAAACATTTTAAGTAATAAAATAATAATAATAATAATAATCCATTCCACCTTCAATTTTTATACTTAATTAAATTTGAGAAAGAGAGAGGTTATCTTCATCCATAAACACCACACAACATAAATATACTATTTATATTTACAAAGCACGATAGATAGATGTTTTGAAGATAATATTCCATTTAAAGTTAATTTGAATGTCTTCATAGAATTTATTGGATAAACTACAAATCCGACCTACCTATTCTATTTGATTTCAAAAAGGTAAGGTAAGAAATATAATAAGGTATACTTGATATCAAGAAAAATTACAATTAAAAAATCATACTACAATTCAATGATGAAAAAAATCCCTTTTAAAACATTAGATTCAAGAAGGGAGAGAGAGAGAGATTTTAGACATACAAACATTTACTAATCTAACTTCTCCTTTATCAATATTTTATTAACCAAACTAAATTTTTTGTTACATAAAAAAACACTAAGATAAGGCCTACTTCTCCTCCATTTTCCTTGAAAGAAATCATGTTCCCATGGTTCCATGAATATATTCTCAAACTTCCATCAAGCTCCCAAGATTCAAAACACAATCGAGATTCTCCTCATCCTTCCAACAAGCTCTCCATATTCTTTCTTCCCAATATCCTTCAACAAAAATGATCCCCCCCCCCCATTGAACCACCCATAAAAATAAGACTAAGTGATAGAAATGAAATAAATTCTAAATTTCATATCCTAAATATTTTTCACCCAACCCAATAAACGGGAGGGTAATATTTTTAAAAGAGTCACTTCATGTCATACAATCCCATACCCCAACTTAAGGACCTTACAAGACCATTTTAGCTTACTTTTCCAAGTCACCCACTTATTACAAAGTCAAAGGGATCCCTTACACTCTAAAAGCACATACACCCACCCTATTTTAGTGTCTAACTAATAGTTCCTTTAGCCTTCCTAGATAGGCTAGGCACAAGTTGCTAATAAAATCCATTATAAAACTTCTCATGATTTATGTGAATTTAAATATTTATTAGATTAAGATGTAAATTAAAAAATAAGATTGTTCTAATTGTAGTTTAAAAAATAAAGCTTTCAAAGTATGGGAGGGAAAAAAATTTGAATTAATATGCATCTAAAGGATCAATAGAGTAAGAAACACACAATGACAACAAGGAATAATGGTTAAAACAAACCGGGGTATTATATTACTCATTAATATTCTTTTCTATGTTTTATATGTTTAAATACCCCCAAAACCATAACTATTATCTTATGTATTCTTATACTATTATTTTGACCTCTCCTCAAGTTGGTGTTATCTATATTTTCTCTATAGAGGTATATGTTATCACTATCCCAAAAGGTAGGGCTCACATAATAGATAACCAAGACATGAACAACATTATATCTAACATGATTATGCAAGGACATATACAATCTCTTAAAAATGATATCTAAGTTTTGACTCTAAATATTAAAACACTAGTAACTAAATTATTCGTATAAAAGAGGACATAAATATGACCAATATGATTTCATAAATTTATATATTTACAACAAATGGATATACATGACAAGGATTGGGGGAACATACACAAGGAATTATTTTTTCCATCCGAGCATCTACTCAAAAAGGATGACATGGTTGTGGGTGCATAGTAGGTTCAAAAGAAACATATTAATCTCATAAAATCAACAAAAGAAGCTTATATCGATTCTCCTTACACACATATGTCTAAAATTATAAAATATTAATCTACTCAAGATATCTTCATCATGAGATAATTTTAAAATAATATAGGTATCAATTATATAGTGTGTAACAACCCCACTGGGTTTTACCAGAATATATATATATATATTTTAAAATATTAATTACACATATTCATC